>OZ024743.1:16683971-16916471 GCA_964016885.1 Eledone cirrhosa | reverse complement strand
GTATACAGCTATGCTTGAAGTTAATACTAATTCTTTTATATATACTTATATATATATATATATATAAATATATATATATATATATATATATATATATATATATATATATATATATATATGTATACATATATATATATATAATGTATGTACATGTACAAAATACACTCTGGTTTAAGGGAATATAAGTGTACAAAAATGTGTTGATAGTTGTGTATGAAGTTTGTATATGAACGTATAGCTTCCGTTATTCGATTATTATTTAATTTGCATTTGAGTGTATATTTGCGAGAATGTGGATGATTTATGTGCATCGAGCGTCTATATATGTGTTATCATTACATATAGAAACGTGAAAAACAACGGCATTTAAAAAAAATTCCTATCATAACACTAACAAAATGGTAATTAGACAAACACTCTGAAATAATATGAGATATTTTTTAAAAACTGAGAATATAACATACAAAAACATTGTACAAATAAGCACACCAACACACACACACACATATATATATATATATACATACACACACACACACACATATATATATATATATATATATATATATATACATATGTGAGTGTGTGTGTAAGAAAAACATTTTCTTTTCAGTAAGTATGTGTGTGCGAGCGCTTTATATGTATTCATGTGTGTATATTTATATACGTTTATACAATTATATTATACACACACACACACATATATATTGTGTATTTGGTGCATATGTTCGTATGTGTCATGCGAGTTTATATATGTGTGCGCGTGTTTATGTGTACGTGCACATTTATGAATGCATAGCGGGTATTTCCGCGTAAGCACGTGTATGTACATATATAGATGCGTGTATGTATATATTTAATTATTATTGATTTTAATAACCTATGTCATTTTCGTTCTACTAATTTATTTACATTATTCTTTACTCTGAAGCCGAGGTTTATTCGGTTTCCTAAATAGAATATTAGTCTACGACTTCCTTTATGCCTTAAACGTGGTTTTGTCTTTGCGTGTAGTTTTTCTCACCGCCCCACATAACGTATTATCTTCGCTTTGGTACGATCACTGCCAGGGAACCAAATTATCGAACCAAATTATCGTCTTCCTGTTTTACTTCGGTTGCAACCTTTTTCGAAATATGTGGTTCTACGATCACAGATTGAATTTTTTTTTGTTGATACCGCTTATGGTGAATGCAGCGATTCTTTGCTTAAACTTTAATCTGTTATTTTAATAAATATTTGATATATATTTATCCTTATCGAGCCCGCTTTGTATTTTAGTCTTCACATTTATTAATATTACGATTTGGCTCCCTCGGTTGAGCACTCTATTGATTTATATTCCTCATGCAGAAACAACACCTGAATATTTCTAAAAAGAACATACCCGTACAAAGCAGGAAGACGTCCCTAAAACGTCTGATACAGAAAACGGATTCGTTACTTAAAAGGTTACGTTGGCGTGCATTTTATCTCGATAACTAGGAAAAAGTGGACAATAAACAAGATAAATTTGTGTTTAAAACCTATAATAGACCCTCCGAGTAACCCAGCATTACTACCCTTCGAAAACGGTGTATTGGAACTCATACAAAGTATCACATTTCGGAATAGGAGCAATTCCTTCCAGCGGGACCTGAAGAATAGATTTCGTTCTATTAAGGATTGTAATGCCGTGCACGTCCACATCGACAAAACTGGCAATCTATATTAAGTGGAGCGCAATACTTACCATCAAATGCAACATAATGCTGTAACTAAGGATTACCGGAAAACCAATGGGAGTGTCATTAATGAAATCAACGATGCTGGGATTAAAATCACTTCTGAACTCAACATCCAGGACCTGTTTGAATCTCTGGACCCTATTTCTCCCCACTTTACCCTGAAGAATCACAAATCCAATTTCGCCAACAACCCTTCTATTCGGCTAATTAACCCTACGAAGTCTGATTTAGGTAAACTTAGTAAAAGGATTTTAGATAGGATGAACCTGAAATTAGAAACTTGTTTCCCCTTGCACTGTAGAATAATTCTTTCGCGGTGATTGATTGGTTCAATGGCATATACACCAAGGAACATTGCCGTTTTATCCAATTCGACATCAATAACTATTACTCCTCCATCACTTTACACCTTCTTCTTAGAGCTATCGATTTCGCTAAATGCTCACGGTGGTTGTGGACTGCAAAGTTGATGTTATCCTTAATGCCCGTAAGTCGTTGATTAATTTAGACGACTCTATTAGGATAATAATAATCTAATAGTACCCCATTCGACGTGAGTATGGGCGCCAGGGATTCGGCCGAGGTTTCAGATCTTATCGGCCTTTTACTTCTTTTCTTTAACAAGGAAGAATTCCCCTATGTGGGCGGTGGTTTGTCCCGCGATGAGGGTCTGTTGACCATGACACAGTGCGGTCCACGCGTTTGCGACAGGTTCAGAAAATAACTCACAGCCTTCTTTAAAGGCTTCAACCTTTCCATACAGGTTGAGGTCAACCTCTCGGTTGTTAATTACCACGACGTTACCGTCAATTTGTCGAATGGTTTGCACTACCCGCATAGAAAGCCGAACGATAAGCTTATTTACATAAGTGAACATTCTAAACATCCTGCCAGCATAACCAAGAACCTGGTGAGAAATGTTTCTGTGAGACTTTCCCGTCTATCTACAAACGAGCATATTTTCACCGACCATTCCACATATTAATGAAGCTCTTGTTCGGAGTGGATTTGTCGATGAGATAGCATATACAATGAATGAGCACTGAACAAGGAAAATCAGATTCTGACGCATTATGTGGTATAACCCACGATATAATATTGTGATCGCCACAACATTAGCTAAGATTACTCTCTCCCTTATTAATAATCATTTCAAGGGGCGTTGAATTGGCAGTATCGGTAGAGGAAACCGAATAAACCTCGGCTTCAGAGTAAAGAATAATGTAAATAAATTAGTAGAACGAAATATATTATACGATACAATTCATACACAAAAACAGACTCGCATATATATATATATATATATATATATATATATATATATATATATATATATATATAAACAGAAAAAATGAAACGCAATTTCATTTCTCACTCGTAGTACGGCTGTTACTTAAATGTAAGTATGTATACGTACATAAATATATGTATACAGACGTACAGTAGTATTTATATATATACATACATGCACACATATATATATATATGTACTTATGGATTCACCGAACATTTATTATAATGCCCAGTGTGTTTGTAAACAAACATCCCAAATTAAGCCGTACAGTGTCTAGCAACCCTGACGACGGAACGATGTACTAGTTTCAAGCTTATTAGCTATCGTCAGCAAAGTATGCATTCCTGCCAGATGAGTGCACATCTGTATATATATATATATGTATATATATATATATATATACATATATATATACATACATATATATATATATGTACATGTATATATACATGTACATGTACATATATATACATGTACATATATATATACATGTATATATACATATATATATATATATATATATATATATATATATATATATATATATATATATATATATATATATATATATATATATATATATATATATATATATATATAGTTAAAAGAATAGAGGTGTAACACACAAGTTATTATATATTGGTAAACGGAATAGAAAATGCTGACAAATTGTTCACAGTTGAAAAATGGTTTAATTAGGGATAAAAGAGTATTAGTGATTGTATGGGTTAGTATTCAGTTGTGGTTTTAAGTTTTTAAGTTTTTACCGGTTGCGCATTTCTAAATGCTTTTCAAAAATAATTTTGAGATAGAGTGTCCGTGCTGTTTGCTCTGATCTGATTAGTTTTGGGAATTCTACCTGTTTTTATGTTAAAAAAATGGCTCCAGCGTTATTTTTGTGTTGTAAAAATGCTTGTGGTCAAAACAATTTTGATTGGTCGGTAGAGGTCATGTGAATGTAAAAAGTTGATTTTGCGCCAAGACTGTTTTTATGTTAAAATGTTAGAAAAGTGGCTCCAGCAAAGATTATGGTCAAAACAATTTTGATTGGTCGGTAGAGGTCATGTGGATAAAAAATTGGTTTTGCGCCAAGATTGAGAAATGACTCTTTCACAACAGATGTGTGTGTGTGTGTGTGTGTGTGTGTGTGTGTGTGTGTGTGTGTGTGTGTGTGTGTAGTAGTAGTAGTAAGGTATTCGATGCTGCGACAATAGCCACCAGCGGTGTGTGTCAAATGGCTATTAAGATAAGTGTGTGTGTGTGTGTGTGTGTGTGTGTGTGCGTACATACACACAGCAGAGTCATTCGAAGGTCAAAAGATATTTTTCAGCTTTTGTCTTATACGGAGAAGTGCGTGTGTGTGTGTGTGTGTGTGTGTGTGTGTATAAGTCTCTTTGTATGTTGATGTACGCGTGTGTATGTGTCTGTGTATATATGTGTGTGTGTGTGTGTGTGCGTGTGTGGGTGGACCAGTATTTTTTTCCCCCCCTGGTAAAATGGTGTACATTATTCGATTTTTTCAGTAAAATCGGTTCTCTTAATAGAACATCAACAATCTTAACAATAAAGGGTGTGAAATGATATTCACTATATACACATATATACACACACACACACACACACATATATATATATATATATTTTCACTACATACATATATACATATATATACATATATACATACATATATATGCACATATATTTTTTTGTATTGCACCATAGAGCATGTGTGTTTACGTGTGTCATTGTGTTTATATGTGGGTAGAGATGTGTGCTGATGTAGGTATGTATGTTGACGTGTGTATGTTGTGGGTTCGTCTTAGGGAGAAGTGTTTAGACGGGGTCCGTATTTGTTAATGAAGTAAGATTCCTTGCTGATGCGCTGGGTGTGGGTGGCATTATCTTTAAATTTGTAGAGGGGAAAGATTCTGAAGTTGGGATGATTTTGGGCGGCGCAGGTATCAATGTGTTCACTCAGTGGTATTTTCCTGTATTCCCGTATTTTAATTTGGGATCTATGGACAGTCATGCGTTGGCGGAGGCTGTTTTTGGTCTGGCCTATGTATTGTTCTCGACAACCTGAACAAGTTAATACATATATTAAATTTTCCGATGCACATGTGAAATTGTGTTTTACTATAAAACGTTGTCCATCTTTGAAATAGAATTCCGAACCCTCTATTAGGTTGATGCAAATGCCACAGTTGGGTCTATCGCATTTTTTTACTGTGGGTTTCGTTGTTGTGGTTGGCAGTACTTTGGCATGTGTTAAGATGTTTTTCATTGACTTGGATTGTCTTTTGCTTTTTATGATATCGTGTGTTCGTAGAATTTGGTTCATTCTATGGTCCTTTTTCAATACAGGGATGTTCTGGAGGATGGTGTCAAAGGCCTCGTTGTTGAGGGGGTTGTGTGTGGAGATGTATGGAAGAGCTTTTAGTTTTGGTTGATTTACTTTAGGGTGTCTAAGGTCCTGGGTACTGAGTTTTAGGGCACGTTGGATTCCATTGTCAATTAGTGATGCAGGGTAGTCCCTGCCTATGAGTGTGTCCTTTAGTTCTTGTAGCCGTAAGTAGCAGATGTTTTTATTGGAGACTATAGTACAGATTCTCTTGGCTAAGTTGTAGGGAATATTAATTTTAACGTGTCTAGGGTGGCAAGAGTTGAAGGGGAGGTATTGCTTGGAGTCTGTGGGCTTGTAGTATATGTCTGTTTCTATTTTTTTGTTATGGATCTTAATGAGGATGTCGAGGAAGGGGAGTTGTTGATGGCTGTATTCCATTGTGAAGTTAATATTTGTGTTGAGCCCATTTATAAGGGTGTGAAATTCTTTAAGTTTTTCGATGTTTTCGTGCCAAAGGATGAAGCAGTCATCAAGATATCGCTTCCAGTTCCTTTCAATGTGTAAGTGGAGGGTGTTTCCAAATTTGTTTAGGACTTTAGTGTAGAGGGTGATTTCCAGGTATCCCATGACTAGGTTGGCATACGTAGGGGCTGTTTTCGTTCCCATAGCGGTCCCAGATTTCTGCCTGTAGGGTTTGTTATTGAAAACGAAGTAATTGTTCTCCAAGATAAATTTGAGTCCCTCTATCACGAATTCTTTTTTGATGCGTTGTGGGAGTTCATTGTGGAAGTTATCCAGCCAGAATTGGATAGCTTCTATTCCTAGGTTGTGGGGGATGTTGGAGTATAGGTTGACTACATCGAACGTCACTAGTAGGGTTTGTTCAGAAAGTGGCATATTAGGGAGGTGATTGAGCATATCTAGGTCGTCCCTTATATAGCTTTTGATGTGCTTGAGGAAGGGTTTGAGAAGGGTATCAATGAAGTTGCTAAGACGGTGCGTTTCGCAAGCGGGGCCTGCTATTATAGGTCTTAATTTGAGATCATTGGGTGAGGGGACATTGATGACTATGTCTGTGGCTTCCTTGCATGCCTTACTGATTGATTCGCTTTTATGTACTTTAGGGATACCGTAGAAAAGGCTGGATTTACTTGTGAAGTCTGTGATGAAGCTGAATTCCTTGTTAGTGAGTCCTTCTTTGTATTGGTTGATTAGAGTTTTTAGGTTTCTCATAATTTTCTGTTGATTGTAGTGTTCAGCCTTTTCGTAGTATGTTTCGTTTTCCAAAGTGGAGAGCGCTAAGTTGATATAGAATTCTGTCTCCATTAGGACTACTGTACTCCCTTTATCAGCCTCTTTAATTGTAATGGTTCTGTCGGTTTTTAATCTATTTAATTCTTCCCATTCTTTCTTGTTGAGGTTTGGCTTGTGTTTTTGTCTGTGCAAGTGTTGGTAAGGGAAGTTTGTGATGTGTTCACAGAATTCGTCCAGGATTCCCTAAAGTACATAAAGTACATAAAAGCGAATCAATCAGTAAGGCATGCAAGGAAGCCACAGACATAGTCATCAATGTCCCCTCACCCAATGATCTCAAATTAAGACCTATAATAGCAGGCCCCGCTTGCGAAACGCACCGTCTTAGCAACTTCATTGATACCCTTCTCAAACCCTTCCTCAAGCACATCAAAAGCTATATAAGGGACGACCTAGATATGCTCAATCACCTCCCTAATATGCCACTTTCTGAACAAACCCTACTAGTGACGTTCGATGTAGTCAACCTATACTCCAACATCCCCCACAACCTAGGAATAGAAGCTATCCAATTCTGGCTGGATAACTTCCACAATGAACTCCCACAACGCATCAAAAAAGAATTCGTGATAGAGGGACTCAAATTTATCTTGGAGAACAATTACTTCGTTTTCAATAACAAACCCTACAGGCAGAAATCTGGGACCGCTATGGGAACGAAAACAGCCCCTACGTATGCCAACCTAGTCATGGGATACCTGGAAATCACCCTCTACACTAAAGTCCTAAACAAATTTGGAAACACCCTCCACTTACACATTGAAAGGAACTGGAAGCGATATCTTGATGACTGCTTCATCCTTTGGCACGAAAACATCGAAAAACTTAAAGAATTTCACACCCTTATAAATGGGCTCAACACAAATATTAACTTCACAATGGAATACAGCCATCAACAACTCCCCTTCCTCGACATCCTCATTAAGATCCATAACAAAAAAATAGAAACAGACATATACTACAAGCCCACAGACTCCAAGCAATACCTCCCCTTCAACTCTTGCCACCCTAGACACGTTAAAATTAATATTCCCTACAACTTAGCCAAGAGAATCTGTACTATAGTCTCCAATAAAAACATCTGCTACTTACGGCTACAAGAACTAAAGGACACACTCATAGGCAGGGACTACCCTGCATCACTAATTGACAATGGAATCCAACGTGCCCTAAAACTCAGTACCCAGGACCTTAGACACCCTAAAGTAAATCAACCAAAACTAAAAGCTCTTCCATACATCTCCACACACAACCCCCTCAACAACGAGGCCTTTGACACCATCCTCCAGAACATCCCTGTATTGAAAAAGGACCATAGAATGAACCAAATTCTACGAACACACGATATCATAAAAAGCAAAAGACAATCCAAGTCAATGAAAAACATCTTAACACATGCCAAAGTACTGCCAACCACAACAACGAAACCCACAGTAAAAAAATGCGATAGACCCAACTGTGGCATTTGCATCAACCTAATAGAGGGTTCGGAATTCTATTTCAAAGATGGACAACGTTTTATAGTAAAACACAATTTCACATGTGCATCGGAAAATTTAATATATGTATTAACTTGTTCAGGTTGTCGAGAACAATACATAGGCCAGACCAAAAACAGCCTCCGCCAACGCATGACTGTCCATAGATCCCAAATTAAAATACGGGAATACAGGAAAATACCACTGAGTGAACACATTGATACCTGCGCCGCCCAAAATCATCCCAACTTCAGAATCTTTCCCCTCTACAAATTTAAAGATAATGCCACCCACACCCAGCGCATCAGCAAGGAATCTTACTTCATTAACAAATACGGACCCCGTCTAAACACTTCTCCCTAAGACGAACCCACAACATACACACGTCAACATACATACCTACATCAGCACACATCTCTACCCACATATAAACACAATGACACACGTAAACACACATGCTCTATGGTGCAATACAAAAAAATATATGTGCATATATATGTATGTATATATGTATATATATGTATATATGTATGTAGTGAAAATATATATATATATATATGTGTGTGTGTGTGTGTGTGTATATATGTGTATATAGTGAATATCATTTCACACCCTTTATTGTTAAGATTGTTGATGTTCTATTAAGAGAACCGATTTTACTGAAAAAATCGAATAATGTACACCATTTTACCAGGGGGGGAAAAAAATACTGGTCCACCCACACACGCACACACACACACACACACATATATACACAGACACATACACACGCGTACATCAACATACAAAGAGACTTATACACACACACACACACACACACACACACACGCACTTCTCCGTATAAGACAAAAGCTGAAAAATATCTTTTGACCTTCGAATGACTCTGCTGTGTGTATGTACGCACACACACACACACACACACACACACACACTTATCTTAATAGCCATTTGACACACACCGCTGGTGGCTATTGTCGCAGCATCGAATACCTTACTACTACTACTACACACACACACACACACACACACACACACACACACACACACACACACACATCTGTTGTGAAAGAGTCATTTCTCAATCTTGGCGCAAAACCAATTTTTTATCCACATGACCTCTACCGACCAATCAAAATTGTTTTGACCATAATCTTTGCTGGAGCCACTTTTCTAACATTTTAACATAAAAACAGTCTTGGCGCAAAATCAACTTTTTACATTCACATGACCTCTACCGACCAATCAAAATTGTTTTGACCACAAGCATTTTTACAACACAAAAATAACGCTGGAGCCATTTTTTTAACATAAAAACAGGTAGAATTCCCAAAACTAATCAGATCAGAGCAAACAGCACGGACACTCTATCTCAAAATTATTTTTGAAAAGCATTTAGAAATGCGCAACCGGTAAAAACTTAAAAACTTAAAACCACAACTGAATACTAACCCATACAATCACTAATACTCTTTTATCCCTAATTAAACCATTTTTCAACTGTGAACAATTTGTCAGCATTTTCTATTCCGTTTACCAATATATATATATATATATACATATATATATGCGTGTCTGCATTTGTGTATGAAATAACTATATATTGTCTTAGCGGGTGATGGTCAATCCTCCTGTCCATGCTTAATTTAGGGGTAGTATTGAGACCTATTGAAGCTCATACTCTCCCACCCCCAGTGGCTTTTGGCCAAATGCCACTGGCAGGGTGGCTAGCAGTAAATTATAACCGTGTCATATTACAGTCCTGGATGTGGTGATTGTTTGGTTGAGAGGGGGACCTGCCTAGGCGAGTTTCGTAGAATTTTGCTTAGTTGATGTTCAACTTCCTTCGGATCTGCGCCTGCGCAGACCGTTGGGGGTAAATTGGGACTCACAACAGAACGGGCGAAGAATTCAAGAGCACACGCTTTGTCCGTTCCCATGGTGATTCAATTTGGATTGCCTCGGAAACATAACTTTATTATGTAAGGAGCTGTCTGATGATATCACGGCACTAGGGACACCGAACAGTGTGGCCACTATCGTCATTGAAATATGTATCACAGCATTTTCATTAAACGACTTTAACGCCTGGAACTATTTCGCTTTTTCTTATTTTCTCTCTCTCTCTCTCTCTCTCTCTCTCTCTCTCTCTCTCTCTCTATATATATATATATATATATATATATATATATATATATATATATATATATATATATATATATATATATATATATATATATATACATATATATATATATATATATATATATATATATATGGATATTCATATGTAAATATATATATATATGTGTGTACATATATATATATATATATATATATATATATATATATATATATATATATATATATATATATATATATATGCATATATATGTATATATATATGTAAATATACACACGCACACACACGCATATATATATATATATATATATATATATATATATATATATAGGTATACGTACATTCATATATGTGTACAGGCGCAGAGTAGCGTGTATATATATACTTACATGCACATATATATATGTGTACGTATGGGTTTACCAAACGTTTATTATAATGTTCGGTTTGCATGTAAACAAACAGCCTGAATTAAGGCGTACAGTGCTCGGCAACCATTGTCGCCCTTTTTGTTCAACACTGACACAGGAACGATGTACTAGTTTCAAGCTTATTGTCTATCGTCAGCATCGTATACCTTTCTCTCAGATGATTGGACATCTGAAAGTATATGCTTTCATTATGCATATTAACGGATGAGCAGCCTAATTTGCATATCGAGTGAGTTAGTCGGCCGGGTATACCGAAAACAATAAATGGAAAAGAATGAAACGAAATTACATTTCTCACTCTTAGTACGGCGGATACCTAAATATAGGTATGTATACGTACATGCATATATGGGTACAGACGCACAGTAGTATGTATATATATATATATACATACAGCACACACACACACACACACACATATATATATATGTACGTATATATACGTACATATATATATATGTGTGCATGTATGTATATATATATCGGCCGGGTATAACGAAAGCGATAAATAGAAAATAATGAAACGAAATTTCATTTCTCACTCTTAGTACGGCTGGTACCTAAATATAGGTATGTATACGTACATAGATATATGTGTACAGACGCACAGTAGTATGTATATATTATACATACATGCACACATATATATATGAACGTATATATATCTACATATATATATGTGTGCATGTATGTATATATAACGGCCGGGTATACCGAAAGCGATAAATGGAAAAGAATGAAACGAAATTTTATTGCTCACAATTAGTACGGATGTTACTTAAATATAGATGTGTATACGTATATACATATATGTGTACAGACGCACAGTAGTATGTATATATATATACATACATGCACACATATATATATATGTACGTAAATATACGTACATATATATATGTATACATACCTATATTTAAATACCAGCCGTACTAAGAGTGAGAAATGAAATTTTGTTTCATTCCTTTCCATTTATCGTTTTCGCTTTACCCGGCCGCCTACCTCACTAGATATGAAAATTAGGCGGCTCAGCCGTTAATAGCATAAGGAAATTATATACTTTCAGATGTTCAATCATCTGAGAGAAAGGTATACGATGCTGACGATAGTAATAAGCTTGAAACCAGTACATCGTCCCTGTGTCAGTGTTGAACAAAAAGGGCGACGATGGTTGCCGAGCACTGTATGGCATAATTCGGGCTGTTTGTTTACAAACAAACCGATCAGTATAATAAATGTTCGGTAAACCAATACGTACATATATACATGTGTGCATGTATATATATATATATATACATACTACCGTGCGTCTGTACACATATAGGTATGTACGTATACATACTTATATTTAGGTATCAGCCGTACTAAGTGTGAGAAATGAAATTTCGTTTCATTCTTTTCCATTTATATATATATATATATGTATATATATATATATATATATATATATATATATATATATATATATATATATATATATATATATATATATATATATATATATATATATATATATATATATATATACATATTAATATATATAAATATATATATATATATATATATATATATATTTATATTTATATATATATATATATATAAGTAGGTATACGTACATTCATATATGTGTACAGGCGCAGAGTAGCATGTATATATATACTTACATGCACATATATATATATATGTACGTATGGGTTTACCAAACGTTTATTATATTGTTCGGTTTGCATGTAAACAAACAGCCCGAATTATGCCGTACAGTGCTCGGCAAACATCGACGCTCTTTTTGTTCAACACTGACTCAGAAACGATGTACTAGTTTCAAGCCTATTAGATATCGTCAGCATCGTATAGCTTTCTTTCAGATGATTTAACATCTGACAGTATATACTTTCCACATGCTTATTAACGGCTGTGCAGCCTAATTTGCATATCGAGTGAGTTAGTAGGCCAGGTATACTAAAACCGATAAATGGAAAACAAGGAAACGAAATTACATATCTCACTCTTAGTACGGCTGATACCTAAATATAGGTATGTATACGTACATGCATATATATGTACAGACGCACAGTAGTATGTATATATATATATATATATATATATATATATATATATATATATACATACATGCACACACACACACACACATATATATATATATATATATATATATATATATATATATATATATATATATATGTGTGTGTGTGTGCATGTATGTATATATATCGGCCGGGTATACCGAAAGCGGTAAATGGAAAAGAATGAAACGAAATTTCATTTCTCACCCTTAGTACGGCTATTACGTAAATATAGGTATGTATACGTACATACATATATGTGTACAGACGCACAGTAGTATGTATATATATATATGCATACATGCTAACATATATATATGTACGTATATATACGTACATATATATATATGTATACATACCTATATTTATATATCAGCCGTGCTAAGAGTGAGAATGGAAATTTTGTTTCATTACTTTCCATTTATCGTTTTGACTTTACCCGGCCGACTACCTCACTCGATATGCAAATTCGGCTGCTCAGCCGTTAATATGCATAAGGAAAGTATATTCTTTCAATCATCTGACAGAAAGGTATACGATGCTGACGATAGCTTATAAGCTTGAAACTAGTACATCGTTCCTGTGTCAGTGTTGAACAAAAAGGGCGACGATGGTTGCCGAGCACTGTACGGCATAATTCGGGCTATTTGTTTACAAACACACCGAGCAGTATAATAAATGTTCGGTAAACCCATACGTACATATATACATGTGTGCATGTATATATATATGTATATATACATACTACTGTGCATCTGTACACATATATGTATGTACGTATACATACTTATATTTAGGTATCAGCCGTACTAAGTGTGAGAAATGAAATTTCGTTCCATTCTTTTCCATTTATATATATATATATATATATATATATATATATATATATATATATATATATATATATATATATATATATATATATATAAATATATATATATATATATATATATATATATATATATATATATATATATATATATATATAAAATTTCAGGTTATCAATAATGTAGTGATAATATATCGTTACGTTAGAGATGAACAGCGTACGTGCAGGTTTGCTCAACGAGTATGAATTATATTCCGGAGAAATGTAGAAAGGATGAATATAAAATGAAAGTGCTTTTGTTAAAAAAGGAATTTATTAGGTATTGACATATGTTTCTGTAACAGACCGAATACCTATGTATCGCTGCTTGCGTAATCATATAATGTTAGCAAGTATTCGATAGCAAATGTATAAACAGTTGTCACTTCTTCAGAGATTTTGGATAAACTGGATAAAATCAGAAAAATTGAAGTATTTATATTAGTAAAAGAGGAAGGAACAGAGGGGATAGAATATGACAGATGGTAAAATAATTTACTGCTAAACAAGTATATAATGGGTTTTTAATGAGAATACCATGAGTAAATCTAAATAAGAATTTTGGGAGTGCCAATTTTAATCTCTACTTGACAACTGGACAGTGGACAGGGCTGGTCATTTGGTGCAGCAGTATTAATTATAAATTGTCAATTGGGGAAGGGGGAGATTTCGATTGCTACTAAATAACATCAATGCTAGTAGCCAGCTGGTATATGCATTGGGGAATTGAATCAAGAAATCAGAAATCTCATTTTATCTATAGCAGTTTGTATTAAAAGGTAAATAATAGAAGAGTTGATAGAATTAAGACTAATAAAGAATGTTCATATCTATTTTGACAATCAAACGGGAATAGAGACAGGCGTTCAATCCTGGTAGTATTTATAATATGAAAATGTAGATTTTAAGCGATGGTTACGGTATAACGATCGCTCTATTCTGTTATTTAATAAAAAATTTTTGGATTTCATAATACAAAATAATTCTACATTACATAATTTACAAAATTCCTGTCCATTGTATATGGGGGGACAGCCGCTATTATATCCCATTTTAGGTGAAATTGTTGGTTATTTTCACGCAGCTGCCAAGCCTTGTCTGCGAGTGTTGTTACATAACGCTGGTTTTCATGTTTTATCGAATAACGATGTCTATAAAGGCGTGATTTGAAGGAGGTGGCTGTAGATCCCACATAGTACCACTTCTGTCTATCCGATTCGATAGTACATTTGTATACGATGTTGCGTTCAAGACACTGATTGTTCAACGGACACATTCCTGGTTGGACACAGTTGCAATTATAATTTTGCGTTGTTGTATTGCCATGGATGGGTTGATGAGGTTGCTTATGTAGGACAGGATGTTGTTTGTTGTTTTGTGATGTTATAGCTAATGTTTTACGTGTATTGTTATGTGTTGGAAGGCGTTTATACAACCGTTTTGCGTTAAGCTTTTTTTATATGTTGTTCAATATTAGGGGCGGTTGAATATGAAAGTCGAATAGTGTTAGGGTTTAAGATTTTATTATATTTATGTGATGTTGGAAAGTCTTTTCTAACTAATCGAAAGAATTTTGAGGGTAGATTGGTTTTAATAGATTTGTTATTGACCGGGTTGTACCAGATATACTCCTTACATCGCCTTCTGTTTGGTGGTGTGCGACTATTACTGTGTCTATTGCGGTAGTGTATGTATGGTGGTGATTCTGTGCAATTTCTACTCCTATGTGATTTATTTTGGGTGTTTTGGTGATCTTTGACTATATACTCTATATTATCTAGGTGACCGGCTTTCCTAAGTGCATCATCATAATACTCGGCATGTTCTTTGAAGGTTTGTTGGTTGGACGATAGGCGGGAGATTCTAAGAGAAACATTTCTAGGGATGGATTTAATTATAGAGAGTGGATGGTTAGAACTCGTATTTACATATTTAAGGTTCTCATTTAGTTTATGGAACGGTTTAATCGTATCTGTATTGAGATTGAAAGTAACATCAAGGAAATTGACCTCTTTGAGGTTATATTCAAATGTAATATTTAATCCTAGTTCCTTAAAAAGTTTTCTGATATTTTTACGCATCCTTTCTAAATTCTGGTTATTCATACGCTTAGGAGCGCATCGTCACGGTAAATTCCACCGTGGAGATCCTTGAATTTTCCTTGTAATCTGTGGGTGATATAAATTCCCACAAGATCTGTTACTTCCGCCGAATCATTAGAACCCATAGTGATATCAAAATTAGAAGGTCTATCTTTGCGAACCCAGTAGCTATCATCGAATTTAACTATAGTTTTTCTCGCTTCCATAATAATTTTAATTTCAGCATCCGTAAGGTCGGAATTATCCTTAGCGAACGAAAGAGCTTCATGTAGAGTATCAGGTGAAATTGAGGAATAATATTCATCAATATCAAACTGAATAAATTTTGATTTTTTCTTATCAGTAATGTTATTAAACCATCTTATTGCTTCATGAGTGTTACCCCATAGTTTAATCTCTACTTTAACCTTAACTTGGGGGATAATTCTGTCTAGTATATATTTGCTAATTTTACCTATATCAGATTTAGAGGGGCATATAAGTCTAATATTAGGGTTAGTATCGAAGTTTACCTCGTGGTCCTTCAGGTTGAAGGATGGTATAGCTGGTGTTAAGGGTTGCGTTCTATCGTCAATACAAAGTTTTTTAACAATATCACATGCCGAGTTGTTGATGTTTTTAAGTTGATGTTTTTAAGTGTGGCTTGTGATATTGTTAAAAAACTTGTGATATTGTTACAAAACTTTGTATTGACGATAGAACGCAACCCTTAACTAAATTAAAATTATTATGGAAGCGAGAAAAACTATAGTTAAATTCGATGATAGCTACTGGGTTCGCAAAGATAGACCTTCTAATTTTGATATCACTATGGGTTCTAATGATTCGGCGGAAGTAACAGATCTTGTGGGAATTTATATCACCCACAGATTACAAGGAAAATTCAAGGATCTCCACGGTGGAATTTACCCTGACGATGCGCTCCTATTAGTTAAGCATATGAATAACCAGAATTTAGAAAGGATGCGTAAAAATATCAGAAAACTTTTTAAGGAACTAGGATTAAATATTACATTTGAATATAACCTCAAAGAGATCAATTTCCTTGATGTTACTTTCAATCTCAATACAGATACGATTAAACCGTTCCATAAACTAAATGAGAACCTTAAATATGTAAATACGAGTTCTAACCATCCACTCTCTATAATTAAATCCATCCCTAGAAATGTTTCTCTTAGAATCTCCCGCCTATCGTCCAACCAACAAACCTTCAAAGAACATGCCGAGTATTATGATGATGCACTTAGGAAAGCCGGTCACCTAGATAATATAGAGTATATAGTCAAAGATCACCAAAACACCCAAAATAAATCACATAGGAGTAGAAATAGCACAGAATCACCACCATACATACACTACCGCAATAGACACAATAATAGTCGCACACCACCAAACAGAAGGCGATGTAAGGAGTATATCTGGTACAACCCGGTCTATAACAAATCTATTAAAACCAATCTACCCTCAAAATTCTTTCGATTAGTTAGAAAACACTTTCCAACATCACATAAATATAATAAAATCTTAAACCCTAACACTATTCGACTTTCATATTCAACCGCCCCTAATATTGAACAACATATAAAAAGGCTTAACGCAAAACGGTTGTATAAACGCCTTCCAACACATAGCAATACACGTAAAACATTAGCTATAACATCACAAAACAACAAACAACATCCTGTCCTACATAAGCAACCTCATCAACCCATCCATGGCAATACAACAACGCAAAATTATAATTGCAACTGTGTCCAACCAGGAATGTGTCCGTTGAACAATCAGTGTCTTGAACGCAACATCGTATACAAATGTACTATCGAATCGGATAGACAGAAGTGGTACTATGTGGGATCTACAGCCACCTCCTTCAAATCACGCCTTTATAGACATCGTTATTCGATAAAACATGAAAACCAGCGTTATGTAACAACACTCGCAGACAAGGCTTGGCAGCTGCGTGAAAATAACCAACAATTTCACCTAAAATGGGATATAATAGCGGCTGCCCCCCCATATACAATGGACAGGAATTTTGTAAATTATGTAATGTATAATTATTTTGTATTATGAAATCCAAAAACATTTTATTAAATAACAGAATAGAGCGATCGTTATACTGTAACCATCGCTTAAAATCTACATTTTCATATTATAAATACTACCAGGATTGAACGCCTGTCTCTATCCCCGTTTGATTGTCAAAATAGATATGAACATTCTTTATTAGTCTTAATTCTATCAACTCTTCTATTATTTACCTTTTAATACAAACTGCTATAGGTAAAATGAGATTTCTGATTTCTTGATTCAATTCCCTAATGCATATACCAGCTGGCTACTAGCATTGATTTTATTTAGTAGCAATCGAAATCTCCCCCTTCCCCAATTGACAATTTATAATTAATACTGCTGCACCAAATGACCAGCCCTGTCCACTGTCCAGTTGGTCAAGTAGAGATTAAAATTGGCACTCCCAAAATTCTTATTTAGATTTACTCATGGTATTCTCATTAAAAACCCATTATATACTTGTTTAGCAGTAAATTATTTTACCATCTGTCATATTCTATCCCCTCTGTTCCTTCCTCTTTTACTAATATAAATACTTCAATTTTTCTGATTTTATCCAGTTTATCCAAAATCTCTGAAGAAGTGACAACTGTTTATACATTTGCTATCGAATACTTGCTAACATTATATGATTACGCAAGCAGCGATACATAGGTATTCGGTCTGTTACAGAAACATATGTCAATACCTAATAAATTCCTTTTTTAACAAAAGCACTTTCATTTTATATTCATCCTTTCTATATATATATATATATATATATATATATATATATATATATATATATATATAAAGACATTTACCTTATTATTCCACAATGCTTCAAGCAAACTTCAATACTCTTATATATATATATATATATATATATATATATAATTTGGGAAGCAGAAAATTGCTTATTGTGATCCAGTTCGTGGTTAAGAAAGCCAGTTAAATGTACGGTTTTAACGTACGTTTAGGGGTAACTCCACAAGATTGTAAGAATTCCGTTCAATCTCGGAGTATAAAGTATAAAGGAGAAAACACAGGTAAGCATTAAGAGAAGGATTTTATCCAGGTATTTACGATCGTTTCATTTGTAAGTGCAACCTTATATTGCTATACTGCGAATAGCAGCCACTCAATAATAATTGTTGTTCACGTCCAAATTTTCAAAATAGTGAGTAAGTTACTCTTGAAATAGTTCTTAATATATATAGAACATTTTTTGGGGGGAATTGTATTTACTAGTATAGAGAGAGAGGAAGAGGAATTAGAAGGTGAGGGTCAAACGTAATAGTATTGAGAGAGAGGAAGGGGGAGAAGAGTTAGGAAGTAGAGTGAAAAACTGAGATGGGGGAGGGGTATAGGTGGAAGCATTCCTTGATCAGTTTTGATATGTAGACTTCATGTCGTGAGTTAAAGAGAATTAAATTGAACATAGTGGGAGGGATGGAGAGATAGAGAGGGGGGGGGGTATAAAGAGAATAATATATATATAAAAAATAAAGATAAAAATAATAATGATAAAAATAAAAGTAAAGAAGGGGGAGTAAAAGAAAAGAAAAGATAGCCAAAAAGGGGAGGGAAGAAAGGAAGAAAACGAAAAGAAATAGAAGAGGAATGAAGGAGAAGGGAGGGTATAGGTATTGGTTGTTGTGTGTAATTAAAAGGGTTAGAGACAATAAGAGGGTATAAGGTCTAAGTATATGCAGTGTGTCAGTTGGTAGTAGAAGTTAAGGGTTCGATTTGCACTTGTAGTGCGAAAACCTTTCTTTGAGTCTATGGTTACAATACATTGATCTTTCGATTTTATTGTTGAGTAACTTATTCTTCGAACTCAAAATTTGGAACAGCTCAAGGTCACATAATCGACAGCTTCTCATACCACTCCGATAAGGGGGCGCGTTCTATAATTGTTTCCACTTCAGGGTGTATTGATGGTTACTTTCCCTCAGTTTCCAGGACTTGTTTGCAAGGGTAGTTACAAAACGATGCTGGGAATGTTGCATTGCGTAACGGTGTTTATACCAACGGGCTTTAAATGTATTCCCAGTCGCTCCGATGTAATACCATTTTTGGTTGTCTGATTCCACTGTGCATTGGTAAACCAGGTTAGACTGCATACATTCATTATGTAATGGACAGGTTTCATTTAGGAGGCAGTTACAATTCTTGTCATGGCCAACTTTGGCATTATTGGTGGGTTGCCATGCCTGTACATGTGTGTTGCGTTTTGTTTGCCTATTAGTGGGTGGTAGTGTAGTAGATATTCTGTTGTGTTCAATGGTGATTGTATTGTTATTGTTATAAATGTGTGATCCTATGTTGTTATGTATCTTTTTATCGTTAAGCATCTTGATGTGTGCCTCTATATTTGGTTCCGTGGAGTAAGATAGTCTAATAAATTTAGTGTTAAGGATTTTGCTGTATCTATGTGAATCTGGATAGTGCTTATTTATTATTCTAAAGAAAGTAGAGGGTATGTTAGTATTAATAGAGGTGTTAAACATGTTGTTATACCAAATATATTTTATCTGCGTGACTTGTTTGATTTCTATTTACCGTATAATGTGTAGTGCTATGCGTAAATGCGTGTGTGCGTGTGTTTCTGGAGTTTTTGTTTAGCGTGTTCGTGTGCGCTTTGCGGAGGTTTTCATCTATATATTCTACTCTATATAAGTAGCCTGCCTTGTCTAGTACGGTATTGTAGTATTCTGCATGTTCCTCGAAGATTTATCGATTAGACGAGAGGCTGGTGATCCTAAGGTATATGATTCGTCTCCCGCCTCTCGTCTAACCGACACTGTGTAGGATCTGTGGAGAGAGAGAAAGAGGTGATTGTAGCTCACATTGTATCCGAGTGTAAACAACTAGGCCTGACTCACTATCAAGGCTGGAGACATGACGTGATAGGCAGGGTGATCCACCGGAATCTATGCAAAGTATACATTTTAAACCATTCTGAGAAGTGGTATGAGCATAAGCCAGAATCGGTGATAGAAAACAATCAGGTGAAGGTGCTATTGGATTTGAGGGAACAGAGGGACAATAAATTAGAATACAGTAGGACTGACCTGCTGATTTTGGGCAGAGGAAAAAGATCCTGCCTTATTCTAGACGTAGCCTACCCATTTGACACGAGAGTGCAATAAAAGGAGAGGGAGAAAATTAACTAATATCGAGACTTAAAGTGGGAGTTAAAAACCATTTTGAACTGCCATGATATCAACATCGTCCTGATTGTCATAGGCGTACAAGGTACTATCTCAACGAGTTTCCAAGGATGGTTAAAGAAGATTAGTCTAGCCCCGCTTCTTGGAACACTTCAAAAGGCTGGGAACAGCAAGAACCCTCCGATGCGTCCTGAATATATGCCGCTGCAGGTAGGGGTTTGATATTCATTACAACAAACTTTCCAGTTGAATAACATCAATAACTTAAACTCAAAGGACAACGATAATAATAATAATAATAATAATAATAATAATAATAATAATAATAATAATAATAATGATTTCTTTATTAACCACAAGGGTTTACATAAAGTAGACATTAAGGACAGTGCAGGACAATGCAGGACGGTACAAATGGGCATTTCTGCGTGTAAAAAAACAAAAACAGAGGATGTAACAAAAATAACAATGAAAATAACAATGAAAAATTCCCCAATAGGGGGAGACTTCGGAGGGACATTTGTGGAGAAAGCCCAGTAAAAAGCCACAATGACCCTGACCACCAGGACAAGTGCCCTCTCCCAGTTTTCCACCTTTAGTTTACAGATATATACTCAGAGTCGGCCCATTCACTCGGGCCATTCTTGCTTCTCTCACCCATCTTTCAACAACATGCTGGGAAGAGAGCACTTCCTTCTCTACTCTGATTTTCCTTTTCAAATGAAATTTGAAAAAGTCAATCAGAGCATCACCGAAGAGGTAAGTGCTCGTCTTCAGCCCTTTCAAACGTGTCCACCATACTATCTCTTTCGCCATGGCCACCAGACAGATAAAAACTGCCTGCCCTTCCCGGCTAAAGGAGGAGGGCGGGGCAATCCTCACGATAGACTCAGATGATAGCTGGATCCGTCCTAAACGCGACAGCAGGTGTTCGACATAAACCCACAAGTCAGCAATTTTCGGACACTGGACGAGTGCGTGCAGGACGGTTTCGTCACCCTGCGCGCATCTCGGACATGCCCGGCTGACGGCACCTCCATGCCTGTAGAGTTTATCCCGAACTGGCAAGGCTCCTCGGTAGCACTGCCAGGCCAGAGATTTCTGGAAGTTGTCCATAGGCCCCGGCCCGAAAGTTCTTCCGAAGAGATTGGCTAGTTGATTTTCGTCGACGCCTAAAGTTTCCCCAAGTACGTCGTCGCTCTTCCCCTCCACTAATCCTCTATAGAACCCGAGGTGGAGTTTCCACCGATCACATTGCCCGATTGGTCGAGGGCTGTGAGCGCCTGAAGACATTCCAATCTCCAGGCGCTCCCTCTCGGTCTTCGCTTGACCCAGGACTGCAGCTCCGTCAAGGAAACGAGCTGGGGAAAAACGCGTCTAGCAAACGGCGACCACACCTGATCACCGTCGAGGAAGAGGTGGAGATGTCGTAGCCTGAGCGCGTGCCTGCGCATCATCAGCCACGGCATGCCCAGCCCTCCACGTAGCGGGTGTTGACAACAGATGGACCGCCTGACCATCGGAGCACGTCCCTTCCACAAAAAGCGAAAGAGCAAACGCTCCAGCGCAGTCAGGCGAGGCTTAGGACAAGGTACGACGGTTAGGCGGTAGCAGATGACAGACGCGATGTACGCGTTAGCCACCTCCGCTCGACCTTTCAGGGATAGCTTCCTCTCCGCCCATTTCTGGGTGAGAGAAGCCACCCTGCTCGTCACCTCGTCCCAGTTTTTGTCCGTCTGGAGGTCCGGACCGAACCAGACCCCTAGCAATTTAACCGGTCCGTCCGTCCAGCGCCCGACGACGCTGTTGGACGGCATGGACCTGCCTCTCCAGGTGCCGAGCTGCAGGCCCACCGACTTTTCCTGGTTGATCATTGCTCCTGTCACCGCTTCGTATTCTCATAGTGTAGTGCCGATCGCCTCGATGTGTTTGGCGTTCGACACCACTACGGTGACATCGTCCGCATATGCAGACACGGATCTTCCGCATCCTAGTTCGCGCGGGACTCCCCTCAACGTCTCCAGTTTGTGCAGTAATGGCTCGAGAGTCAATACGTACAAGAGGGACGAGAGGGGACATCCTTGGCGGACCGAGCGCATGATGTTGAACGATTCCGACAGGTGACCGTTCACTCTCACCACAGAGCAGATGTCGCTGTGCATGGCAGCGATCCAGCCTCTGAAGACGGGCCCAAAGCCAGCCGCCCTCAGGACTGCCGCTAGGTAACGATGGTCGACCCTATCGAAAGCTTTCGACTGATCTAAATTGATCAAGGACCCACCCGTGCCAGGTTCCCTAGCTACCCTCTCTACGATGTATCGCATGAGGTGGAGGTTGTCGTGGATGGATCTGTCGGGAATGGCGCATGTCTGCGCCTCTCCCACCAGACCACCAACGACAAGCGCCAACCTCTTTGCTAGCACCTTGGCCAAAATCTTAAACTCTGTGTTTAGCAGAGTTATGGGCCGGAAATTGTCTATGTTATCCCCCTTGTTCGGATCCTTTCTCAGCAGTGCCACCGCTCCTCGGCTCACAGAACTGGGAATTCTCCCGTTCTGTTGCCAGTTGCAGTAGACGTCCGCCAAGAGGCCTCCGAACAAGTCTGGCATCTGTACGTAAAGTTCATAGGGCAGACAATCCAAACCAGGCGATTTACCCCTTGTGCAGCCAGTCATTGCCTCCCTTACTTCAGCGGCTGTTATCGGCTTTTCGCAACACTTCGCCTCAGTGGCCGAGAGCCGCGGCAGTCCGTCGAGGTAGACACTAAAGTCCATCCCTCTACCCGGCCCCCCGCTGCCCCCGAACAGCTGAGCGAAGTGTCGCTGAAAAGCTTCACACATTTGCCCGGGATCGAGTAGCATGCGCCCATCGTGGTCCACCAAAGACCGGATCGTGGCTTTGTTGCCACGACGCGCCTCCGCCACTCGGGCCCATTGAACGGCTTTCGTCCCCTCGTGTCTGAGAGCACGCACCCTAGCTCTGACAACGCAGCCTTCGTGCTTTGCATTGAAGAATTGGTCAAGGGCCAATTTCGCCGCAAGCACGTCGGTCGCAATGCCTTTGCTAAGCGCCTCGTCTAATTTTTTAACTAGTTCTCCCTCTGCTCTATTTTTCTCTATTGCTAAAGCCTTACTAAACCTAATCGATTCTATTCTAATCGCTCTTTTCAGAGCAAACCACCACTTGTTGTTGACGATGGCCCCCGTCAACGCCCGCTTAACTAGTTCGCTAATCCGGTCTCTGTAGGCCTTGCGCGCTGGTAAGGACGCGTTTAACTTCCAGTAGCCGGGTCCTCGTCTATGAAGCATATCTAAGTCAAGCACACAGGTCACGAATTTGTGGTCCGTGTAGCTGACTATCTTGAATTGTGGACAGCCTATGCTAGACCTATCTATTTCCCTACAAAATACTCTATCTAGATATGATCTGGATGACCCTATGCGGTTTGTCCAAGTCCACATTGGCACATTCGGGAAATCCAATCGGTACCTGTCAGACAGTTCAAAACACCTGAGCAGGTTGGTGAGGCTCTTGCACCCTCCACCCCTATCCGCTAATCCCACACAGTCCCAGCGTGCATCTAAGATCCCGTTCCAGTCGCCCACTAACACTAAAGAGCGGGACGTTCCAAGAAAGGTCTCCAGACGCCGGAAGAAATCAGGCCGCCCTGCTCCTGTCGGGGCATAGACGGCCACTAGCCTGAAAGCTTGCCCGTCTCCGCTGGTCACGTCCAGCACCACCAGCTTACCCTCTGGGTCCAGGAAGATGGCCCGTATGGCGAGATCCAAACCTCTCCGAAAAAGTACAGCAACTCCTCCACCGGATCCAGGACGGCTGGGAGATGCGTACACATCGTAGCCGCCGAAGATCGGTGCGAAGGCCCGTGCTTCGGAGATTCTGGTCTCGCTGATGGCCACTACATCTATGTTTAGTGACCTGAGGTCGTTGAGCAGGTGACCCTGCTTCCATGACGACCCCAAGCCACGCGCATTTATGCTGCCTATTCTGAGTGAGGTCATGTTTAAAATAGAGTGGAAAAGATGGGAAAGACCACTTACCGTACTTTTGGTAGAGGAGGGATGGTTTTTACATCCCTTTTCACTTGATCGTCTGGTGAAGGGACCGTTGAATCGTCCCTTCGGCTGGTCGTCGGCTCTTCTAAGAGAATGTCTGAGTATACTCTTCGATTGATGGTTCCTCCTAGGTCCCTGAAATCACCAACTGCGTTGGGGAATTTCGTTTTAATATTTGTGTATTGTTTCTGTGCTATTTTTAGCAGTCTTATGTTAGTTGGCGTTTTGATTGGTGCTGGTATTATGTAGTTCTGTTGTGAAATGTCTGTGTGTTCAATTATGTAAGTCATTAGTTTCTTGTTGTGTGTATTTATTGCCGTGCATTTGTTTTTCTGGGGGTGGGGTGTGGTTCTGCTATTTTCTTGTCGTTGTTGCTGGGTGTGTGTGTTTTGTTGTTGTGTTTGCGATGTTGGTGCTTGTGGTGGTGGTGTTGAAGGTGTTGTTGGCGGTGGGGTTGTCGCCGGTGGTGATGGTGGCGCTAGTGTGGGTGGTGATGGTGTTGATGTTGTTGCTGCTGTGGGTCTCTTTGCAGTAGACTTTACCCTTTTCTCATTTCTTTCCTCCCTTTTCAAAGGCGACGATGCGCTGTTTCTGCGTTTGTGCCTTCTTACGACCTTTTGCCATCTCTCTCCCACCTCACACTCCATGTCTGATTCTGTGAGGTCGGGGAGGGGTACCAGCTCCACTCTTTCACTTGTTGTTGTTGGTGATGTTTGCACTGGAGTCTCTGTTGCAGCTGCATTTGGTATTGCTGTTGTTGTTGTTAGTATTTCCACTGCTGCTGCTGTTTTTGATTTCCGTGGAGTGGGTATGGGTGCCACGGGCCTATCGTTCCTGGTTGCCGCTTGTCCTGTTGCTGGTAGCCGTGGAGCCGGATTCGGAAGGAGGGGGGTTTTCTCCTTTCTCAGGGTCTTCTCGTTGCAGAAGGCCCTGAGGTGAGTCTTCGATCCACAGAGAAAGCATTTCGGGCGTTTGCCCTCAACACTTATGGGCAGTTGAGTGCCGTTATCGAAGTCTATCACATCCGGGATAGCTTCGATGCACTCCTGGTTGGTTTGGATTAGCATCTCAATGGAGGAGCCGACCCAATCTTCTCTTACTTTTTTCTGTACTTGCAGTACAGTTGTTTTGTCCTCGATTCCGACGAGGACAGACGCGGCCAGCCAAGAAGGGGTCATTCCGGGGGGGACGTGGGTCAGTTTGACCCTCACAATTTTTTGCCCACAGTAGGAGGGCACCAACACCATTTCCTCGCTCCTTAGGGTCACTACTGATTGGGCCTTTGGCTCCTGGGGTGTGGCAAAAAGTACGTCTACGGTGGCATATTTTTTGCCTCGGGTGATGTGCGTTTTCCGCTGCCACACAGACCCCAAGGCTTTTTGTATTTGGGCCTCTGTGGCTCTTTCCACCCTACGGGATTTTGTACTTACTGTACGGTACGTGACCGTACAGTGCTCTTGGGTTTCGAAAAATTTTTCCGCTGCCTTGCAGATTGCTCGGTGTCCGTTCTTTGTCACCATCTTCTTCGCTTCCTCTAATTCCTCATTTGTTATGAGGATTGTTTCCAAGTTTTTCGCAATACCTGCAAATGAGATTGGTTTTTCTCTGCTGTTGTTGTTGTCGTCAGAGCTGCTGGTACTTTTGTTGTTGCTGCAGGTACTACGACTACTGCCTCCGCCGCTGTTGCTGTGGTTGTTGTTGGTGTTGCTGCTGCTAATGCTGTTGTTGTTTATGCTGCTGGTGATGCTGTTGCGGCTGCTACTGTTGTTTTCATTGTCACTGTTGCTGTTGTTATTACGGCTGCTACTGCTATTATTCCTGACGTCAGACGAATGAACTGGGTTTTCGTATTTCCCGCACACCTGTTTCGTCGCTGTCGTCGTCGTCGTGGAGAAACCTTGCACGCTTTGCACGAGACTTTTCTTTTCTTTCGTCGCTTGCGAAAGAGAAGGGAGGGAGAGAGACACATTTAAAGAAGGGAGGGAGAGAGACAATCTTCTCTCTGCTGTAGTGATGATTGAGGAAGAAGAAGACGGAATGAGTGGGAGTGACGTATGAAATTTCTTTTTCGTAGCCATGTTTTTTTGTTTAAAATGAAATTTTGGGTACAAAACCCCAATAACTGGTTATTTAACCCCGAAGGGCCAAATAACGGACAGAAAGACCCCTCTCACGAGGAGGAGGGTGTCTTTATCAACAATTTGGTTCAAGTTTTAAACAATTTACAATTGTTTTAACGGTTAAAAATTACTATACCTTACAGAGCCGAGCCTCCGTCAACCATGGCATTCAATAATAATAATAATAATAATAAAAAGATAATGCACAAGACTAACATAATTCTCAAAAACATTATCATCACAAACAAAATAAACATTACTGACTTAAATCATCTCTATTATGCATCGGCTAAAGTCACCACTCACTTATGTGGAGTGAAGATGAAAAAACAAAGGAATTCCCACAAGAAATCTACTTGGCAAGATAACATCAATCGCCAAATAAACCTTCTCCGATCTGACATAGAAATTTTAACAAACTATAAAGTAGGTGAACATGTTAAACAAACTAAACTTAGAAAATTGAAAAAAAAGTACAGTATAAGATCAACATGTGACATAGACATGCTGATAGAAACAATCATGCAAAAAGTGTCGGCCAAAGCTGCTCGTATAAGGCGCTTTGAAAAACGATCTAGATTCTATAAGGACAATAATATGTTCAAAAACAACCAAAGAAACTTCTACAGAAAAATTGGTAAGTCAACAATAACTGCTAAATCAATACCACCCAAGGAGGAAGTGCAAGAATTCTGGGAAAAGATCTGGGCCGAAGAAAAAGTTCATAACATACATGCCCCATGGATAGACAGACAAATGAAAGAAACAGCTCACCTTGAAGAACAAACATGGGAAAATATAACAGTTGAACAGCTGCGCTTGGCTCTAAGAAAAACCAGCAAATGGAAATCCCCAGGAAAAGACAAAATACAAAACTTTTGGATAAATGCCTTCACAGAGTCTCATGAGCTGTTAGCCCAACTTTACAATGAAATAGTTAAGGAGCCAGAAAAGATACCATCATGGCTAGTTAACGGCATTACATTCCTGCTACCGAAGAATGATGAGACAAACAATCCCAAAAATTACAGACCGATAACCTGCTTGACCACAATGTATAAAATTTTAACATCAGTCCTAACTGAATACACATATGACCACCTGATAACAAATGACCTATTTCCCATTGAGCAGAAAGGGTGTAAACGAGGCTCATATGGCTGTAAGGATCAGCTTCTGGTTAACAAAATGATACTGGAAGATTGTCATAATAGACACAAAAATCTATCGATTGCTTGGATAGATTATAAAAAAGCATTTGATAGTTTGCCACACAGTTGGATTGAAAAATGTTTAGAGATTTTCAAAATATCCCCCGTTGTCAGGAGGTTTTTGTCATTCAGTATGAGGACATGGAGAACGACATTACTTTTGAATAGTGAAACAAAATCACTGGAAGCTGGAGAAGTTAACATTAATTGTGGAATTTTTCAGGGTGACTCTTTATCACCGCTTTTATTCTGCATCGCACTTATACCATTAAGTAAAATGCTCAATGAAACAAAACATGGATATAGAGTCTATGACAAAACCATTAATCACCTGTTCTACATGGATGACCTGAAACTATTTGCAAAAAATGATGAACAATTGCAAGGGCTATTATCCACTGTGAAGCAGTTCAGTGATGACATTAAAATGGAGTTTGGACTGGATAAATGCGCCAAAGCAACGTTCACCAGAGGAAAGCTGCTGAAGAGTTCAGACATTAATCTTGATCGGGGGAACGTGATAAGAGAGCTTGATCAAGAACAAACTTACAAATATCTAGGTGTTTGTGAAGGAGACGGAATCAAGCACTCGACAATGAGGGAAAGGATAAGGAAGGAATGTTACCGCAGAGTCAGAGCAATCTTAAGAACGGAATTGAATGCAAGGAATAGGATCGATGCCATAAATACGCTTGCAATACCAGTAGTAACCTACAGTTACAATGTCATCAACTGGTCAAGAACAGAGATCCGTAGGCTCGATACAAAAATCCGAAAATTCTTAGCCATGCACAGAATGCATCACCCTAAGGCAGACATAGATAGAATATATCTCCCTAGGAAAGAAGGAGGACGTGGGTTAATCCAGTTAGACATTGCGTTGAAAACTGCAACAATTGGATTATCCACATATCTAAGGGAATCACATGATTGGATGATCAAACTCGTTTTGAAACACGAAAGCACCAAAAGATCATATTCCATTACAAAAGATGCACAAAGATACAGTAATGGACTACAAATTTCAGAAGTCCCATTTACTGCTGAAATGGAAAACACAGAAAAAGCAAAGCAGGTAAAAGTAACTGGAAAGAAAGAACTGCAACAGAAACTGGCTAAGAAATGGCAAGAAAAGCCTCTGTATGGAAAATACCCAGAGCGAGCTAACAATCCTGATGTTGACAAAACTTTAACCCATCAGTGGTTGGCATCCTCTGGACTGAAATCGGAGACTGAAGGACTGATTATATCCGCACAAGATCAGTGTCTGCCAACAAAAAATTACCAAGCCAACATAATAAAAAATGGGTGCAGCCCATTATGCCGTGTATGCAAAAAACAACCAGAGACCATTGACCATATAATTTCAATGTGCAGTCCTATAGCTCCAACCGAATACCTAAACAGGCATGACAGAGCTGCACAATACATACATTGGATAATGTGTAAGCATTTTGACCTGCCCCATCAAAAGAATTGGTGGGAGCATCAACCACCTCCCATACTTGAAAAAGATCACATCTCAATCTTGTGGAACTTTAGCATCCAAACAGACCGAAAAATAGATGCAAATAGACCTGATATAATATTGAAGGACTTTCAAAGGAGGGTATGCCTGCTAATTGATATGTCTGTTCCAATAGACAAGAATGTATCTATAAAAACATTTGAAAAATTGAGCAAGTATAAGGACCTGGAGATAGAAATTGGAAAAATTTGGAAATTGAGAACTAAAACAATACCAGTGTTTGTAGGCGCTCTGGGAATGATACCTAAGGGGTCTAACGACTACTTATCGCAAATCCCAGGAAACCCGCGTATAGGAGAAATACAAAAGATAGTACTAATGGGAACTGCCCATATACTAAGGAAGATCCTGTCAATATAAGTACATCACAAGTCTAAACACTAAGGATGCATGTGTGAATATGTGTGTTCTTTCTTGAACATGGCGGACATTGTTGTCTCTTGAGGTCACTGTTGAGACTTGGTGATAACTCGTATGAACATAAAGCAAGATAAATGCAAATAATAATAATAATTAAAAAAAACAACAAAAAAGAAAACCCCGTGACCCAGAAATACCGGGATGGCGGCCGGCGGGGAATAGCCGTGTCTCTAGGGGAGGACGACCCCTCTAGTATTGGTTGACACTCATTCTAGAAGTGGTAACACGAAATGATTAACCCTTGGCGGATAAGGATAAAACGCGACAAAATAAAGTAAATGTCTAATGATAAAATCTCATACCGGATGGGCCGTCACCCGGGTAAAAAAGGGCCGCGTCCCTCAGAGAGGAACCAGACTGGGGTCGAAAAATCAGCTAATGGTTCAAACCTTCCCATCACTTTGGAGCTGGAGACCTCCCATAACCGGAATACTCCTACTGTTGGCCCTCCATGCTCACCACCAAGAAATCCAAAGAAAAAGAGAGAAAAATGGTCAAGGGAAGATAATAAAGAAGTCCTTGAGGCTTTCTACACTGCCATGTACTACCCATCAAATAAATCGAATACAGAACAGACATAGATCAACTGTAAAAAGAAACATCCCGAAAACTGAGGCTATATTGACAGTAACAAACTAGCCAATATACGAAGAAATATTGTAAAAAAAAAGTTACTAACTGATATAGAAATTTATCAGATCAGGCTATTAGCACAAAGTCAGCGAAGGGAAAATGAAACATGTGTCAGTGAAAAGGAGGTAAATTGTAACACTTCGAATCCCAGGGTTGAGGCGGAATCACTGGCAACACAACAAATTAAAGAAAGGATCGAAAAAGTGGAGGGAGTGCATGCTCAATATGAAACTCCAAATGAAAATAATGAGATCGTAAATGATAAAGAAATGAATGGGAATGAACTTGCCAAATTGAAGGATGAAATTATGATCGAATGGATGAAAATGAAAGAATCTGACATGAGGGAACGAGACACCCTCCGTAAGATCCAGATCTCCAAACAGAACCAAAAGATAATACACAAGACTAACATAATTCTCAAAAACATTATCATCACAAACAAACTAAACATTACTGATTTAAATCATCTCTATTATGCATCGGCTAAAGTCACCACTCACTTATGTGGAGTGAAGATGAAAAACAAAGGAATTTCCACAAGAAATCTACTTGGCAAGAGAACATCAGTCGCCAAATAAACCTTCTCCGATCTGACATAGAAATTTTAACAAACTATAAAGTAGGTGAACATGTTAAACAAACTAAACTTAGAAAATTGAAAATAAAGTACAGTATAAAATCACCAAGTGACATAGACTTGCTGATAGAAATAATCAAGCAAAAACTGTCGGCCAAAGCTGCTCGAATAAGCCACTATGAAAACGATCTAGATTCTATAAGGACAATAATATGTTCAAAAACAACCAAAGAAACTTCTGCAGAAAAATTGGTAAGTCAACAATAACTGCTAAATCAATACCACCCAAGGAGGAAGTGCAAGAATTCTGGGAAAAGATCTGGGCCGAAGAAAAAGTTCATAACATACATGCCCCATGGATAGACAGACAAATGAAAGATACAGCTCACCTTGAGGAACAAATATGGGAAAATATAACAGTTGAACAGTTGCGCTTGGCTCTAAGAAAAACCAGCAAATGGAAATCCCCAGGAAAAGACAAAATACAAAACTTTTGGATAAATGCCTTCACAGAGTCTCATGAGCTGTTAGCCCAACTTTACAATGAAATAGTTAAGGAGCCAGAAAAGATAACATCATGGCTATTTAACGGCATTACATTTCTGCTTCCAAAGAATGATGAGACAAACAATCCCAAAAATTACAGACCGTTAACTTGCTTGACCACAATGTATAACATTTTAACATCAGTCCTAACTGAATACACATAAGACCACCTGATAACCAATGACCTATTTCCCATTGAGCAGAAAGGGTGTAAACGAGGCTCATATGGCTGTAAGGATCAGCTTTTGGTTAACAAAATGATACTGGAAGATAGTCATAATAGACACAACAATCTATCAATTGCTTGGATAGATTATAAAAAAGCATTCGATAGATTGCCACACAGTTGGATTGAAAAATGTTTTGAGATTTTCACAATATCCCCCGTTGTCAGGAGGTTTTTGTCATTCAGTATGAAAACATGGAAAACGACACTCCTTTTGAATAGTGAAACAAAATCACTGGAAGCTGGAGAAGTTAATATTAATTGTGGAATTTTTCATGGTGACTCTTTATCACCGCTTTTATTCTGCATCGCACTTATACCATTAAGTAAAATGCTCAATGAAACAAAACATGGATATAAAGTCTATGACAAAACCATTAATCACTTGTTCTACGTGGATGACCTGAAACTATTTGCAAAAAATGATGAACTGTGGAGCAGTTCAGTGATGACTGCGCCAAAGCAACGTTCACCAGAGGAAAGCTGCTGAAGAGTTCAGACATTAATCTTGATCGGGGAAACGTGATAAGAGAACTTGATCAAGAAAAAACTTACAAATACCTAGGTGTTTGTGAAGGAGACGGAATCAAGCACTCGACAATGAGGGAAAGGATAAGGAAGGAATGTTACCGCAGAGTAAGAGCAATCTTAAGAACGGAATTGAATGCAAGGAATAGGATCGATGCCATAAACACGCTTGCCATACCAGTAGTAACCTACAGTTACAATGTCATCAACTGGCCAAGCACAGAGATCCGTAGGCTCGATACAAAAATTCGAAAATTCTTAACCATGCACAGAATGCATCACCCTAAGGCAGATATAGATAGAAAATATCTCCCTAGGAAAGAAGGAGGACGTGGGTTAATCCAGTTAGACATTGCGTTGAAAACTGCAACAATTGGATTATCTACATAACTAAGGGAATCACATGATTGGATGATCAAACTCGTTTTGAAACACGAAAGCATCAAAAGATCATATTCCATTACAAAAATAAATAATAATAATAATAATGAAATTATTGTGTAAAGTGCTCAGGTGCACTAAAACTCGTCAATATAGTACATAGAATAATACACAAGTGTCAGGGAAGTACATGTGTGTATGTGTTAGCTGTTCTGTTGGCGGTTCTCGGGAAGCATGGAGGCCTTACAGGATGCAGTGTCTCGACAGCTAACAACTGATGCAGGTAGTTTGTTCCATGCTTCAGCAACTCTGAGCGTGAAAAAATGTTTCCGAAAGTCATGGGAACTGTGCTGTTTTCTTACTTTGTGGGCATGTCCACGTGTGTTAGATACATGGACATCGAAAAGGTACTCAGGGTTGTTGTTGGCAACATGGTTAACAATTTTGTGGGTGTTTACCAAGTCAGTTGCCAGGCGTCGGAGCTTCAATGAATCCATGCCCAGGGAAGCAAGGCGCTCAGAGTATGGTAGATGCCTGATGGAGGGTATTCGCTTGGTTGCACGTCTCTGAACAGTTTCCAGGCGGTTAATGTCCTGAGCAAGATAGGGGTTCCAGACTGGTGATGCAAATTCTAAGTGTGGTTGCACCATAGCTGTATACAGCCTTATATAGATATCTGGAGAGCGGCTGACAAAGGTCTTGCTGAGTGATGCTAAGACACCCTCGGCCCTCTTGACAATTTTAGAGACGTGCCTCGTCCAACGCAAATCGCTGCTGACCGTAATGCCCAGGTCACGTTCACAGGAAGACTTCTTGATATTAGTGCTGTGGAGGGAGTATGTGGACGCTGGGTTTTTACTCCCAAAATGCATGGTGGTGCACTTGTCCACAGCTAGCTTGAGTTGCCAGTCTGAGATCCACTGTTGCATTATGTCCAGGTCAGACTGCAAGCAAGATCTATTGTGTTCAGGATCTGTCCTTTTTATCTCAAGGTACAGCTTGATGTCGTCTGCGTACTTTAGTACTGTGGCATTCCTTAAGTTGGCATCTATGTCATTAATATATGCCACAAACAAAAGGGGGCCAAGAACAGATCCCTGAGGTACACCAGATGACATCTCATATGGTGAGGAATGCTGTCCCAGAACCGTGACTACCTCTCTTCGACTGAGAATGAAGGACTTCAACCAGTTAAAAAGATCATCCTTCACACCCATTTCAGAGAGTTTTGCCATAAGCCTTTTGTGTGGCACAGAATTGAAGGCCTTCGCAAAGTCAAGGTAAACAACATCCACCCATGAGCCGCCATCAGTGATCCGGGTGATGTCCTCAAGAAACTCTATAAGTTGATCACAGCAGCTGGAGTTGGGGATAAATCCAAATTACGAGGGCCGGTTAAGACTGTGAGAGCTCCAGAAGTTCCAAAGTGTTTCTCTGACACAGGATTCCATCAGTTTGGCGATGCAACTAGTAATTCTGACTGGACGATAGTTCACAGGTCATGTGCGGTCACCCTTTTTGAACAGAGGAATGACACTGGCAGTTTTCCACTGCTCTGGAGTAGCACTGTTGTTCAGACAGAATTGGAAGAAGTGTGATAACTGGTGTAGAAGGAAGTACCCACCACGTTTAAGAAGCAGGTACGTAACACCATCAAGACCAGGAGAGGCATGGTTTCGTTTATTTTTTAGGTGACGTCGCAGCATTGCAGGTGTAAATTCCATGGTTGTAATAGAGTCCGGTGTCATAGGTGGTGGAGACGGTACACTCTGGTCTTCAATGGTGAAAATGCCTGCATAGCATTCAGCAATGAGCTCTGCGCATTCCTTGTGGTCGTCAGTAACCTGGCTTCTGTGGGGATTGCGAAGAGGACCAACTGGAGAGTTGGGCCTCTGCTTTGAGTCAACATACTTCCAGAACACCTTACTGTCACGGCTGGTTGCTATGCGCTGCTCAAATTGAAGCACTGCCTTTTTTGTCACCTGTTTGAGGTGGTTGGACGATCTATTTCGCCTCTTCCTATTAATGTCTGATTTGTGAAGTTTGTACTCACGTTCAACATTGCGCCGTTCTTTTCTGGCAAGACGGACTGCTGCAGTCTCCCAAATTGCGCTTTTGGGGTGTTTTTTCCGCTTACGTGGCACCAATGCTGAACATGCTGTCCATATTGAGCTCAGGATGTTCTGGAGTACAGTGTTGACATCTCCAGAGTCATAGAACTCAAGCCAGTTTGGCCGTTGCAACTCGGTGCAGTAACAGTTCCAGTCTGCTTTATTCCAGTCAAAGTGAGCAGTTTGGAGATGGTTGTGGTTCTTGTTACTGCCCATGAGGGATAGATTGGCAATGATCATAGCATGATCAGAGTCACCTAAAGGTTCCTCAGCAGTAACACTAATGACCGTTTCAGGAGTAGTGGTGAAGAGTAGGTCCAAAGTGTTGTCACCTCTCGTTGGGGAGGTGACCACCTGGGACCAACTCGAGTCCAGCACCAGCTCAAGGAAGTCATTTGCACTTGGCGGCCAACGAAAGGACTCCCAGTCAATCTCAGGGTGATTGAAGTCACCTGCAATGAAAACATAAGTGGCTGTCTTCCTGGCAGCAACTCAGAGGATATCACAAAGTTGAGTGTCCTGATGGTAATTTGGGGGACGGTAAACGACTCCAAGTAGCAGTGTTGACATGGTCATACGTATATCGCAGAAAAAAAATTCCTGCTGTGATTGGTTCAAATCAGCACAAGGAATTGCCGACAGATTTGACCGAAAGTAGCCCATTACACCACCACCACGACGATTAATACGGTCTTTACGAAACAGGTTGTAGCCAGTCATGCTGAAAACCCCATCACAGAGTAAGGGATGTGCCCAAGTTTCCGTGACTGTAATGAAGTCCGGGTTGATACTTTTGACGTAGGAGTCAAAAAGATGAATCTTATTGCATAGACTACGTGCATTCAAGGACAACAGTTTGTACTTTGATTCCAGTCTATGATTATGTGCAAGGGATAGCAGGTTGTTCTGATTTAGTTTCCCAGAGTTTTTTCAGTTACTTTATTGTCAGTTGTTGTGGGTACAGTGTTTTCAGACCAGCTGGTATCTCGTAGGCTGAAGCTTTCATGTTCTGCCGAGCGGCGGTTTAGGGAAGCTGCAGCACGCAACTTTGGGCGGACATCAGGTGGAAGACCAGGACGTGTTCGGAAAGCAATCCGACTTTCACGCCTAGCTTTATCAGAGGCTACAAGGTATGAAAGTGCCTCAGCTGAGTTTGAAAACGACAGTCTAATTAACCTGGGTTTCGGGCCTGGTCGGCCAAGGCGTAGAGCACCCTTTGCGGGAGCACAGCCCAGGTCTTTGGATGAACTGGCAGCAAATGCCTGAAGATCAACTATGTCTTCCGGCACACCAATGGCAATCACTTCGTGGTTTGCAGATTCAGTGGCATTCTCAATGCGTCTAGGTTCAACATGAGGTACGCGGAGATTTTTTAACAAGGCACTCCGGTAAGATCCCTCATTGTGGGGTTCTACACGAACGCTTGATTTTATTTCCGCTATTTCTTGACTTAAAGCGGAAATCATTTGCCGTATTACCTCAAACTCCGTATTGACGGTCGGTTTTTGTTGTTGTTCTTCTCCTTCAACAGGCATGGTAGAAGACACAGTCGTCGGTTGTTGTTGTTGAAAAGTAACGGGTGAGAGAGACATGGGTTGCTGTTGTTGATGAAGTCCTTCAACGGGGGTAGTAGCAGAAGCTACGGTCGTTGGTTTTTGCTGTTGTTCAGGGACAATGGTAGAGGAAGACACGATCCTCGGTTTTTGCTGTTGTTGTTCAGGAACAATGGTAGAAGACACGATCTTCGGTCTTTGTTGTTGTTGTTGTTCCGCAGCAATGGGAGAAGCAGGCATACAGTCCAGGCACTGAAAGGACCAGTTTGTTAGCTGGACCATCTCCCAGAGTCTATCCATCGGAGCAATATGATGTTTCTTATTTTGGCCTGGGATCTTCCGGAAGCCTGTGGCGCATTGAAAGCAGACAGAGATGCGACAGGTTCCACATTCGACCCAACGATTACGGAACGAGTTTTCGGGTTCCGTACATATATGGCAGGTGTGATCTTCCGGGCAATGTTCTATTTTTGGACATCGACCAGTTTTTCGCAAATTTCATCGATGGATATCACCATGGCAATTTTGTTATTTCTACCCATCCGTAGAAAAACACAGAATGTAAACAATATAGGTTTAGCGCACTTGATTACGATAGAAATAAAATGTCTGTTTTTTTGTGTATTTTGTTTCCGTTTTCCTAAATGTTGTGTGTGTGTAGAAGAGTCTGTGCATGTAAACAAATAAATATGCTGCGTAAGTTAAATGAAACGTACTGTGGAAGGCAGTTGTTTATTAACAGCGAAATAACGTTTTTTTTGTTTTTTTTTCCCGTGATACTGCTTCTTTATAGTAAACTTTCAATAATATTTTTTTTTTCAAATTATTAACTTTCAGCTCCTAGTATATATATATATAATTAAAAGGTGTATGTGGGTTAGAAGCGAAGTCAATGTTAAGAAATATTTTACCAATGTAAATTGGTCAAATTGGCCGGTATAGTGTCTCACACGCAATAGTGTGGTTTCTTTTCACGTGTGTGTATATGCATATGGTATGTATCTGTATATAAATCTGCGTTACATTGTTGTTTATATGCACAAAGATACAGTAATGGACTGCAAATTTCAGAAGTCCCATTTACTGCTGAAATGGAAAACACAGAAAAAGCAAAGCAGGTAAAAGTAACTGCAAAGAAAGAACTGCTACAGAAACTGGCTAAGAAATGGCAAGAAAAGCCTCTGTATGGAAAATATCCAGAGCGAGCTAACAATCCTGATGTTGACAAAATTTAACCCATCAGTGGTTGGCATCCTCTGGACTGAAATGGGAGACTGAAGGACTGATTATATCAGCACACGATCAGTGTCTGCTAACAAAATATTACCAAGCCAACATAATAAAAAATGGATGCAGCCCATTATGCCGTGTAAGCAAAAAACAACCAGAGACCATTGACCATATAATTTCAATGTGCAGTCCTATAGCTCCAACCGAATACCTAAACAGGCATTACAGAGCTGCACAATACATACATTGGATAATGTGTAAGAATTTTGACCTGCCCCATCAAAAGAATTGGTGGGAGCATCAACCACCTCCCATACTTGAAAAAGATCACATCTCAATCTTGTGGAACTTTAGCATCCAAACAGACCGAAAAATAGATGCAAATAGACCTGCTATAATATTGAATGACTTTAAAAAGAGGGTATGCCTGCTAATTGATATGTCCGTTCCAATAGACAAGAATCTATCTATAAAAACATTTGAAAAATTGAGCAAATATAAGGACCTGGAGATAGAAATTGGAAAAATGTGGAAATTGAGATCTAAAACAATACCAGTGGTTGTAGGCGCTCTGGAAATGATACCTAAGGGGTCTAATGATCGCAAATCACAGGAAACCCGCGTATAGGAGAAATACAAAAGATAGTACTAATGGGAACTGCCCATATACTAAAGAAGATTCTGTCAATATAAGTACATCACAAGTCTAAACACTAAAGACGCATGTGTGAATATGTATGTTCTTTCTTGAACATGGCGGAATTGTTGTCTCTTGAGGTGACTGGTCGTGACTTGGTGATAACTCGTATGAACATAAAGCAAGATAAATGCAACTATAATAATAATAATAATAATAATGGAGTTTGGACTAGATAAATGCGCCAAAGCAACGTTCACCAGAGGAAAGCTGCTGAAGAGTTCAGACATTAATCTAGATCGGGGGAACGTGATAAGAGAACTTGATCAAGAAAAAACTTACAAATATCTAGGTGTTTGTGAAGGAGACGGAATCAAGCACTCGACAATGAGGGAAAGGATAAGGAAGGAATGTTACCGCAGAGTAAGAGCAATCTTAAGAACGGAATTGAATGAAAGGAATAGGATCGATGCCATAAACACGCTTGCCATACCAGTAGTAACCTACAGTTACAATGTCATCAACTGGCCAAGCACAGAGATCCGTAGGCTCGATACAAAAATTCGAAAATTCTTAACCATGCACAGAATGCATCACCCTAAGGCAGATATAGATAGAAAATATCTCCCTAGGAAAGAAGGAGGACGTGGGTTAATCCAGTTAGACATTGCGTTGAAAACTGCAACAATTGGATTATCTACATAACTAAGGGAATCACATGATTGGATGATCAAACTCGTTTTGAAACACGAAAGCATCAAAAGATCATATTCCATTACAAAAGATGCACAAAGATACAGTAATGGACTGCAAATTTCAGAAGTCCCATTTACTGCTGAAATGGAAAACACAGAAAAAGCAAAGCAGGTAAAAGTAACTGCAAAGAAAGAACTGCTACAGAAACTGGCTAAGAAATGGCAAGAAAAGCCTCTGTATGGAAAATATCCAGAGCGAGCTAACAATCCTGATGTTGACAAAATTTAACCCATCAGTGGTTGGCATCCTCTGGACTGAAATGGGAGACTGAAGGACTGATTATATCAGCACACGATCAGTGTCTGCCAACAAAATATTACCAAGCCAACATAATAAAAAATGGATGCAGCCCATTATGCCGTGTAAGCAAAAAACAACCAGAGACCATTGACCATATAATTTCAATGTGCAGTCCTATAGCTCCAACCGAATACCTAAACAGGCATTACAGAGCTGCACAATACATACATTGGATAATGTGTAAGCATTTTGACCTGCCCCATCAAAAGAATTGGTGGGAGCATCAACCACCTCCCATACTTGAAAAATATCACATCTCAATCTTGTGGAACTTTAGCATCCAAACAAACCGAAAAATAGATGCAAATAGACCTGATATAATATTGAAGGACTTTAAAAAGAGGGTATGCCTGCTAATTGATATGTCTGTTCCAATAGACAAGAATGTATCTATAAAAACAATTGAAAAATTGAGCAAGTATAAGGACCTGGAGATAGAAATTGGAAAAATGTGGTAATTGAGAACTAAAACAATACCAGTGGTTGTAGGCGCTCTGGGAATGATACCTAAGGGGTCTAATGATTACTTATCGCAGATCCCAGGAAACCCGCGTATAGGAGAAATACAAAATATAGTACTAATGGGAACTGCCCATATACTAAGGAAGATTCTGTCAATATAAGTACATCACAAGTCTAAACACTAAAGATGCATGTGTGAGTATGTATGTTCTTCCTTGAACATGGCGGACCTTGTTGTCTCTTGAGGTCACTGGTTGTGACTTGGTGATAACTCGTATGAACATAAAGCAAGATAAATGCAACTGTAATAATAATAATAATAATGCTTTCTTTGTTAACCACAAGGGTTTACATAAAGTAGACATTAAGGACAGTACAGGACAATACAGGACGGTACAAATGTGCATTTCTGCGTGTAAAAAAAACAGAGTATGTAATAAAAAAAAAACAATGAAAAATTCCCCATTAGGGAGGAGACTTCCGAGGAACATATGTGGAGAAAGCCCATTAAAAGGCCACATGAACCTGACCACCTGGGCAAGTGACTTCTCCCAGTTTCCCACCTATAATTTACAGACACATACTCAAAGTAGGCCCATTCTATCGGGCCATACTTGCTTCTCTCACCCATCTTTCAACAAAATGCTGGGAAGAGAGCACTACCCTATCTACCCTGATTTTCCTTTTCAAATGAAATTTGAAAAAGTTAATCAGGGCATCACCGAAGAGGTAAGTTCTCGTCTTCAGCCCTTTCAAACGTGTCCACCATACTATCTCTTTCGGCCACCAGACAGATAAAAACTGCCTGCCTTTCCCGGCAAAAGAAGAGGGCGGGGTAATCCTCACGATGGACTCAGCTGATAGCTGGATCCGTCCTACACGTGACAGCAGGTCTTCGACATAAACCCACAAGTAAGCAATGCTCGGACACTAGACGAGTGCGTGCAGGACGGTTTCGTCCCCCTGCGCGCAGCTCGGACAAGCCCGCTTGACGGCACCTCCATGCCTGTAGAGTTTATCCCGAAATGGCAAAGCTTCTCGGTAGCCATGGATTTCTGTAAGTTGTCCATAGGCCTCGACCCGAAAGACCTTCCGAAGAGATTGGCTAGTTGATTTTCGTCGACGCCTAGAGTTTCTCCAAGTACGTCGTCGCTCTTCCCCTCCACTAATCCTCTATAGAACGCCAAGGTGGAGTTTACACCGATCACATTGCCCGATTGGTCGAGGGCTGTAAGCGCTTGAAGACATTCCAGTCACCAGGCGCTCCCTCTCGGTCTTCGCTTGACCAAGGACTGCAGCTCCGTCAAGGAGACGAGCTGGGGAAAGACGTGTCCAGCAAACGGCGAACACACCTGATCACCGTCGAGGAAGAGGTGGAGATATCGTAGCTAGAGCGCGTGTCTGCACATCATCAGCCACGGCAAGCCCAGCCCTCCACGTAGCGGGTGTTGACAGCAGATGGACCGTCTGACCATCAGAGCGCATCACTTCCACAAGAGCGAAAGAGCAAACGCTCCAGCGCAGTCAGGCTGGGCTTATGACAGGGTACGACGGTCAGGCGGTAGTAGATGACGGACGCGATGTACGCGTTAGACACCTCCGCTCGACCTTTCAGGGATAGCTTCCTCTCCGCCCATTTATGGGTGAGAGAAGCGACCCTGCTCGTCACCTCGTCCCAGTTTTTGTCCGTCTGGAGGTCCGGACCGAACCAGACCCCTAGCAATTTAACGGGTCCGTCCAGAGCTGGTAATTCTCCCGTTCTGTTGCCAGTTGCAGTAGACGTCCGCCAAGAGGCCTCCGAACAAGACTGGCATCTGTACGTAAAGTTCATAGGGCAGACCATCCAAACCAGGCGATTTTCCCCTCGTGCAGCACGTCATTGCCTCCCGTACTTCAGCGGTTGTTATCGGCTTTTCGCAACACACCGCCTCAGTGGCCGAGAGCCGCGGCAGTCCGTCGAGGTAGACACCAAAGACATCCCTCGATCCGGCCCGACGCTGCCCCCGAATAGTTGAGCGAAGTGTCGCTGAAAAGCTTCACACATTTGCCCGGGATCGAGTAGCATGCGCCCGTCGTGGTACACCAAAGACCGTATCGTGGCTTTGGTGCAACGACGCGCCTTTGCTAACGGGCACATTGAACGGATTTCGTCCCCTCGTGTCTGAGAGCACGCACCCTAGCTCTGACAACGCAGCTTTCGTGCTTTACATTAAGAATTGGTCAAGGGCCAATTTCGCCGCAAGTACGTCGGCTAAGCGCCGCGTCTAATTTCCTAACTAGTTCTCCCTCTGCTCTATTTTTCTCTATAGCTAAAGCCTTACAAACCTAATGGACTCTATTCTAATCGCTCTTTACAGAGCAAACCACCACTTGTTGTTGATGATGGCCCCCTTCAACGCTCGCTTAACTAGTTCGCTAATCGCGGTCTCTGTGGGCCTTGTGTGCTGGTAAGGAAGCGTTTACCTTCCAGTAGCCGAGTCCTCGTCTATGAAGCCTATCTAAGTCAAGCACACAGATCACTATTTTGTGGTCCGTGTAGCTGACTATCTTGAATTGTGGACAGCTTATGCTAGACCTATCTATTTCCCTACAAAATACTCTATCTAGATATGATCTGGATGACCCTATGAGATTTGTCCAAGTCCACATTGGCACATTCGGGAAATCCAATCGGTACCTGTCAGACAGTTCAAAACGCCTGAGCAGGTTGGTGAGGCTCTTGCACCATCCCCAGCTATCCGCTAATCACACACAATCCCAGCGTCCATCTGAGATCCCGTTCCAGTCGCCCATAACACTAAAAAGCGGGACGTTCCAAGAAAGGTCTCCAGACGCCGGAAGAAATCAGGCCGCCCTGCCTTTGTCGAGGCATAGATGGCCACTAGCCTGAAAGCTTGCCCGTCTCCGCTGGTCACGTCCAGCACTACCAACTTACCTTCTGGGTCCAGGAAGATGGCCCGAATGACGAGATCCAAACCCCTACGAAAAAGCAGAGCAACTCCCCCCCCCCCCGATCCAGGACGGCTGGGAGATGCGTACACGTCGTAGCCGCCGAAGATCGGTGCGAAGGCCCGTGCTTCGGAGATTTTGGTCTCGCTGATGGCCACTACATCTATGTTTAGTGACCTGAGGTCGTTGAGCAGGTGGCCCTGCTTCCATGACGACCCGAAGCCACGCGCATTTATGCTGCCTATCCTGAGAGAAGTCATGTTGAAATGGAGTGGAAAAGATGGGAAATACCACTTACCTTACTTCTTCTCGCAGAGGAAGGATGGTTTCACCATCCTTTTTCACTTGATCGTCTGGTGAAGGGACCGTTGAATCGCCCCTTCGGCTGGTCGTCGGCTCTTCTATGAGTATATCTGAATATACCCTCCGGTTGAGTGTCCCTCCTAGGTCTCTGAAATTGGGGAATTTCGTGTAATGTTTCTGTGCTATTCTTACCAGTCTTATGTTCGTTGGTGTTTTGATTGGTGCTGGTATTATGTAGTCTTGCTGTGAAATGTCTGTGTGTTCAATTATGTAAGCCATTAATTTCTTGTTATTTGTATTTATTGCTGTGCATTTGTTTTTCTGGGGGTGGGTGTTGTTCTGCTATATTCTTGTCGTTGTTGCTGGGTGTGTGTGTTTTGTTGTGTTTGTAATGTTGGTGCTTGTGGTGGTGGTGTTGAAGGTGTTGTTGTTGTTGTCGGTGGGGTTGCCGCCAGTGGTGATGGTGGTGCTAGTGTGGGTGGTGATGGTGTTGCTGGTGTTGCTGCTGTAAATCTTTTTGCAGTAGCCTTTACCCTTTTTTCCTTTCTTTCCTCCCTTTTCGAAGGCGACGATGCGCTGCTTCTTCGTTTGTGCCTTCTTTCGACCTTTTACCATCCCTCTCCCACCTCACACTCCATGTCCAATTCTGTGTGGTCGGGGAGTGGTACCAGCTCCACTCATTCACTTGTTGTTGTTGGTAATGTTGCGGTGGAGTCTCTGTTGCAGCTGTAGTTGGTATTGCTGTTGTTGTTGTTAATACTTCCACTGCTGCTGCTGTTCTTGATTTCCGTGGCGTGGGTATGGGTGCCATGGACCTATCCTTCCTGGTTGCCGCCTGTCCTGTTGCTGGTAGCAGTGGAGCCGGTTTCGGAAGAAGGGGTGTTTTCTCCTTTCTCAGGGTCTTCTCATTGCAGAAGGCCCTGAGTTGAGTCTTCGATCCACAACGAAAGCATTTCGGGCGTTTGCGCTCCACACTTATGGGGAGTTGAGTGCCGTTATCGAAGTCTATCGCATCCGGGATAGCTTCGATGCACTCCTGGTTGGTTTCGATTTACATATCAATGGAGGTGCCGACTCAATCTTCTCGTACTTTTTTCTGTACTTGCCGTACAGTTGTTTTGTCTTCGATTCCAACGATGACAGACGCGGCCAGCCAAGTAGGGGCCATCCCGGGGGGACGTGGGTCAGTTTGACCCTCACAATTTTCTGTCCGCAGTAGGAGGGCACCAACACCATTTCCTCGCTCCTTAGGGTCACTAAGGATTGAGCCTTTGCCTCCTGGAGTGTGGCAAAAAGTACATCCACGATGGCATATTTCTTAACTCGGGTGATGTGCGTTTTCCGCTGCCACACAGACCCTAAGGCTTTTTGTATTTGAGCCTCTGTGGCCCTTCAACCCTACGGGATTTTGTGCTTACTGTACGGTACGTGACTGTACAGTGCTGTTGGGTTTCGAAAACATTTTTCGGCTGCCTTGCAGATTGCTCGGTGTCCGGTTTTCGTCACCCTCTTCATTGCTTCTTGTAATTCCGCATTTGTTATGAGGATTGTTTCCAGGTTTTTGCGATACCTACAAACGAGATTGTTTTTTCTTTGTTGTTGTTGTTGTCCTCATCGGAGCTGCCGTTACTTTTGTTGTTGCTGCAGGTACTACGACTGCCGCTGCCGCTGTTGCTGTGGTTGTTGTTGTTGTTGTTGCTGCTGCTGCTGTTATTATTGCTATTGCTGCTAATGCTGCTGTCGTTTATGCTGCTGCTGATGCTGTTGCGGCTGCTACTGTTGTTTTCCTTGTCACTGTTGCTGCTGCTGCTGTTGTTATTACGGCTGCTACTGCTATTATTCATGACGTCAGACGAATGAAATTGGTTTTTCGTATTTACCGCACTCCTTTTCCGTCGTTGTCGTCGTCGTGAAGAAATGTTCCACGTTTTGCGCGTGATTTTGGAAACTATTTTTCTTTACTGGCGTCGCTTGCGAAAGAGAAGGGTGGGAGAGAGACACATTTAGAGAAGGGAGGGAGAGAGACACATTTAGAGAAAGGAGGGAGAGAGACAATCTTCTCTCTGGTGTAGTCACGATTGAGGAAGAAGAAGACGGAATGAGTGGGAGTGACTTGTGAAAATTATTTTTTGTAGCCATGTTTTTTTTAATTTAAAATAAATAGTGGGCACAACACCCCAATAAGCGGTTATTTAATCCCTAAGGGCCAAATAACGGGCAGAAAGTCCCCTCTCACGAGGAGGAGGGTGTTTTTGTCTACAAGTTGGTTAAAGTTTTAAACAATTTACAATTGTTATAGCTGTTAAAATGTACTACACCTTACAGAGGCGAGCCTCCGTCAACCATGGCATTCAATAGTAATAATAATAATAATAATAATAGTAATAATAATAATAATAATAATAATAATAATAATAATAACAGGGAAGATACGCACATGATTGATAGAGTGTTATGGAATCGCTCCATAAATTTTTGATTTTTTACATATTCAAAACAATTTTGATAGAATAATTCTTATTACAAATGGAACATAATACATCAGCCTAACTATCAGGAAGTGGCAACGCATCACATTATGGCATAGGGCTCCAATATTTAATATTTAATATTGTACTAGAAATGTTATGGTCAGAAACGAAAACGGCTAGAAAACAACAGCCAAATAACTTCACCACCAACAACAACACCGCCGCCGCCACCATCACCATCACCACTACCACAAAATTTTTAGCCAAATACAAACCAGCACCATCCCTATAGTACTCCTGTCCCATCACCACCGCCACCATTGCATCATCGCTACCACCACTATTCCCTCACTACTTAAGAGAGGGATGGTGGTAGCGCCGCTACACGTGAAAAGAAGCGAAGAAGGTATCAACAGATATAAATAGACTGGGTTAGTGACTCGGTCAAACAGCTAACAACAACAACAACAACACCAAAATAATGATGTTGTATCTCTAAACGCTCTCAAAATGTTTAGTTTAAACGATGTCAAATCTAAACTATAGTATAATAATAATAATTGTTTCTGCTTTTGGCCGGGGCCAGCAATTGTCCCGGTGTGATGCTGGTGCTTTGTTTTGTCGGCCACGTAATGAGGAAAGGATAAAAAAAAATAATAATAATTATAATGATAAGCAACAAGTCGAAAAATCATAGAACAGAAGACAGACAGAAGCAAACGCAACAACAATCACACATTTCATAAGTTTTTAACACAACAACCCCTACTACCCTTAGCTGCAGCAGCAAGAACAACATTAGTAACCGATGTTACTGGCCTTGTAAAGCGAAAAACGCAAAGGAAAAAAACAAAGAAACAAAAAAAACTAAGTCAGACATTCAAACATTACAATGAAACATTTGTTTATTTTTTCAAGTTTTATTTATTTGTTTATTTATGTTCGTCTACAGCATGATGGTGCCACGTTAAAATCTCCGGGGTTGATGAAATCACTGGGGTTGACGAAATAACCGGTGGTTATGTAACCATACATTCACCAATCCTCGATATGAGTGTTTAAATGTCGAACCTAAACATTTCGAATAACGGTGAAGGGAAGACTGGAACGTGATTTGACAGACTCTCACGTAGAAAATGCTCCCTGGCCCAGCAGCAGGGATCTGGCTGTCATAAAAATACTGCTGGTGTTGGAGGAATAAGTAGAAGGAAAGGGACAAGAACCAACTGGACGAAAGAATTGAATAGAACTGTTATGCAATGTTACCTGAAGAGTAGCCCCAAGGAAAAAAGCCTATGGGAAACTGATGCATAACACCTGGAACGAGATTGGTCTATTTAAATTAGATGAACAAAAATCGGCCGGGCAAGCTCGGGTAATAAGGTCTAATGGGTGGATAAGCGAGTTGGAACTGGAGGAACTGAGCAGAGAGATTAGGTTGGAAATGGAGAGTGGTAAACGAGCCAGTGGGAAATGAATGTGAAGCCCTTTAGAGATCGGAGGAATCATCCGAAGCAGACAATGATCTGAATGCTGACATAGATGACATCTCGAACAAAGATGCGGCCATTGAGGAAATGAATGCTGACGGGCTAGGAAAAGATTTGGTTGATATCCTAAATTTAGTGGTAGATGAAATGAACAATGATAGTGGGAAACCTATGAACCTAACATTTTTAGACAGGAAAAAGTTAAAAGAAACAACAGCTAAGGTAACCAAAGTCATCCCATACCTTCAGGTGAGGAACCTTCACCAATGCAACAATATCCTCAAAGCAACAGCAAATGCGGTGAGCAAATTACTTGGCATAAAAACGAGAGGAAACAAAAACAAGAAAGATCAGAACCTTGGTGGAAGAAACGACTGAATGGTCAAATCAGGGAAATGAGAAATGACATTGGAAAGCTTGAATCGCTACTGAATGGGACGTAACAAAACATAGACACTAAAAATAGACTGGAAATAAAGTACAAATCCAGGAGGAAAAAGCTAAATATTATCATAGAGGTACTGAAGCAACGCATCGTAGCAAAGAGTGCAAAGATTAAGCGGTATGAGAGCAGAGTCAGTCAGTATAGACAGAACCGCATGTTTGACAACAACCAGAAGATGTTGTTTGAGCAGCTTAAAGGGAAAGAAAGAGGCAACGACTTGATCCCTGAGGCGGAACTGACTAAGACATTCTGGAGAGGAATATGGGAGCAGGATGTTGAACATAATGATCAGGCAGTGTGGATTGAGACAGTACAAAAGGAGATTAATGAACAAGCACACCAACAAACTGATTTAATAATCACAGTTGAAACTCTTAAAGGGCAGACCAGAAAACTAACCAACTGGAAATCACCAGGCCCAGATAGTGTGCAGGGCGTTGGATTAAAAAAAATACATCCCTCCACCCGAAACTGACGACATGTTAAATGAATGCTTGATGTCGGGTGAGGTACCAGAGTGGTTGACAAAGATTACCAGAGTCCTGGGTAATGAAAGACCGAATCAAGGGTAATGAATGTTTCCAACTATAGACCTATCACATGTCTGTCCGTAATGTGGAAACTGTTAACAAGCAGTGTGTATGAGGAAATCTACCATCATCTCCACACAAACAACTTGTTACCGGGCGAACAGAAAGGATGCCGAAAGAAGTCCAGTGGTACAAAAGACCAGCTACTTATTGATAAGATGGTAATGAGGAATTGCAAGAGGAGACACACTGGTCTTGCCATGGGATGGATAGACTACAAAAAGGCATTCGACTTGGTACCTCATTCTTGGATAACCAAAAGCGTAGATATATTCAAGGTGGGGGATAACATCAGACAGTTGTTGAGCAAAAGTATGAAGTCCTGGGAAACAGAATTAACATCGGGTGGAGAAACCTTGGGAGGCGTGAAAATCAAGCGAGGTGTCTTCCAGGGAGATAGTGTGTCCCCTCTGTTGTTTGTCTTTGCCCTGATACCCCTGACCATTATATTGCGAAAAGTGAGAGCAGGATACATGTTGGGAAAAGGAGAGCTTACCCTCAATCACCTCCTCTTCCTTTGGGAAGAGTGAGAAGGAGTTGCATGTACTTGTTGACACTGTCCGTATTTTCAGCAGTGATATATGTATGCAATTTGGTATTAGTAAGTGTGGAGTCCTAGTGATGAAGAGTGGGTAATTTGAGCAGAAGCAACGGAATCCTGTTATCGACAGATGAGATGATAAAGGAAATTGACACTGAAGAACGATTCAAATATTTAGGTGTTCTGGAGGCAGATGACATCAAGCATAAAAAAATGAAGGAATTGATAATATCTGAGCACATTAGGAGAGTAAGGAGCGTATTAAAATCACGTCTAAATAGTAGGAATGTCATAAGTGCAGTGAATTCCCGAGCTGTGTCTATTATTAGGTACAGTGTGGGAATTCTGAAATGGAATGTTGCTGAACAAAAAGAAATAGATAGGAAGACAAGGAAGCTATTGACTATCTATAACGTGTCCCACAAGAGAAGTGATGTCGATAGACTCTACTTAAAGAGATCTGAAGGTGGAAGAGGTCTTATCAGCATAGAGGATTGTGTTCAGATGGAGAAAAAACAACCTGCACAAATACGTGACCGACAGTAAGGAGCCAATGCTCAGAATTTTACTGACCAGGGGATGTCCAAGGAGGAAATAACCACAAGGAGGAAGAGCAACCTTCATGAAAAATCCTTTCTTAGTACCTTCTTTGAGAAAACTGAATTTAGAGATCCACAGACATGGAACTGGTTAAAAAGAGGAGACCTTAAAAAGGCTACCGAAGGAATGCTAATGGCTGCGCAAGAGCAGGCACTCAAAACGAAGTGGGTGAAACGCCATATTTACAAGGAGAAGGGTAGCTAGCCCACTGTGTAGGATCTGTGGAGAGAGAGAGCAAACTGTGGCTCACATTGTATCCGAGTGTAAACACCTAGCCCAGACGTACTATAAAGGCTGTGATGGGCAGGATGTGATGGGCAGGATGTGATGGGAAGGATGATCCACTGGCACCTATGCAAAGTAAACAATTTACCACATTCTGAAAAGTGGTATGAGCATAAGCCAGAGTCGGTGATAGAAAACGATCAGGTGAAGGTGCTATGGAATTTTAGGATACAGACGGATAAGAAACTGGAACACAATAGGACTGACCTGGTGGTTTTGGACAAGGAAAAATGATCGTGCCTGATTGTAGATGTAGCCTGCCCATTTGACATGATATTGCAAGAAAAGGAGAGAGAGAAAATTAACCGATACCAGGGAGGTAAAAAGGATTTGGAACTGCTATAAAGTCAGAGTCGTCCCGATTGTCATAGGCGCACTCGGTACTATCTCAAACAGTTTCCAAGGATCGTTAAAGAAAGTTAGTCCAGCCCCGCTTTTTGGAACACTTCAAAGGGCATGCTTGCTGGGAACAGCAAGAACCCTCCGATACGCCCTGAATCTCTTAGGCTGCAGGTAGTGGCTTGATATTCATTTCAACAAACTTTCAAGTAAAATAACATCAGTGACTGAGACTCAAAGAACAATAATAATAATAATAACTTTAGCATCCAAACAGACCGAAAAATAGATGCAAATACACCTGATATAATACTGAAGGACTTTAAAAAGAGTGTATGCCTGCTAATTGATATGTCCGTTCCAATAGACAAGAATGTATCTATAAAAATACTTGAGAAACTGAGCAAGTATAAGGACCTGGAGATAGCAATCGGAAAAATGTGGAAATTGAGAACTAAAACAATACCAGTGGTTGTAGGCGCTCTAGGAATGATACCTAAGGTATCTAATGATTACTTATCGCAAATCCCAGAAAACCCGCGTATAGGAGAAATACAAAAGATAGTACTAATCCGAACTGCCCTTATACTAAGGAAGATACTGTCAATATAAGTACATCACAAGTCTAAACACCTAAGGATGCATGTGTGTGTATGTGTTCTTTCTTGAACATGGCGGACCTTGTTGTCTCTTGAGGTCACTGGTTGTGACTTGGTGATAACTCGTATGAACATAAAGCAATATAAATGCAACTATAATAATAATAATAATATTTTCTTTATTGGCCACAAGGGTTAACATGAAGAAAAACATTAGAGGGGGCACAGAACAGTACAGGCCGTTATAAAGTGGTTTTTCGTCGTTATAACAAGATTGAAATCGGGATAGAAATAAAATTTCAAACAACAAAAAATCCCCAAAAGGGGGAAACCTACGTGGGTTACTCGTGGCATAAACCACACAAAAGACAACGTCCATCCTGACCACCAGGGTAAGCGCCCTCTCTCAGTGTTCCCACTCCTCAGTCTACAAGCATATACTCATGGCAGGCAGACTCGCCACTTTCACCCACCTTTCAACACCTGCTTCTCCACCCTGATTTTCTTCTTCAAGTGAGACTTGAAAAAGTTAATCAGGGATTGTCCGCAGAGGAAAGTGTCCGTCTTCAACCCTTTCAACCTTGCCCACCACACAATCTATTTCGCCATGGCCACCAGGCAGATGAAAACTACCTGCCCTTCCTCATCTTTAAAGGAGAATGGCGGGGCTATCTGCACAATGGACTCAGTCGATAACCGGATCCGTCCTACACGCGACAGCAGCCATTAGACATAGACCACAAGTCAGCTATCCTCGGGCACTGAACGAGTGCGTGCAGGACGGTTTCGTCGCTGTGCGCGCATCTCGGCCAGGCTCGGCTGACAGCACCTCGGTGCCTGTAGAGCTTATACTAAACAGGCAACGCTTCCCGGTGGCACTACCAGGCCAGGGAACCTGGAAGTTGTCCATAGGCCCCGGTCTGAGAGTTCTCTTGAAGAGAGGGAACAGCTGAGCGTCTCGATGCCCAGGGTCTCCCCGAGAACATCGTTGCTCTTTCCCTCCACTAGCCTTCTATAGAACGCCGAGGTGGATGTTCCACCGATATTAGTGTCCAGCTGGTAGAGGGCGGTGACCACTTGGTGATATCCCAGCTTCCAAGCGCTATCCCTCGGTCTTTACCTGATCCAGGACTGCAGCTCCGTCAAGGAGACGACCTAGGGAAAAGCGCGTCTGGCAAACGGCGACCACACCTGTTCACCGTCAAGGATGCACCAGAGATGTCGCAACCTCACCGGATGATTGCGCATAATCAGCCACGATAGGCCTAGTCTCCACGCAACGCGTGTTGACAGCAAATGGATCTTCTGACCATGGGAGCACGTCGCTTCCACAAACAGTGGAAGAGATGGTGCTCCATTTTGGTCAGAGTTTGGCGGGGGCGAGGTACGAGAGTTAGGCGGTAGCAGATGACGGACGCTATGTACAGATTCGCCACTTCCGCCCGTCCTTTCGGAGACAGCCTCTCCTCGGCCCATATCTGGGTTAGAGAGGCCAGCCTGCTCGTCACCTCGCTCCAGTTTTTCTCCATCTGGAGATCCGGACCGTACCAGACACCGACCAATTTAACCTGTCCTTCCGTCCAGCGCCCCACGACGCTGTCGAACAGCATGGTCTTGCCTCTCCAAGTGCCGTGTTGCAAGCACACCAACTTTCCTGGTTTATCTTTGCTCCTGTCACCGCTTCGTATTCCTTGAGAGCGGTGCTGAACATCTGGACGTGTTTGCTGCTTGACACTACCACGTTGACGTCGTCGGCGTAAGCTGACACGGATCTCCCGCATCCCAGTTCGCGTGGCACCCCCTCATCGTCTCATATTTGTGCAGTAACGGCTAGAGGGCCAGTACATATAAGGGGAACAAGAGGGTGTGAATGGGACGAGAATGGCCCGTGTGAAAGGGTCTAGTCTGAGCATGCGGCTGTAGGCAAATAATCCCAATTAATGTTATTCATTATTAAAATTGTTTCACTATTCTAACAAATACTTTTAATCACATATTTGAAACTATATGTATATGAATGAATAAAAAATATAATATCGATTATATTAATCAACCATCTATTTAAAGTTTATATGTGGCTCTAGTATTTGGTGGAACAACGTATTATGAATGAGTTAATATATCAACTAGCATAACATTGTAAAGACAAATAGTCATACACACTTGCACCATATACATAAGCTAACTGAGGAACTATAACAATAATTAGAAATCCCGCAATAATAAGGAAGGTGATGGAAAAAGTGGCGGAATGAGATGACAAGTTGAGCCAGGGAAATGTATAAACGCAGTAATCAGAGATCAGAAAGAAGACCGATAACAATAAGAGAAAGATAAACTATTTTTTATGTATTTCTCATGATGGGAGGGAGATTAAATCTTTGATTTATCTTATTTACATTATATATATGAAACATTTGATGACAGAATTCCATATATGTTCGTATCACATATAACTTACATAACCCATAAATAATAAATACAAGTAAGATGGAACGGATATTTTAGTTAATAGCAATAATAAAGATAATACTCAATAGTGACGATGAATTTTATGTCCCACTTAACTAGATGGAGAAATATTAGATGAAAGAAAAGAAGCATTATATATATATATATATATATATATATATATATATATAACGAAGGAAATGTGGTAAGGAACCAGGTGGACCATAACGCACCAAAGTACTCAATACTTAGGGTAGTAGAGTGGGTAATAGGAACGAGTAGGACCCCGACGGCTGAGCTCAAGCCGTTTCGACGGCTAATTCTGGACTGGAGTCCAGAATTAGCCGTCGGAACGGCTTGAGCTGAGCCGTCGGGGTCCTCCTAGTTCCTATATATATATATATATATATATATATATATATATATATATATATAAATAATTGTTTCTACTTTAGGCACAAGGCCAGCAATTACCAGTGCATTACTGGTACTTTATTTTATCGACCCCGTAAGGATGAAAGGCAAAGTCAACCTCGGCGGGATTTGAACTCAGATGGTAAAGGGACGTAACTATGCTGGAAAGCATGGCGTCCGACCCTCTACCGATACTGCCAATCCACCGCTATATATATATAAATAATAAAATATGGAGAGGAAGCACACGAGTTAAGATATAAATATATATGAAAACTGGGAGAAAGAGACGTCTATTGGGAAGAAAAATATTTTTTTTTTCCTTTTTTATCTCTCTCTCTCTCTTTTCTGGGTTAGAAAATGATTAAAACGAAATGTTTTACTTTGTGTGAAGTGTTAAGGTACTAGTTGATTTATTTATTAATTAACAATGGCATTTATGTATCTATTTGTATATTTAATAATTGTCTATTACCGGTTTCAGCATTTTTATGCATTATCAAATGATAGTGGTATGTATTGGTGTAGAATGGTGGTGTTGCACATGTTAAAGAAATGGTGCAGAAAAAATAATGTTATTTACAAAGAAGGTTTATGAAGTGAAAAGAAAAAAAAGAAAAAAGAAAAAAAGGAGCGTAAAGTAGGGCATTAAAATTCAATGTGAAAGAAAAAATAATGTTATTTACACGCATAGTTCTTGAAGTTAAGCAGATCAAAATGTGTTAATATAGCAAGGGTGCTTAGTTGATCCATGATTCCATGATGGAGTCAAATGGTGGACTGGGGTTTGATATGATTTCTCTTTTTAGAGAATTAATATGCAGGGGGAGGCAATTCATGCTGGATGATATTTATTTTATTTAAGAAAAAGGATTAGGTACGGTGTGAGGGAGGTAACTCTTGTAAATGTTTGATGGTTTGTTCCAGCTTTAGTTTGGTCCGAAGTTTAGTGCATTAAGTAGGGGTTGGAATTTGTTAATGAACTATGTTTCCTTATTGGTACGATGGGTGAAAATAGCGTTGTCTATGAATTTGTAAATGGGGAACATTTGAAAGTTTAGACGTTGGTTGTGTGCACATTTGGCGATATGTTAACTACATACAATCTTTCTGTATTCCTGTATTTTAATTTGTGATTTATGGACGGTCATACGTTGATGGAGTCTGTTTTTTGGCTGTCCTATATAGTGCTCTTGACAACCTGAGCAGGTCAAGACATAGATTAGGTTTTCAGATGAACATGTAAAGTTGTGTTTAACTGTGAAATGTTGTCCTAAATATATACATACACACACACACACACATATATATATATATATATATATATATATATATATATATATAGAGAGAGAGAGAGAGAGAGAGACAGAAATAGACAGAAATAGAGAGAGGGGGAAGAGAGCCGGAGGTGTCGGTGGGGTGAAGACTGAGACAAGCGAGAATCAGAGTAGTAATCCATACATGGTAGGATTCAAATTGGATTTATTAATAGTGTAAGATTGCTTCCATCTAACGTCTGCAAATTACCTGTTACGCGCACATAACCGTGAATTTTATAATCCTTAAACCTATAGAAATACCTGCAGACGGTATTTCCGCAGAGGCCACTCTTATTCACACCCGATATATTTGGTCATTTTTCTTACCTCAATACATTCTTGTAGTAATGGCAACCACAAACTTATAAAAATAAAGAAGAATGTTCTATGTACCTACACATACATTTGCTGAGACACATATGTTCCTGATTCTCAACACACTGACCCACATGCCTACACACATTCATATATGCATGTACACACTCACAATTGATACAACAGAATGAGTGGAAATATCTGACAACAATAACCCGACGAAACTTGTAAAAGCATCAAGTGAAAATTGGCTGCACATGAAAGCCCAGTTACAAGAAGACGACTGCTAAATGTTATACAATATAGCGCTAATGTTTAGCGAACCATCGCTTACAAGATGATGTACAGTGAAGTAAATAGATCCTTTACAGTATATATCGGCAGTAATGGGCCATGTAAAGCGAAATATACCTAGTAAATACGATATTTAGAGACATGTTAACGGAGAAAATAGAAGCACTATCTGGAAAGGCACTACATGTGCAATTTAAAAAATAAACATCCGAATTAAAGATTGTCTCTTACTACATCATCTACCCTATCTCAGATGGGGCTACAAGACCGGCCCAACCATCTGTGAATGCGGAGAGGAGGTCCATACGATACAGACTGCCTTGTTTGCCCTATACTCCCCAACCAGTGCAGCTTAAAATATCTCGCAGAATTTAATAATAATGCAAAGGGCTGTATAAAGAAATGGGAACTGTCCTATAACCACATGCTTCAAAGATACGAAAAGAAGAACAATCTACATATTTCAGAAAATGTGAAATGCAGTCTGTGTGGAGTTAATGCAGTCATCCACATATTGGTTGTGTGCAACAGAGTTAATTCAAAGCATGCGTCTATGCTAACATGAACAGGGTTGCATACATATTCAATGGATAAAACATTAATAATAAGTCAGCAATATGTTGTACCAGCATGTCTAAGAACGTGTCCGTGTTGGCAGAGACTAATCTAAATAATCTAAAAATTCACTACAGAAACGGCACTTCGAACTGAGGAAAACAGTACTGATATAGTAGGGATGCACAGAAATAAAATAAAATTTGTCAGATTATGGAAGAAATAATCCAAAGAATAATATAATCACCATACACATATTGATAAAGATAACAAATTATACTGTGCTTAAGAGTAATATTAGACAAAAGTGTTCAATATCACATTACAACAACTAATCACCTACTTCAAGATCTAAACACCTACTGGCTGAGTAAGTGGAATTGAAGTGAGAGAGAGAGAGAAAGACTAATGATCATTGTTAAAGAACATACCTGGTAATAGAATTGAACCAAAAGAGATATTTATAGAATAGAGGTGCCTAACAGGTATAGATTGTGTGGAGAGCATGCTGAGAATATCCAGCATATAGTTGAAGGGTGTATTAATTTTACTTAAATTTCAATGGTTACTATGAAAGAAATGTGATTTCTGATGTTTGTGTCTGCCGTTGGTGTGTGTTTTAGGTTTTCTGGAGAGGGAGGATTGTATCGGTCAGGGAGAGTTATTCTAACTATTTGCGTGTGTATGTCTTGCTTTAGCTTTTAAATGTGTGTGTTTCCACTTCTTTAGAGGGAGAAATGGAGGTGCATCACTCTGATAACGGTGGCGGTGCAAGTATGTTTGTGCATTTGTGTGTAGAGGGTGTGTGATTTTAAAGAGTGTGGAGAGAGAATAGGATAAAAAGAGGATGGGGGAGGGATTCCTTTGCAGACCCAGTGGCTTGATTAGTTAGATTCCGTTGTTGGAGGTATTTCAGCTGCTGCTGCTGGTGATATTGTTCTTGATTTTGCCGTCGTTGCTCCGGCTGCTGGTGTCGTAGGTGCAACATTTGTTATAGTTGTTATTGTCGATGATGTTGTTGTTGCTTTTGAGCTCTGGCGTCGGCAGTAGTATAGTGAAATTGTGTTGAGGGCTGAAAATTCGCAAGTGGCTCATCTGCCAATTCAGTCCAGCATAATGTGGAGTTATTCGCTATCAATCAAGCGTATAAGGACAGAGATTTTCTCCATATTTTCTGCTTTGATGTTGAGGTGTACTTCCACGCTGATCACAAATCAATATCATTTTTTAGTCCTCTAAAAGTGAACTGAAAAATGTGTCGCTGACCTCATGGAAAACAAAGGCAAAAATTCACTAGATATTGATCTGTGGAGGGATTCCAGCGGTACTTATATTTACGCTATAATCTTCAATCCTGAAGGTCACTGAAATAGTACCATAGTACCATAATAGTACCATAAGTTACATTTCAGAAAAGGAAATTTTAAAACAATCGAAAAAGATGAGGAAACGTTAATAAACATTTTCACCAATTCTATTCAATTATTAGGTATCATTGGTGCTTATAGCGTTCTTAAATTTTGTGTACCAGTTTTGGCAATGTGATAATGATTTCTGTATCAACGTTATCTATACTTAAAGAATATAACTGTTATAGATTATCTACTGATTCAATGAACCAAAATATACTTACGTAAAGTGAAACGAGTAATAGGGTGACAATAAATTCTCGTATTAAACTATTAAGCAATCAATACACATATATATGCAGAACTATTATTGATGTTTAACATTTGATTTATTCAAATAAGAAATAAAACATTCTACTTAGTAAAATAGATGTTTCGACAAGAAGAAGGCGAAATGACGATATACTCTATATATCTCTTCTTCTTCTTCTTCTTCTTCTTCTTCTTCTTCTTCTTCTTATTATTATTATTATTATTATTATTATTATTATTGAATGCCATGGTTGACGGAGGCTCGGCTCTGTAAGGTATAGTAATTTTTAACCGTTAAAACAATTGTAAATTGTTTAAAACTTGAACCAAATTGTTGATAAAGACACCCTCCTCCTCGTGAGAGGGGTCTTTCTGTCCGTTATTTGGCCCTTCGGGGTTAAATAACCAGTTATTGGGGTTTTGTACCCAATATTCATTTTAAACAAAAAACAACATGGCTACGAAAAAGAAATTTCATACGTCACTCCCACTCATTCCGTCTTCTTCTTCCTCAATCATCACTACAGCAGAGAGAAGATTGTCTCTCTCCCTCCCTTCTTTAAATGTGTCTCTCTCCCTCCCTTCTCTTTCGCAAGTGACGAAAGAAAAGAAAAGTCTCGTGCAAAGCGTGCAAGGTTTCTCCACGACGACGACGACAGCGACGAAACAGGTGTGCGGGAAATACGAAAACCCAGTTCATTCGTCTGACGTCAGGAATAATAGCAGTAGCAGCCGTAATAACAACAGCAACAGTGACAATGAAAACAACAGTAGCAGCCGCAACAGCATCACCAGCAGCATAAACAACAACAGCATTAGCAGCAGCAACACCAACAACAACCACAGCAACAGCGGCGGAGGCAGTAGTCGTAGTACCTGCAGCAACAACAAAAGTACCAGCAGCTCTGACGACAACAACAACAGCAGAGAAAAAACAATCTCATTTGCAGGTATTGCGAAAAACTTGGAAACAATCCTCATAACAAATGAGGAATTAGAGGAAGCGAAGAAGATGGTGACACAGAACGGACACCGAGCAATCTGCAAGACAGCGGAAAAATTTTTCGAAACCCAAGAGCACTGTACGGTCACGTACCGTACAGTAAGTACAAAATCCCGTAGGGTGGAAAGAGCCACAGAGGCCCAAATACAAAAAGCCTTGGGGTCTGTGTGGCAGCGGAAAACGCACATCACCCGAGGCAAAAAATATGCCACCGTAGACGTACTTTTTGCCACACCCCAGGAGCCAAAGGCCCAATCAGTAGTGACCCTAAGGAGCGAGGAAATGGTGTTGGTGCCCTCCTACTGTGGGCAAAAAATTGTGAGGGTCAAACTGACCCACGTCCCCCCCCCCCCCCCCCGGAATGACCCCTTCTTGGCTGGCCGCGTCTGTCCTCGTCGGAATCGAGGACAAAACAACTGTACTGCAAGTACAGAAAAAAGTAAGAGAAGATTGGGTCGGCTCCTCCATTGAGATGCTAATCCAAACCAACCAGGAGTGCATCGAAGCTATCCCGGATGTGATAGACTTCGATAACGGCACTCAACTGCCCATAAGTGTTGAGGGCAAACGCCCGAAATGCTTTCGCTGTGGATCGAAGACTCACCTCAGGGCCTTCTGCAACGAGAAGACCCTGAGAAAGGAGAAAACCCCCCTCCTTCCGAATCCGGCTCCACGGCTACCAGCAACAGGACAAGCGGCAACCAGGAACGATAGGCCCGTGGCACCCATACCCACTCCACGGAAATCAAAAACAGCAGCAGCAGTGGAAATACTAACAACAACAACAGCAATACCAAATGCAGCTGCAATAGAGACTCCAGTGCAAACATCATCAACAACAACAAGTGAAAGAGTGGAGCTGGTACCCCTCCCCGACCTCACAGAATCAGACATGGAGTGTGAGGTGGGAGAGAGATGGCAAAAGGTCGTAAGAAGGCACAAACGCAGAAGCAGCGCATCGTCGCCTTTGAAAAGGGAGGAAAGAAATGAGAAAAGGGTAAAGTCTACTGCAAAGAGACCCACAGCAGCAACAACACCAACACCATCACCACACACACTAGCGCCACCATCACCACCGGCGACAACCCCACCGCCAACAACACCTTCAACACCACCACCACAAGCACCAACATCGCAAACACAACAACAAAACACACACACCCAGCAACAACGACAAGAAAAATAGCAGAACCACACCCCACCCCCAGAAAAACAAATGCACGGCAATAAATACACACAACAAGAAACTAATGACTTACATAATTGAACACACAGACATTTCACAACAGGACTACATAATACCAGCACCAATCAAAACGCCAACTAACATAAGACTGCTAAAAATAGCACAGAAACAATACACAAACATTAAAACGAAATTCCCCAACGCAGTTGGTGATTTCAGGGACCTAGGAGGAACCATCAATCGAAGAGTATACTCAGACATTCTCTTAGAAGAGCCGACGACCAGCCGAAGGGACGATTCAACGGTCCCTTCACCAGACGATCAAGTGAAAAGGGATGTAAAAACCATCCCTCCTCTACCAAAAGTACGGTAAGTGGTCTTTCCCATCTTTTCCACTCTATTTTAAACATGACCTCACTCAGAATAGGCAGCATAAATGCGCGTGGCTTGGGGTCGTCATGGAAGCAGGGTCACCTGCTCAACGACCTCAGGTCACTAAACATAGATGTAGTGGCCATCAGCGAGACCAGAATCTCCGAAGCACGGGCCTTCGTACCGATCTTCGGCGGCTACGATGTGTACGCATCTCCCAGCCGTCCTGGATCGGGTGGAGGAGTTGCTGTGCTTTTTCGGAGAGGTTTGGATCTCGCCATACGGGCCATCTTCCTGGACCCAGAGGGTAAGCTGGTGGTGCTGGACGTGACCAGCGGAGACGGGCAAGTTTTCAGGCTAGTGGCCGTCTATGCCCCGACAGGAGCAGGGCGGCCTGATTTCTTCCGGCGTCTGGAGACCTTTCTTGGAACGTCCCGCTCTTTAGTGTTAGTGGGCGACTGGAACGGGATCTTAGATGCACGCTGGGACTGTGTGGGATTAGCGGATAGGGGTGGAGGGTGCAAGAGCCTCACCAACCTGCTCAGGCGTTTTGAACTGTCTGACAGGTACCGATTGGATTTCCCGAATGTGCCAATGTAGACTTGGACAAACCGCATAGGGTCATCCAGATCATATCTAGATAGAGTATTTTGTAGGGAAATAGATAGGTCTAGCATAGGCTGTCCACAATTCAAGATAGTCAGCTACACGGACCACAAATTCGTGATCTGTGTGCTTGACCTAGATAGGCTTCATAGACGAGGACCCGGCTACTGGAAGCTAAACGCGTCCTTACCAGCGCGCAAGGCCTACAGAGACCGGATTAGCGAACTAGTTAAGCGGGCGTTGACGGGGGCCATCGTCAACAACAAGTGGTGGTTTGCTCTGAAAAGAGCGATTAGAATAGAATCGATTAGGTTTAGTAAGGCTTTAGCAATAGAGAAAAATAGAGCAGAGGGAGAACTAGTTAGAAAATTAGACGAGGCGCTTAGCAAAGGCATTGCGACCGACGTGCTTGCGGCGAAATTGGCCCTTGACCAATTCTTCAATGCAAAGCACGAAGGCTGCGTTGTCAGAGCTAGGGTGCGTGCTCTCAGACACGAGGGGACGAAAGCCGTTCAATGGGCCCGAGTGGCGGAGGCGCGTCGTGGCAACAAAGCCACGATCCGGTCTTTGGTGGACCACGACGGGCGCATGCTACTCGATCCCGGGCAAATGTGTGAAGCTTTTCAGCGACACTTCGCTCAGCTGTTCGGGGGCAGCGGGGGGCCGGGTAGAGGGATGGACTTTAGTGTCTACCTCGACGGACTGCCGCGGCTCTCGGCCACTGAGGCGAAGTGTTGCGAAAAGCCGATAACAGCCGCTGAAGTAAGGGAGGCAATGACTGGCTGCACAAGGGGTAAATCGCCTGGTTTGGATTGTCTGCCCTATGAACTTTACGTACAGATGCCAGACTTGTTCGGAGGCCTCTTGGCGGACGTCTACTGCAACTGGCAACACAACGGGAGAATTCCCAGTTCTGTGAGCCGAGGAGCGGTGGCACTGCTGAGAAAGGATCCGAACAAGGGGGATAACATAGACAATTTCCGGCCCATAACTCTGCTAAACACAGAGTTTAAGATTTTGGCCAAGGTGCTAGCAAAGAGGTTGGCGCTTGTCGTTGGTGGTCTGGTGGGAGAGGCGCAGACATGCGCCATTCCCGACAGATCCATCCACGACAACCTCCACCTCATGCGATACATCGTAGAGAGGGTAGCTAGGGAACCTGGCACGGGTGGGTCCTTGATCAATTTAGATCAGTCGAAAGCTTTCGATAGGGTCGACCATCGTTACCTAGCGGCAGTCCTGAGGGCGGCTGGCTTTGGGCCCGTCTTCAGAGGCTGGATCGCTGCCATGCACAGCGACATCTGCTCTGTGGTGAGAGTGAACGGTCACCTGTCGGAACCGTTCAACATCATGCGCTCGGTCCGCCAAGGATGTCCCCTCTCGTCCCTCTTGTACGTATTGACGCTCGAGCCATTACTGCACAAACTGGAGACGTTGAGGGGAGTCCCGCGCGAACTAGGATGCGGAAGATCCGTGTCAGCATATGCGGACGATGTCACCGTAGTGGTGTCGAACGCCAAACACATCGAGGCGATCGGCACTACACTAAGAGAATACGAAGCGGTGACAGGAGCAATGATCAACCAGGAAAAGTCAGTGGGCCTGCAGCTCGGCACCTGGAGAGGCAGGTCCATGCCGTCCAACAGCGTCGTCGGGCGCTGGACGGACGGACCGGTTAAACTGCTAGGGGTCTGGTTCGGTCCGGACCTCCAGACGGACAAAAACTGGGACGAGGTGACGAGCAGGGTGGCTTCTCTCACCCAGAAATGGGCGGAGAGGAAGCTATCCCTGAAAGGTCGAGCGGAGGTGGCTAACGCGTACATCGCGTCTGTCATCTGCTACCGCCTAACCGTCGTACCTTGTCCTAAGCCTCGCCTGACTGCGCTGGAGCGTTTGCTCTTTCGCTTTTTGTGGAAGGGACGTGCTTCGATGGTCAGGCGGTCCATCTGTTGTCAACACCCGCTACGTGGAGGGCTGGGCATGCCGTGGCTGATGATGCGCAGGCACGCGCTCAGGCTACGACATCTCTACCTCTTCCTCGACGGTGATCAGGTGTGGTCGCCGTTTGCTAGACGCGTTTTTCCCCAGCTCGTTTCCTTGACGGAGCTGCAGTCCTGGGTCAAGCGAAGACCGAGAGGGAGCGCCTGGAGACTGGAATGTCTTCAGGCGCTCACAGCCCTCGACCAATCGGGCAATGTGATCGGTGGAAACTCCACCTCGGCGTTCTATAGAGGATTAGTGGAGGGGAAGAGCGACGACGTACTTGGGGAAACTCTAGGCGTCGACGAAAATCAACTAGCCAATCTCTTCGGAAGAACTTTCGGGCCAGGGCCTATGGACAACTTCCAGAAATCTCTGGCCTGGCAGTGCTACCGAGGAGCCTTGCCAGTTCCGGATAAACTCTACAGGCATGGAGGTGCCGTCAGCCGGGCATGTCCGAGATGCGCGCAGGGCGACGAAACCGTCCTGCACGCACTCGTCCAGTGTCCGAAAATTGCTGACTTGTGGGTTTATGTCGAACACCTGCTGTCGCGTTTAGGACGGATCCGGCTATCATCTGAGTCCATCGTGAGGATTGCCCCGCCCTCCTCCTTTAGCCGGGAAGGGCAGGCAGTTTTTATCTGCCTGGTGGCCATGGTGAAAGAGATAGTATGGTGGACACGTTTGAAAGGGCTGAAGACGAGCACTTACCTCTTCGGTGATGCTCTGATTGACTTTTTCAAATTTCATTTGAAAAGGAAAATCAGAGTAGAGAGGGAAGTGCTCTCTTCCCAGCATTTTGTTGAAAGATGGGTGAGAGAAGCAAGAATGGCCCGAGTGAATGGGCCTACTCTGTGTATATATCTGTAAATTAAAGGTGGAAAACTGGGAGAGGGCACTTGCCTTGGTGGTCAGGGTCATTGTGGCTTTTTACTGGGCTTTCACCACAAATGTCCCTCCGAAGTCTCCCCACTATTGGGGAATTTTTCATTGTTATTTTCATTGTTATTTTTGTTACATCCTCTGTTTTTGTTTTTTATACGCAGAAATGCCCATTTGTACCGTCCTGCATTGTCCTGCACTGTCCTTAATGTCTACTTTATGTAAACCCTTGTGGTTAATAAAGAAATCATTATTATTATTATTATTATTATTATTATTATTATTATTATTGAATGCCATGGTTGACGGAGGCTCGGCTCTGTAAGGTATAGTAATTTTTAACCGTTAAAACAATTGTAAATTGTTTAAAACTTGAACCAAATTGTTGATAAAGACACCCTCCTCCTCGTGAGAGGGGTCTTTCTGTCCGTTATTTGGCCCTTCGGGGTTAAATAACCAGTTATTGGGGTTTTGTACCCAATATTCATTTTAAACAAAAAACAACATGGCTACGAAAAAGAAATTTCATACGTCACTCCCACTCATTCCGTCTTCTTCTTCCTCAATCATCACTACAGCAGAGAGAAGATTGTCTCTCTCCCTCCCTTCTTTAAATGTGTCTCTCTCCCTCCCTTCTCTTTCGCAAGTGACGAAAGAAAAGAAAAGTCTCGTGCAAAGCGTGCAAGGTTTCTCCACGACGACGACGACAGCGACGAAACAGGTGTGCGGGAAATACGAAAACCCAGTTCATTCGTCTGACGTCAGGAATAATAGCAGTAGCAGCCGTAATAACAACAGCAACAGTGACAATGAAAACAACAGTAGCAGCCGCAACAGCATCACCAGCAGCATAAACAACAACAGCATTAGCAGCAGCAACACCAACAACAACCACAGCAACAGCGGCGGAGGCAGTAGTCGTAGTACCTGCAGCAACAACAAAAGTACCAGCAGCTCTGACGACAACAACAACACCAGAGAAAAACCAATCTCATTTGCAGGTATTGCGAAAAACTTGGAAACAATCCTCATAACAAATGAGGAATTAGAGGAAGCGAAGAAGATGGTGACACAGAACGGACACCGAGCAATCTGCAAGACAGCGGAAAAATTTTTCGAAACCCAAGAGCACTGTACGGTCACGTACCGTACAGTAAGTACAAAATCCCGTAGGGTGGAAAGAGCCACAGAGGCCCAAATACAAAAAGCCTTGGGGTCTGTGTGGCAGCGGAAAACGCACATCACCCGAGGCAAAAAATATGCCACCGTAGACGTACTTTTTGCCACACCCCAGGAGCCAAAGGCCCAATCAGTAGTGACCCTAAGGAGCGAGGAAATGGTGTTGGTGCCCTCCTACTGTGGGCAAAAAATTGTGAGGGTCAAACTGACCCACGTCCCCCCCCCCCCGGAATGACCGCTTCTTGGCTGGCCGCGTCTGTCCTCGTCGGAATCGAGGACAAAACAACTGTACTGCAAGTACAGAAAAAAGTAAGAGAAGATTGGGTCGGCTCCTCCATTGAGATGCTAATCCAAACCAACCAGGAGTGCATCGAAGCTATCCCGGATGTGATAGACTTCGATAACGGCACTCAACTGCCCATAAGTGTTGAGGGCAAACGCCCGAAATGCTTTCGCTGTGGATCGAAGACTCACCTCAGGGCCTTCTGCAACGAGAAGACCCTGAGAAAGGAGAAAACCCCCCTCCTTCCGAATCCGGCTCCACGGCTACCAGCAACAGGACAAGCGGCAACCAGGAACGATAGGCCCGTGGCACCCATACCCACTCCACGGAAATCAAAAACAGCAGCAGCAGTGGAAATACTAACAACAACAACAGCAATACCAAATGCAGCTGCAACAGAGACTCCAGTGCAAACATCATCAACAACAACAAGTGAAAGAGTGGAGCTGGTACCCCTCCCCGACCTCACAGAATCAGACATGGAGTGTGAGGTGGGAGAGAGATGGCAAAAGGTCGTAAGAAGGCACAAACGCAGAAGCAGCGCATCGTCGCCTTTGAAAAGGGAGGAAAGAAATGAGAAAAGGGTAAAGTCTACTGCAAAGAGACCCACAGCAGCAACAACACCAACACCATCACCACCCACACTAGCGCCACCATCACCACCGGCGACAACCCCACCGCCAACAACACCTTCAACACCACCACCACAAGCACCAACATCGCAAACACAACAACAAAACACACACACCCAGCAACAACGACAAGAAAATAGCAGAACCACACCCCACCCCCAGAAAAACAAATGCACGGCAATAAATACACACAACAAGAAACTAATGACTTACATAATTGAACACACAGACATTTCACAACAGGACTACATAATACCAGCACCAATCAAAACGCCAACTAACATAAGACTGCTAAAAATAGCACAGAAACAATACACAAATATTAAAACGAAATTCCCCAACGCAGTTGGTGATTTCAGGGACCTAGGAGGAACCATCAATCGAAGAGTATACTCAGACATTCTCTTAGAAGAACCGACGACCAGCCGAAGGTACGATTCAACGGTCCCTTCACCAGACGATCAAGTGAAAAGGGATGTAAAAACCATCCCTCCTCTACCAAAAGTACGGTAAGTGGTCTTTCCCATCTTTTCCACTCTATTTTAAACATGACCTCACTCAGAATAGGCAGCATAAATGCGCGTGGCTTGGGGTTGTCATGGAAGCAGGGTCACCTGCTCAACGACCTCAGGTCACTAAACATAGATGTAGTGGCCATCAGCGAGACCAGAATCTCCGAAGCACGGGCCTTCGCACCGATCTTCGGCGGCTACGATGTGTACGCATCTCCCAGCCGTCCTGGATCCGGTGGAGGAGTTGCTGTGCTTTTTCGGAGAGGTTTGGATCTCGCCATACGGGCCATCTTCTTGGACCCAGAGGGTAAGCTGGTGGTGCAGGACGTGACCAGCGGAGACGGGCAAGCTTGCAGGCTAGTCGCCGTCTATGCCCCGACAGGAGCAGGGCGGCCTGATTTCTTCCGGCGTCTGGAGACCTTTCTTGGAACGTCCCGCTCTTTAGTGTTAGTGGGCGACTGGAACGGGATCTTAGATGCACGCTGGGACTGTGTGGGATTAGCGGATAGGGGTGGAGGGTGCAAGAGCCTCACCAACCTGCTCAGGCGTTTTGAACTGTCTGACAGGTACCGATTGGATTTCCCTAATGTGCCAATGTGGACTTGGACAAACCGCATAGGGTCATCCAGATCATATCTAGATAGAGTATTTTGTAGGGAAATAGATAGGTCTAGCATAGGCTGTCCACAATTCAAGATAGTCAGCTACACGGACCACAAATTCGTGATCTGTGTGCTTGACTTAGATAGGCTTCATAGACGAGGATCCGGCTACTGGAAGCTAAACGCGTCCTTACCAGCGCGCAAGGCCTACAGAGACCGGATTAGCGAACTAGTTAAGCGGGCGTTGACGGGGGCCATCGTCAACAACAAGTGGTGGTTTGCTCTGAAAAGAGCGATTAGAATAGAATCGATTAGGTTTAGTAAGGCTTTAGCAATAGAGAAAAATAGAGCAGAGGGAGAACTAGTTAGAAAATTAGACGAGGCGCTTAGCAAAGGCATTGCGACCGACGTGCTTGCGGCGAAATTGGCCCATGACCAATTTTTCAATGCAAAGCACGAAGGCTGCGTTGTCAGAGCAAGGGTGCGTGCTCTCAGACACGAGGGGACGAAAGCCGTTCAATGGGCCCGAGTGGCGGAGGCGCGTCGTGGCAACAAAGCCACGATCCGGTCTTTGGTGGACCACGACGGGCGCATGCTACTCGATCCCGGGCAAATGTGTGAAGCTTTTCAGCGACACTTCGCTCAGCTGTTCGGGGGCAGCGGTGGGCCGGGTAGAGGGATGGACTTTAGTGTCTACCTCGACGGACTGCCGCGGCTCTCGGCCACTGAGGCGAAGTGTTGCGAAAAGCCGATAACAGCCGCTGAAGTAAGGGAGGCAATGACTGGCTGCACAAGGGGTGAATCGCCTGGTTTGGATGGTCTGCCCTATGAACTTTACGTACAGATGCCAGACTTGTTCGGAGGCCTCTTGGCGGACGTCTACTGCAACTGGCAACAGAATGGGAGAATTCCCAGTTCTGTGAGCCGAGGAGCGGTGGCACTGCTGAGAAAGGATCCGAACAAGGGGGATAACATAGACAATTTCCGGCCCATAACTCTGCTAAACACAGAGTTTAAGATTTTGGCCAAGGTGCTAGCAAAGAGGTTGGCGCTTGTCGTTGGTGGTCTGGTGGGAGAGGCGCAGACATGCGCCATTCCCGACAGATCCATCCACGACAACCTCCACCTCATGCGATACATCGTAGAGAGGGTAGCTAGGGAACCTGGCACGGGTGGGTCCTCGATCAATTTAGATCAGTCGAAAGCTTTCGATAGGGTCGACCATCGTTACCTAGCGGCAGTCCTGAGGGCGGCTGGCTTTGGGCCCGTCTTCAGAGGCTGGATCGCTGCCATGCACAGCGACATCTGCTCTGTGGTGAGAGTGAACGGTCACCTGTCGGAACCGTTCAACTTCATGCGCTCGGTCCGCCAAGGATGTCCCCTCTCGTCCCTCTTGTACGTATTGACTCTCGAGCCATTACTGCACAAACTGGAGACGTTGAGGGGAGTCCCGCGCGAACTAGGATGCGGAAGATCCGTGTCAGCATATGCGGACGATGTCACCGTAGTGGTGTCGAACGCCAAACACATCGAGGCGATCGGCTCTACACTAAGAGAATACGAAGCGGTGACAGGAGCAATGATCAACCAGGAAAAGTCAGTGGGCCTGCAGCTCGGCACCTGGAGAGGCAGGTCAATGCCGTCCAACATCGTCGTCGGGCGCTGGACGGACGGACCGGTTAAATTGCTAGGGGTCTGGTTCGGTCCGGACCTCCAGACGGACAAAAACTGGGACAAGGTGACGAGCAGGGTGGCTTCTCTCACCCAGAAATGGGCGGAGAGGAATCTATCCCTGAAAGGTCGAGCGAAGGTGGCTAACGCGTACATCGCGTCTGTCATCTGCTACCGCCTGACCGTCGTACCTTGTCCTAAGCCTCGCCTGACTGCGCTGGAGCGTTTGCTCTTTCGCTTTTTGTGGAAGGGACGTGCTCCGATGGTCAGGCGGTCCATCTGTTGTCAACACCCGCTACGTGGAGGGCTGGGCATGCCGTGGCTGATGATGCGCAGGCACGCGCTCAGGCTACGACATCTCCACCTCTTCCTCGACGGTGATCAGGTGTGGTCGCCGTTTGCTAGACGCGTTTTTCCCCAGCTCGTTTCCTTGAAGGAGCTGCAGTCCTGGGTCAAGCGAAGACCGAGAGGGAGCGCCTGGAGACTGGAATGTCTTCAGGCGCTCACAGCCCTCGAACAATCGGGCAATGTGATCGGTGGAAACTCCACCTCGGCGTTCTATATAGGATTAGTGGAGGGGAAGAGCGACGACGTACTTGGGGAAACTCTAGGCGTCGACGAATATCAACTAGCCAATCTCTTCGGAAGAACTTTCGGGCCAGGGCCTATGGACAACTTCCAGAAATCTCTGGCCTGGCAGTGCTACCGAGGAGCCTTGCCAGTTCGGGATAAACTCTGCAGGCATGGAGGTGCCGTCAGCCGGGCATGTCCGAGATGCGCGCAGGGCGACGAAACCGTCCTGCACGCACTCGTCCAGTGTCCGAAAATTGCTGACTTGTGGGTTTATGTCGAACACCTGCTGTCGCGTTTAGGACGGATCCGGCTATCATCTGAGTCCATCGTGAGGATTGCCCCGCCCCCCTCCTTTAGCCGGGAAGGGCAGGCAGTTTTTATCTGCCTGGTGGCCATGGTGAAAGAGATAGTATGGTGGACACGTTTGAAAGGACTGAAGACGAGCACTTACCTCTTCGGTGATGCTCTGATTGACTTTTTCAAATTTCATTTGAAAAGGAAAATCAGAGTAGAGAGGGAAGTGCTCTCTTCCCAGCATTTTGTTGAAAGATGGGTGAGAGAAGCAAGAATGGCCCGAGTGAATGGGCCTACACTGAGTATATATCTGTAAATTAAAGTTGGAAAACTGGGAGAGGGCACTTGACTTGGTGGTCAGGGTCATTGTGGCATTTTACTGGGCTTTCACCACAAATGTCCCTCCGAAGTCTGCCCCCTATTGGGGAATTTTTCATTGTTATTTTTTGTTACATCCTCTGTTTTTGTTTTTTACACGCAGAAATGCCCATTTGTACCGTCCTGCATTGTCCTGCACTGTCCTTAATGTCTACTTTATGTGAACCCTTGTGGTTAATAAAGAAAACATTATTATTATTATTATTATTGTTATTGTTATTCCTTGAATCACAGTCATTGATGTTAGTTAACTGGAAAGTCCGTTGGATTGAATATCAAGCCACTACCTGCAGCCTCAGATATTCAGGACGTATCGGAGGGTTCTTGCTGTTCCAAGCAAGCATGCCTTTTGAAGCGTTCCAAAAAGCGTGAAGGGGCCGATTTTCTTTAACCATCCCTGGAAACTTTTGGAGATAGTCCCCAGTGCGCCTATGACAATGGGGATCACTTTGACTTCATGGCAGTTCCAAATTCTTTTCACCTCCCACTTTAGGTCCTGGTATCGGTTAATTTTCTCCCTCTCCTTCTCTTGCACTCTCGTGTCGAACGGGCAGGCCACATCCACAATCAGGCACGATCTTTTTTCTTTGTCCACAACCACCAGGTCAGGTCTATTGTGTTCCAGTTTTTTGTCCGTCTGTATCCTAAAATCCCACAGCACCTTCACCTGATTGTTCTCCATCACCGCCTCTGGCCTATGCTCATACCATTTCTCAGAATGTGGTAGATTGTTTACTTTGCACAGGTGCCAGTGGATCACCCTGCCCATCACATCGTGTCTCCAGCCCTTATAGTGGGTCTGGGCTAGGTGTTTACACTCGGACACAATGTGAGCCACAGTCTCCTCTCTCTCTCCACAGATCCTGCACAGTGGGCTAGCCTCCTCCTTGTAGATATGGTGCTTCAACCACTTCGTTTTGAGGGCCTGCTCCTGCGCAGCCATTAACATTCCTTCTGTAGCCTTTTTGAGGTCTCCTCTTCTCAACCAGTTCCATGTCTGTGGATCTCTAAATTCAGTTTTCTCAAAGAAGGTACTATGAAGGGATTTTCCCTTAAGGCTGCTCTTCCTCCTTGATGTTATTTCCTCCTTGGACATCCCCTGGCCTACTGTCCCCTCCTTCAGTACAGTTCTGAGCATTGGCTCCTTACTATAGGTCACGTATTTGTATAGGTTGTTTTTCTCCATCTGAACACAGTCCTCTATGCTGATAAGACCTCTTCCACCCTCAGATCTCCTTAGGTAGAGTCTATCGACATCACTCCTCTTGTGGAACATGTTGTAGATAGTCAATAGCTTCCTAGTCTTCCTATCCATTTCTTTTTGTTCAGCAACATTCCATCTCAGAATTCCCGCACTGTACCTAATAATAGACACAGCTCGGGAATTTACTGCGCTTATGGCATTTCTGCTGTTCAGATGTGACTTCAATACGCTCCTTACTCTCCGAATGTATTCAGTTCTTAACAATTCCTTCATTTTTTTGTTCTTTATGCCATCAGCCTCCAGAACGCCCAAATACTTGTATCCTTCCTCAGAGTCAATTTCCTTTATCATCTCACCTGTTGGTATCTGGATCCCGTTACTTCTGCTCAACCTACCCCTCTTCATCACAATGACTCCACATTTACCAATACCAAACTGCATACATATATCACTGCTGAAAATACGGACAGTGTCAACAAGCACATCCAACTCCTTCTCACTTTTCCCGAAGAGCTTAAGGTCGTCCATGAAGGGGAGGTGATTGATGGTAAGCTCTCCCCTTCCCAACTTGTATCCTGCTCTCACTTTTCGCAGCATAATGGTCAAGGGCATCAGGGCAAGGACAAACAACAGAGGGGACAGGCTATCTCCCTGGAAGATACCTCTCTTGATCTTCACGCTTCCCAAGGATACTCCAGTTGATGTCAGCTCTGTCTCCCAGGACCCCATACTCCTGCCTAGCAACTGTCTGATGTTATCTGCCACCCTGAAGTTCTGCAGGCTTTTGGTGATCCAGGAATGAGGCACCATGTCAAATGCCTTTCTGTAGTCTATCCATCCCATGGCAAGATCAGTGTGTCTCCTCCTGCAATTCCCCATTACCATATTATCAATAAGCAACTGGTCCTTTGTACCACGTGACTTCTTTCGGCATCCTTTCTGTTCGTCCGGAACAAGTTGTTTGTGTGGAGGTGATGGTAGTTTTCCTCAGACACAATGCTCGTCAACAGTTTCCACATTACGGGCAGACATGTGATATATCTATAGTTGGTAACATCATTACCCTTGATTCGGTCTTTCATTATCAGAACTGTGGTACCTTTTGTCAACCACTCTGGCACCTCACCCGACACCAAGCAGTCATTGAACATGGCCGTCAGCTTCGGGTGGAGGGATGTTAAATGTTTAATCCAATACCCCTGCACACCATCTGGGCCTGGTGATTTCCAGTTGGTTAGTTTTTTGGCTTGCCCCTTAAGAGTTTCAACTGTGATACTCAAATCAGTCTGTTGTTGTGCCTGCTCACCGATCTCCCTCTGTACTGCCTCAATCCACCCTGCCTGGGCATTGTGTCTAACATCCTGCTCCCATATTCCTCTCCAGAATGTTTTAGTTTGTTCCGCCCCAGGGATCAAGTCGTTGCCTCTTTCTTTCCCCTCAAGCTGTCCAAACAGCATCTTCTGGTTGTTGTCGAACATGCGGTTCTGTTTATACTGACTGACTCTGTTCTCGTATCGCCTGATTTTTGCACTCTTTGCTACAATGCGTTGCTTCAATTCCTCCATGTTAATATTTAGCTTTTTACTCCTAGTTTTGTATTTTATTTCCAGTCTATTTTTAGTGCCTATGTTTTTTAGTGTCCCATTCAGTAGTGACTCAAGCTTTCCTATGTCATTTCTCATTTCCCCGATTTGCCCACTCAGTCGCTTCTTCCACCATGGCTCTGCTCTTTCTTGTCTGTTGTTTCCTCTCGCTTTTATACCAAGTAGTTTCCTCACCGTATTTGCTGTTGCTTTGAGGATATTGTTGCACTGGTGAAGGCTCCTCGCCTCAAGGTATGGGATGACTTTGTTTACCTTAGCTGTTGTTTCTTTTAACTTTTTCCTGTCTACAAATCTTAGGTTCATAGGTCTCCCACTATCATTGTTCAATTCATCTACCACTAAATTTAGGATGTCAACCGAATCTTGTCCTAGCCCGTCAGCATTCATCTCCTCAGTGGCCGTATCTCTGTTCCAGGTATTATTTATCTCAGTATTCAGATCATTGTCTGCTTCGGGTGGTTCCTCCGTTCTCAGGACCTCCTCACCTTCATTTCCCACCGGCTCGCTTGTCTGGCATACTACACCCGCCATCTCCAAGCCATTCTCTCTGCTCAGTTCCTCCAGTTCCAGCTCGCTTATCCACCCATTAGTTCTTATCACCCGAGCCTGCCCGGCCAATTTTTGTTCATCTAATTTAAATAAACCAATCTCGTTCCAGATGTTATGCATCCGTCTCCTGTAGCCCCTCTCCTTGGGGTTACTTTTCAGGTAGCATTGCATAACAGTTCTATTCAATTCTTTCGTCCAGTTGGTTCTGGCCCCTTTCCTTCTTCTTCTTCCTCCAACATCAGCAGTATTTGGTTGACAGTCATGTTCCTGCTGCTGAGCCAGGGGGCACCTGTTGGGTGAGAGTCTGTCACATGACGTTCTAGTCTCCATTTCACCGTTATTCGAACTGTTTATGTTCGATATTTAAACACTCTTATCGAGGATTGGCGAATGTATAGTTACATAGCCATCTGTGGATCCGCCATCCCACTTGGCCCTTGTGTGGCATTATCACCACGCTGTATACTAACACACATAAACAAACAAACACACAGGCAGAAAGGGCCCCAAAAATGAATAAGCATAAGTTTCATTGTAATGTAGTGTTCGAATGTCTGACTTAGTTTTTGTTTTTTAATTTTTACTTTTTCCCCCCTCTTCTCTGTCCGTCCGCCTGCTTCTCTCTTCATTCTTATTTTCTTTACGTTTTTGGGGTTTCTTTTTTTGTTTTTGTTTTTCTCTGTTTGTTTTTCTCGTTTTTTGCTGTTGTTGCTGTGCTGCTTTGGTTTTGTTGTTTGTTTTTTCTTTTTTCTTTTGAGTCTATCTATATATTTTGATGTCTTCCTCTTTGTTAGTAGTAGGAATTCTATAATGTGGAAGTAGCAGCCAGCAGGGGGAAGTGGGAGACTGGCGGCGGTAGCGATACTGAGACAGTGGTGGTGGTGATGTCGCTACCGAGGCAGTGGTGGCGGTGATGTGACCGTATTACTGTAGTATTGGTGCTGTAGCGGCGGCAGTAGTGAAGGAGTCAAGGGGTGGCGGCGGCGGTGATGGGACAGTGGTGGTAATGATGGCCGCAGTGAGCGGTGGCGGTGAAGGTGAAAATGTCGTTATCTGGCTGTTGTGTTTAGTGTACACAGATGATGGGGTGGGTGGTGTATCTAGTTTCTGGTGTTGGTGAGTTTAGCTGTCCTATATAGTGTAGCCAGAGGAGAGGAGGGGGGGGGGGGTTCTTCTTCTTCCGTTTATAGCCATTTTCTTTTTTGGATATACAGTGTACAATACAAAGTTGAATATTTGAATATTTGAGCCTTATAACAATATATTTTGGGTCCGAATTTTTTTGGGCTTAAGCCGGGTGCTTTACGTAGCATTTGTACTAAGAGTTGTTATTTCACAAATGATTTAAATATGTTAAAAATTCAAAACTTACGGGAGCGATTTCATGACCTCCGTCACCTCGTGCGTCTTCTTCCCTATTATTATTATTATTATTATTATTATTATTATTATTATTATTATTATTATTATTATTATTATTATTATTGTTGTTGTTGTTATTCCTTGAATCTCAGTCATTGATGTTGGTTAACTGGAAAGTCCGTTGGATTGAATATCAAGCCACTACCTGCAGCCTCAGATATTCAGGACGTATCGGAGGGTTCTTGCTGTTCCAAGCAAGCATGCCTTTTGAAGCGTTCCAAAAAGCGTGAAGAGGCCGATTTTCTTTAACCATCCCTGGAAGCTTTTGGAGATAGTCCCCAGTGCGCCTATGACAATGGGGATCACTTTGACTTCATGGCAGTTCCAAATTCTTTTCACCTCCCACTTTAGGTCCTGGTATCGGTTAATTTTCTCCCTCTCCTTCTCTTGCACTCTCGTGTCGAACGGGCAGGCCACATCCACAATCAGGCACGATCTTTTTTCTTTGTCCACAACCACCAGGTCAGGTCTATTGTGTTCCAGTTTTTTGTCCGTCTGTATCCTAAAATCCCACAGCACCTTCACCTGATTGTTCTCCATCACCGCCTCTGGCCTATGCTCATACCATTTCTCAGAATGTGGTAGATTGTTTACTTTGCACAGGTGCCAGTGGATCACCCTGCCCATCACATCGTGTCTCCAGCCCTTATAGTGGGTCTGGGCTAGGTGTTTACACTCGGACACAATGTGAGCCACAGTCTCCTCTCTCTCTCCACAGATCCTGCACAGTGGGCTAGCCTCCTCCTTGTAGATATGGTGCTTCAACCACTTCGTTTTGAGGGCCTGCTCCTGCGCAGCCATTAACATTCCTTCTGTAGCCTTTTTGAGGTCTCCTCTTCTCAACCAGTTCCATGTCTGTGGATCTCTAAATTCAGTTTTCTCAAAGAAGGTACTATGAAGGGATTTTCCCTTAAGGCTGCTCTTCCTCCTTGATGTTATTTCCTCCTTGGACATCCCCTGGCCTACTGTCCCCTCCTTCAGTGCAGTTCTGAGCATTGGCTCCTTACTATAGGTCACGTATTTGTATAGGTTGTTTTTCTCCATCTGAACACAGTCCTCTATGCTGATAAGACCTCTTCCACCCTCAGATCTCCTTAGGTAGAGTCTATCGACATCACTCCTCTTGTGGAACATGTTGTAGATAGTCAATAGCTTCCTAGTCTTCCTATCCATTTCTTTTTGTTCAGCAACATTCCATCTCAGAATTCCCGCACTGTACCTAATAATAGACACAGCTCGGGAATTTACTGCGCTTATGGCATTTCTGCTGTTCAGATGTGACTTCAATACGCTCCTTACTCTCCGAATGTATTCAGTTCTTAACAATTCCTTCATTTTTTTGTTCTTTATGCCATCAGCCTCCAGAACGCCCAAATACTTGTATCCTTCCTCAGAGTCAATTTCCTTTATCATCTCACCTGTTGGTATCTGGATCCCGTTACTTCTGCTCAACCTACCCCTCTTCATCACAATGACTCCACATTTACCAATACCAAACTGCATACATATATCACTGCTGAAAATACGGACAGTGTCAACAAGCACATCCAACTCCTTCTCACTTTTCCCGAAGAGCTTAAGGTCGTCCATGAAGAGGAGGTGATTGATGGTAAGCTCTCCCCTTCCCAACTTGTATCCTGCTCTCACTTTTCGCAGCATAATGGTCAAGGGCATCAGGGCAAGGACAAACAACAGAGGGGACAGGCTATCTCCCTGGAAGATACCTCTCTTGATCTTCACGCTTCCCAAGGATACTCCAGTTGATGTCAGCTCTGTCTCCCAGGACCCCATACTCCTGCCTAGCAACTGTCTGATGTTATCTGCCACCCTGAAGTTCTGCAGGCTTTTGGTGATCCAGGAATGAGGCACCATGTCAAATGCCTTTCTGTAGTCTATCCATCCCATGGCAAGATCAGTGTGTCTCCTCCTGCAATTCCCCATTACCATATTATCAATAAGCAACTGGTCCTTTGTACCACGTGACTTCTTTCGGCATCCTTTCTGTTCGTCCGGAACAAGTTGTTTGTGTGGAGGTGATGGTAGATTTCCTCAGACACAATGCTCGTCAACAGTTTCCACATTACGGGCAGACATGTGATATATCTATAGTTGGTAACATCATTACCCTTGATTCGGTCTTTCATTATCAGAACTGTGGTACCTTTTGTCAACCACTCTGGCACCTCACCCGACACCAAGCAGTCATTGAACATGGCCGTCAGCTTCGGGTGGAGGGATGTTAAATGTTTAATCCAATACCCCTGCACACCATCTGGGCCTGGTGATTTCCAGTTGGTTAGTTTTTTGGCTTGCCCCTTAAGAGTTTCAACTGTGATACTCAAATCAGTCTGTTGTTGTGCCTGCTCACCGATCTCCCTCTGTACTGCCTCAATCCACCCTGCCTGGGCATTGTGTCTAACATCCTGCTCCCATATTCCTCTCCAGAATGTTTTAGTTTGTTCCGCCCCAGGGATCAAGTCGTTGCCTCTTTCTTTCCCCTCAAGCTGTCCAAACAGCATCTTCTGGTTGTTGTCGAACATGCGGTTCTGTTTATACTGACTGACTCTGTTCTCGTATCGCCTGATTTTTGCACTCTTTGCTACAATGCGTTGCTTCAATTCCTCCATGTTAATATTTAGCTTTTTACTCCTAGTTTTGTATTTTATTTCCAGTCTATTTTTAGTGCCTATGTTTTTTAGTGTCCCATTCAGTAGTGACTCAAGCTTTCCTATGTCATTTCTCATTTCCCCGATTTGCCCACTCAGTCGCTTCTTCCACCATGGCTCTGCTCTTTCTTGTCTGTTGTTTCCTCTCGCTTTTATACCAAGTAGTTTCCTCACCGTATTTGCTGTTGCTTTGAGGATATTGTTGCACTGGTGAAGGCTCCTCGCCTCAAGGTATGGGATGACTTTGTTTACCTTAGCTGTTGTTTCTTTTAACTTTTTCCTGTCTACAAATCTTAGGTTCATAGGTCTCCCACTATCATTGTTCAATTCATCTACCACTAAATTTAGGATGTCAACCGAATCTTGTCCTAGCCCGTCAGCATTCATCTCCTCAGTGGCCGTATCTCTGTTCCAGGTATTATTTATCTCAGTATTCAGATCATTGTCTGCTTCGGGTGGTTCCTCCGTTCTCAGGACCTCCTCACCTTCATTTCCCACCGGCTCGCTTGTCTGGCATACTACACCCGCCATCTCCAAGCCATTCTCTCTGCTCAGTTCCTCCAGTTCCAGCTCGCTTATCCACCCATTAGTTCTTATCACCCGAGCCTGCCCGGCCAATTTTTGTTCATCTAATTTAAATAAACCAATCTCGTTCCAGATGTTATGCATCCGTCTCCTGTAGCCCCTCTCCTTGGGGTTACTTTTCAGGTAGCATTGCATAACAGTTCTATTCAATTCTTTCGTCCAGTTGGTTCTGGCCCCTTTCCTTCTTCTTCTTCCTCCAACATCAGCAGTATTTGGTTGACAGTCATGTTCCTGCTGCTGAGCCAGGGGGCACCTGTTGGGTGAGAGTCTGTCACATGACGTTCTAGTCTCCATTTCACCGTTATTCGAACTGTTTATGTTCGATATTTAAACACTCTTATCGAGGATTGGCGAATGTATAGTTACATAGCCATCTGTGGATCCGCCATCCCACTTGGCCCTTGTGTGGCATTATCACCACGCTGTATACTAACACACATAAACAAACAAACACACAGGCAGAAAGTTCCCCAAAAATGAATAAGCATAAGTTTCATTGTAATGTAGTGTTCGAATGTCTGACTTAGCTTTTGTTTTTTAAGCTTTAGTTTTTCCCCCTCTTCTCTGTCCGTCCACCTGCTTCTCTCTTCATTCTTATTTTCTTTACGTTTTTAGGGGTTTTTTTTTTTTTTTTTTTTTTCTATGTTTGTTTTTCTCGTTTTTTGCTGTTGTTGCTGTGCTGCTTTGGTTTTGTTGTTTGTTTTTTCTTTTTTCTTTTGAGTCTATCTATATATTTTGATGCCTTCCTCTTTTTTAGCAGTAGGGATTCTATAATGTGGTGGCAGCAGCCAGCTAGATTAAGTGGGAGACAGGCGGCGGTAGCGATACTGAGACAGTGGTGGTGGTGATGTCGATACCGAGGCAGTGGTGGCGGTGATGTGACCGTATTACTGTAGTGATGGTGCTGTAGCGGTGGTAGAAGTGAAGGAGTGAAGGGGTGGTGGCGGCGGTGATGGGATTATTGTTGTAATGATGGCCGTAGTGAGCGGTGGTGGTTTAGTGTACACAGGTGATGAGGTGGGTGGTGTATCTAGTTTCTGGTGTTGGTGAGTTTGGCTGTTCTATATAGTGTAGACAGAGGAGGATGGGGGGGGGGGGTTCTTCTTCCATTTATAGCCATTTTCTTTTTTGGATATACAGTGTACAATACAAAGTTGAATATTTGAATATTTGAGCCTTATAACAATATATTTTGGGTCCGAACTTTTTGGGGCTCAAGCCGGGTGCTTTACGTAGCATTTGTACTAAGAGTTGTTATTTCACAAATGATTTAAATATGTTAAAAATTCAAAACTTACGGGGGCGATTTCATGACCTCCGTCACCTCGTGCCTCTTCTTCCCTTATTATTATTATTATTATTATTATTATTATTATTATTATTATTATTATTATTATTTACATTTATCTTGCTTTATGTTTATACGAGTTATCACCAAGTCACAACCAGTGACCTCAAGAGACAACAAGGTCCGCCATGTTCAAGAAAGAACATACATATTCACACATGCATCCTTAGTGTTTAGACTTGTGATGTATTTATATTGACAGGATCTTCCTTAGTATATGGGCAGTTCCCATTAGTACTATCTTTTGTATTTCTCCTATACGCGGGTTTCCTGGGATTTGCGATAAGTAGTCGTTAGACCCCTTAGGTATCATTCCCAGAGCGCCTACAACCACTGGTATTGTTATAGTTTATTATTATTATTATTATTATTATTATTATTATTTGCATTTATCTTGCTTTATGTTTATACGAGTTATCACCAAGTCACAACCAGTGACCTCAAGAGACAACAAGGTCCGCCATGTTCAAGAAAGAACATACATATTCACACATGCATCCTTAGTGTTTAGACTTGTGATGTACTTATATTGACAGGATCTTCCTTAGTATATGGGCAGTTCCCATTAGTACTATCTTTTGTATTTCTCCTATACGCGGGTTTCCTGGGATTTGCGATAAGTAGTCGTTAGACCCCTTAGGTATCATTCCCAGAGCGCCTACAACCACTGGTATTGTTTTAGTTCTCAATTTCCACATTTTTCCAATTTCTATCTCCAGGTCCTTATACTTGATCAATTTTTCAAATGTTTTTATAGATACATTCTTGTCTATTGGAACAGACATATCAATTAGCAGGCATACCCTCCTTTGAAAGTCCTTCAATATTATATCAGGTCTATTTGCATCTTTTTTTCGGTCTGTTTGGATGCTAAAGTTCCACAAGATTGAGATGTGATCTTTTTCAAGTATGGGAGGTGGTTGATGTTCCCACCAATTCTTTTGATGGGGCAGGTCAAAATGCTTACACATTATCCAATGTATGTATTGTGCAGCTCTGTCATGCCTGTTTAGGTATTCGGTTGGAGCTATAGGACTGCACATTGAAATTATATGGTCAATGGTCTCTGGTGGTTTTTTGCATACACGGCATAATGGGCTGCACCCATTTTTTATTATGTTGGCTTGGTAATTTTTTGTTGGCAGACACTGATCTTGTGCGGATATAATCAGTCCTTCAGTCTCCGATTTCAGTCCAGAGGATGCCAACCACTGATGGGTTAAAGTTTTGTCAACATCAGGATTGTTAGCTCGCTCTGGGTATTTTCCATACAGAGGCTTTTCTTGCCATTTCTTAGCCAGTTTCTGTAGCAGTTCTTTCTTTGCAGTTACTTTTACCTGCTTTGCTTTTTCTGTGTTTTCCATTTCAGCAGTAAATGGGACTTCTGAAATTTGTAGTCCATTACTGTATCTTTGTGCATCTTTTGTAATGGAATATGATCTTTTGGTGCTTTCGTGTTTGAAAACGAGTTTGATCATCCAATCATGTGATTCCCTTAGATATGTGGATAATCCAATTGTTGCAGTTTTCAACGCAATGTCTAACTGGATTAACCCACGTCCTCCTTCTTTCCTAGGGAGATATATTCTATCTATGTCTGCCTTAGGGTGATGCATTCTGTGCATGGTTAAGAATTTTCGGATTTTTGTATCGAGCCTACGGATCTCTGTGCTTGACCAGTTGATGACATTGTAACTGTAGGTTACTACTGGTATGGCAAGCGTGTTTATGGCATCGATCCTATTCCTTGCATTCAATTCCGTTCTTAAGATTGCTCTGACTCTGCGGTAACATTCCTTCCTTATCCTTTCCCTCATTGTCGAGTGCTTGATTCCGTCTCCTTCACAAACACCTAGATATTTGTAAGTTTGTTCTTGATCAAGCTCTCTTATCACGTTCCCCCGATCAAGATTAATGTCTGAACTCTTCAGCAGCTTTCCTCTGGTGAACGTTGCTTTGGCACATTTATCCAGTCCAAACTCCATTTTAATGTCATCACTGAACTGCTTCACAGTGGATAATAGCCCTTGCAATTGTTCATCATTTTTTGCAAATAGTTTCAGGTCATCCATGCAGAACAGGTGATTAATGGTTTTGTCATAGACTCTATATCCATGTTTTGTTTCATTGAGCATTTTACTTAATGTTATAAGTGCGATGCAGAATAAAAGCGGTGATAAAGAGTCACCCTGAAAAATTCCACAATTAATGTTAACTTCTCCAGCTTCCAGTGATTTTGTTTCACTATTCAAAAGGAGTGTCGTTCTCCATGTCCTCATACTGAATGACAAAAACCTCCTGACAACGGGGGATATTTTGAAAATCTCTAAACATTTTTTAATCCAACTGTGTGGCAAACTATCAAATGCTTTTTTATAATCTATCCAAGCAATCGATAGATTTTTGTGTCTATTATGACAATCTTCCAGTATCATTTTGTTAACCAGAAGCTGATCCTTACAGCCATATGAGCCTCGTTTACACCCTTTCTGCTCAATGGGAAATAGGTCATTTGTTATCAGGTGGTCATATGTGTATTCAGTTAGGACTGATGTTAAAATTTTATACATTGTGGTCAAGCAGGTTATCGGTCTGTAATTTTTGGGATTGTTTGTCTCATCATTCTTCGGTAGCAGGAATGTAATGCCGTTAACTAGCCATGATGGTATCTTTTCTGGCTCCTTAACTATTTCATTGTAAAGTTGGGCTAACAGCTCATGAGACTCTGTGAAGGCATTTATCCAAAAGTTTTGTATTTTGTCTTTTCCTGGGGATTTCCATTTGCTGGTTTTTCTTAGAGCCAAGCGCAGCTGTTCAATATTTCCCATGTTTGTTCTTCAAGGTGAGCTGTTTCTTTCATTTGTCTGTCTATCCATGGGGCATGTATGTTATGAACTTTTTCTTCGGCCCAGATCTTTTCCCAGAATTCTTGCACTTCCTCCTTGGGTGGTATTGATTTAGCAGTTATTGTTGACTTACCAATTTTTCTGTAGAAGTTTCTTTGGTTGTTTTTGAACATATTATTGTCCTTATAGAATCTAGATCGTTTTTCAAAGCGCCTTATACGAGCAGCTTTGGCCGACACTTTTTGCATGATTGTTTCTATCAGCATGTCTATGTCACATGTTGATCTTATACTGTACTTTTTTTTCAATTTTCTAAGTTTAGTTTGTTTAACATGTTCACCTACTTTATAGTTTGTTAAAATTTCTATGTCAGATCGGAGAAGGTTTATTTGGCGATTGATGTTATCTTGCCAAGTAGATTTCTTGTGGGAATTCCTTTGTTTTTTCATCTTCACTCCACATAAGTGAGTGGTGACTTTAGCCGATGCATAATAGAGATGATTTAAGTCAGTAATGTTTAGTTTGTTTGTGATGGTAATGTTTTTGAGAATTAGGTTAGTCTTGTGTATTATCTTTTGGTTCTGTTTGGAGTTCTGAATCTTAGGGAGGGTGTCTCGTTCCCCCATGTCAGATTCTTTCATTTTCATCCATTCGATCATAATTTCATCCTTCAAGTTAGCAAGTTCATTCTCTTTCATTTCTTTATCATTTACGATCTCATTATTTTCATTTGGAGTTTCATCCTGAGCATGCACTCCCTCCACTTTTTCGCTCCTTTCTTTAATTTGTTCTGTTGCCAGTGATTCCGCCCCAACCCTGGGATTCGAAGTGTTACAGTTTACCTCGTTTTCACTGACACATGCTTCATTTTCCCTTCGCTGACTTTGTGCTACTAGCTTGATGTGATCAATTTCTATATCAGTTAGTAACTTTTTTCTTACAATATTTCTTCGTATATTGGCTAGTTTGTTACTATCAATATAGCCTCTGTTTTCGGGATGTTTCTTTTTCCAGTTGATATATGTTTGTTCTGTATTCGATGTATTTGATGGGTAGTACATGGCAGTGTAGAAAGCCTCAAGGACTTCTTTATTATCTTCCCTTGACCATTTTTCTCCCTTTTTCTTTGGATTTCTTGGTGGAGAGCATGGAGGGCCAACAGTAGGAGTATTCCGGTTATTATTATTATTATTATTATTATTATTATTATTATTATTATTATTATTATTATTATTATTATTGTTGTTGTTATTCCTTGAATCTCAGTCATTGATGTTGGTTAACTGGAAAGTCCGTTGGAATGAATATCAAGCCACTACCAGCAGCCTCAGATATTCAGGACGTATCGGAGGGTTCTTGCTGTTCCAAGCAAGCATGCCTTTTGAAGCGTTCCAAAAAGCGTGAAGGGGCCGATTTTCTTTAACCATCCCTGGAAACTTTTGGAGATAGTCCCCAGTGCGCCTATGACAATCGGGATCACTTTGACTTCATGGCAGTTCCAAATCCTTTTCACCTCCCACTTTAGGTCCTGGTATCGGTTAATTTTCTCCCTCTCCTTCTCTTGCACTCTCGTGTCGAAAGGGCAGGCCACATCCACAATCAGACACGATCTTTTTTCTTTGTCCACAACCACCAGGTCAGGTCTATTGTGTTCCAGTTTTTTGTCCGTCTGTATCCTAAAATCCCACAGCACCTTCACCTGATTGTTCTCCATCACTGCCTCTGGCCTATGCTCATACCATTTCTAAGAATGTGGTAAATTGTTTACTTTGCACAGGTGCCAGTGGATCACCCTCCCATCACATCGTGTCTCCAGCCCTTAGAGTGGGTCTGGGCTAGGTGTTTACACTCGGACACAATGTGAGCCACAGTCTCCTCTCTCTCTCCACAGATCCTGCACAGTGGGCTAGCCTCCTCCTTGTAAATATGGTGCTTCAACCACTTCGTTTTGAGGGCCTGCTCCTGCGCGGCCATTAGCATTCCTTCTGTAGCCTTTTTGAGGTCTCCTCTTCTGAACCAGTTCCATGTCTGTGGATCTCTAAATTCAGTTTTCTCAAAGAAGGTACTATGAAGGGATTTTCCCTTAAGGCTGCTCTTCCTCCTTGATGTTATTTCCTCATTGGACATCCCCTGGCCTACTGTCCCCTCCTTCAGTACAGTTCTGAGCATTGGCTCCTTACTATAGGTCACGTATTTGTATAGGTTGTTTTTCTCCATCTGAACACAGTCCTCTATGCTGATAAGACCTCTTCCACCCTCAGATCTCCTTAGGTAGAGTCTATCGACATCACTCCTCTTGTGGAACATGTTGTAGATAGTCAATAGCTTCCTAGTCTTCCTATCCATTTCTTTTTGTTCAGCAACATTCCATCTCAGAATTCCCGCACTGTACCTAATAATAGACACAGCTCGGGAATTTACTGCGCTTATGGCATTTCTGCTGTTCAGATGTGACTTCAATACGCTCCTTACTCTCCGAATGTATTCAGTTCTTAACAATTCCTTCATTTTTTTGTTCTTTATGCCATCAGCATCCAGAACGCCCAAATACTTGTATCCTTCCTCAGAGTCAATTTCCTTTATCATCTCACCTGTTGGTATCTGGATACCGTTACTTCTGCTCAACCTACCCCTCCTCATCACAATGACTCCACATTTACTAATACCAAACTGCATACATATATCACTGCTAAATATACGGACAGTGTCAACAAGCACATCCAACTCCTTCTCACTTTTCTCGAAGAGCTTAAGATCGTCCATGAAGAGGAGGTGATTGATGGTAAGCTCTCCCTTTCCCAACTTGTATCCTGCTCTCACATTTCGCAGCATAATGGTCAAGGGCATCAGGGCAAGGACAAACAACAGAGGGGACAGGCTATCTCCCTGGAAGATACCTCTCTTGATCTTCACGCTTCCCAAGGATACTCCAGTTGATGTCAACTCTGTCTCCCAGGACCCCATACTCCTGCCTAGCAACTGTCTGATGTTATCTGCCACCCTGAAGATCTCCAGGCTTTTGGTGATCCAAGAATGAGGCACCATGTCAATTATTATTATTATTATTATTATTATTGAATGCTATGGTTGACGGAGGTCCGGCTCTGTAAAATATTGTACATTTTGACCGCTATAACAATTGTAAATTGTTTAAAACTTTAACGAACTTGTAAACAAAAACACCCTCCTCCTCGTGAGTGGGGTCTTTCTTCCCGTTATTTGGCCCTTCGGGGTTAAATAACCGCCTATTGGGGTTTTGTGCCCAATATATATTTTAAACAAAAAAACAACATGGCTACGGAAGATAATTTTCATAGGTCACTCCCACTTATTCCGTCTTCTACTTCCTCAATCGTCACTACAGCAGAGAGAAGATTGTCTCTCTCCCTCCCTTCTCTAAATGTGTCTCTCTCCCTCCCTTCTATTTCGCAAGCGACGCTAGAAAAGAAAAATCACGTGCAAAGCGAGCAAGATTTCTCCACGACGACGACGACAAATACGAAAAAGGTGTGCGGGAAATACGAAAACCCATTTCACTCGTCTGACGTCAGGAATATTAGCAGTAGCAGCCGTAATAACAGCAGCAACAGTGACAATGAAAAGAACAGGAGCAGCCGCAACAGCATCAGCAGCAGCATAAACAACAACAGTATTAGCAGCAACAACAACAGCAGCAGCCGCAACAACAAAAGTAACAGCAGCTCTGACGACAATATCAACAACAGCAGCAAAGAAAAACCAATCTCATTTGCAGGTATTGCGAAGAACCTGGAAACAATCCTCATAACAAATGAGGAATTAGAGGAAGCGAAGAAGATGGTGACAAAGACTGGACACCAAGCAGTCTGCAAGGCACCGGAAAATGTTTTCGAAACCCAACAGCACTGTACGGTCACGTACCGTACAGTAAGTACAAAATCCCGTAGGGTTGAAAGAGCCACAGAGGCTCAAATACAAAAAGCCTTGGGGTCTGTGTGGCAGCGGAAAACGCACATCACCCGAGGCAAAAAATATGCCACCGTAGACGTACTTTTTGCCACACCCCAGGAGGCAAAGGCTCAATCTGTAGTGAGCCTAAGGAGCGAGGAAATGGTGTTGGTGCCCTCATACTGCGGGCAAAAAATTGTGAGGGTCAAACTGACCCACGTCCCCCCCGGGATGGCCCCTTCTTGGCTGGCCGCGTCTGTCCTCGTCTGAATCAAGGACAAAACAACTGTACTTCAAGTACAGAAAGAAGTAAGAGAAGATTGTGTCGGCACCTCCATTGAGATGCTAATCCAAACCAACCAGGAGTGTATCGAATCTTTCCCGGGTGTGATAGACGTCGATAACGGCACTCAACTGCCCATAAGTGTTGAGGGAAAACTCCCGAAATGCTTTCGCTGTGGATCGAAGACTCACCTCATGGCCATCTGCAACGAGAAGATCCTGAGAAAGGAGAAAACTCCCCTCCTTCCGAAACCGGCTCCACGGCTACCAGCAACAGGACAAGCGGCAACCAGGAACGATAGCTCCGTGGCACCCATACCCACGCCACGGAAATCAAAAACAGCAGCAGCAGTGGAAATATTAACAACAACAACAGCAATACCAAATGTAGCTGCAACAGAGACTCCAGTGCAAACATCACCAACAACAACAAGTGAAAGAGTGGAGCTGGTACCCCTCCCCGACCTCACAGAATCAGACATGGAGTGTGAGGTGGGAGAGAGATGGCAAAAGGTCGTAAGAAGGCACAAACGCAGAAGCAGCGCATCGTCGCCTTTGAAAAGGGAGGAAAGAAATGAGAAAAGGGTAAAGTCTACTGCAAAGAGACTCACAGCAGCAACACCACCAACACCATCACCACCCACACCAGCACCACCATCACCACCATCACCACCGGCGACAACCCCACCGCCAACAACACCTTCAACACCACCACCACAAGCACCAACATCGCAAACACAACAACAAAACACACACACCCAGCAACAACGACAAGAAAATAGCAGAACCACACCCCACCCCCAGAAAAACAAATGCACGGCAATAAATACACACAACAAGAAACTAATGACTTACATAATTGAACACACAGACATTTCACAACACGACTACATAATACCAGCACCAATCAAAACGCCAACTAACATAAGACTGCTAAAAATATCACAGAAACAATACACAAACATTAAAACGAAATTCCCCAACGCAGTTGGTGATTTCAGGGACCTAGGAGGAACTATCAATCGAAGAGTATATTCAGACATACTCATAGAAGAGCCGACGACCAGCCGAAGGGACGATTCAACGGTCCCTTCACCAGACGATCAAGGGAAAAGGGATGTAAAAACCATCCCTCCTCTACGAAAAGTACGGTAAGTGGTCTTTCCCATCTTTTCCACTCTATTTTAAACATGACCTCACTCAGAATAGGCAGCATAAATGCGCGTGGCTTGGGGTCGTCATGGAAGCAGGGTCACCTGCTCAACGACCTCAGGTCACTAAACATAGATGTAGTGGCCATCAGCGAGACCAGAATCTCCGAAGCACGGGCCTTCGCACCGATCATCGGCGGCTACGATGTGTACGCATCTCCCAGCCGACCTGGATCGGGTGGGGGGGAGTTACTGTGCTTTTTCGGAGAGGTTTGGATCTCGCCATACGGGCCATCTTCCTGGACCCAGAGGGTAAGGTGGTGGTGCTGGACGTGACCAGCGCAGACGGGCAAGCTATCAGGCTAGTGGCCAGCTATGCCTCGACAAAGGCAGGGCGGCCTGATTTCTTCCGGCGTCTGGAGACCTTTCTTGGAACGTCCCGCTCTTTAGTGTTAGTGGGCGACTGGAACTGGACCTTAGATGCACGCTGGGATTGTGGGGATTAGCGGAGAAGGGTGGGGGGTGCAAAAGCCTCACCAACCTGCTCAGGCGTTTTGAACTGTCTGACAGGTACCGATTGGATTTTCCGAATGTGCCAATGTGGACTTGGACAATTCGCATAAGGTCATCCAGATCATAGCTAGATAGAGTATTTTGTAGGGAAATAGATAGGTCTAGCATAGGCTGTCCACAATTCAAGATAGTCAGCTACACGGACCACAAATTCGTGATCTGTGTGCTTGACTTAGATAGGCTTCATAGACGAGGACCCGGCTACTGGAAGCTAAACGCGTCCTTACCAGCGCGTAAGGCCTACAGAGACCGGATTAGCGAACTAGTTAAGCGGGCATTGACGGGGGCCATCGTCAACCACAAGTGGTGATTTGCTCTGAAAAGAGCGATTAGAATAGAGTACATTAGCTTTAGTAAGGCTTTAGCAATAGAGAAAAATAGAGCAGAGGGAGAACTAGTTAGAAAATTAGACGAGGCGCTTAGCAAAGGCATTGCGACCGACGTGCTTGCGGCGAAATTGGCCCATGACCAATTCTTCAATGCAAAGCACGAAGGCTGCGTAGTCAGAGCTAGGGTGCGTGCTCTCAGACACGAGGGGACGAAAGCCGTTCAATGGGCCCGAGTGGCGGAGGCGCGTCGTGGCAACAAAGCCACGATACGGTCTTTGGTGGACCACGAAGGGTGCATTCTACTCGATCCCGGGCAAATGTGTGAAGCTTTTCAGCGACACTTCGCTCAGCTGTTAGGGGGCAGCGGTGGGCCGGGTCGAGGGATGGACTTTAATGTCTACCACGACGGACTGCCGCGGCTCTCGGCCACTGAGGCGAAGTGTTGCGAAAAGCTGATAACAGCCGCTGAAGTAAGGGAGGCAATGACTGGCTGTACAAGGGGTAAATCGCCTGGTTTGGATGGTCTGCCCTATGAACTTTACGTACAGATGCCAGACTTGTTCGGAGGCCTCTTAGCGGACGTCTACTGCAACTGGCAACAGCACGGGAGAATTCCCAGTTCTGTGAGCCGAGGAGCGGTGGCACTGCTGAGAAAGGATCCGAACAAGGGGGATAACATAGATAATTTCCAGCCCATAACTCTGCTAAACACGGAGTTCAAGATGTTGGCCAAGGTGCTAGCAAAGAGTTTGGCGCTTGTCGTTGGTGGTCTGGTGGGAGAGGCGCAGACATGCGCCATTCCCGACAGATCCATCCACGATAACCTCCACCCCATGCGATACATCGTAGAGAGGGTAGCTAGGGAACCTGGCACGGGTGAGTCCTTGATCAATTTAGATCAGTCGAAAGCCTTCGATAGGATCGACCATCGTTACCTAGCGGCAGTCCTGAGGGCAGCTGGCTTTGGGCCCGTCTTCAGAGGCTGGATCGCTGCCAGGCACAGCGACATCTGCTCTGTGGTGAGAGTGAACGGTCACCTTTCGGAACCGTTCGACATCATGCGCTCGGTCCTCCAAGGATGTCCCCTCTCCTCCCTCTTGTACGTATTGACTCTCGAGCCATTACTGCACAAACTGGAGACGTTGAGGGGTGTCCTGCCCGAACTAGGATGCGGAAGATCCGTGTCAGCATATGCGGATGATGTCAACGTTGCGGTGTCGAACGCCAAACACATCGAGGCGATCGGAACTACACTAAGAGAATACGAAGCGGTGACAGTAGCAATGATCAACCAGGAAAAGTCAGTGGGCCTGCAGCTCGGCACCTGGAGAGTCAGATCCATGCAGTCCAACTGCGTCGTCGGACGCTGCACGGTCGGACCGGTTAAATTGCTAGGGGTCTGGTTCGGTCCGGACCTCCAGACGGACAAAACATTGGGACGAGGTGAAGAGCAGGGTGGCTTCTCTCACCCAGAAATGGGCGAAGAGGAAGCTATCCCTGAAAGGTCGAGCGGAGGTGGCTAACGCGTACATCGCGTCTGTCATCTGCTACCGCCTGACCGTCGTACCTTGTCCTAAGCCTCGCCTGACTGCGCTGGAGCGTTTTCTCTTTCGCTTTTTGTGGAAGGGACGCGCTCCGATGGTCAGGCGGTCCATCTGTTGTCAACACCCGCTACGTGGAGGGCTGGGCATGCCGTGGCTGTTGATGCGCAGGCACGCGCTCAGGCTACGACATCTCCACCTCTTCCTCGACGGTGATCAGGTGTGGTCGCCGTTTGTTAGACACGTATTTCCCCAGCTCGTTTCCTTGACGGAGCTGCAGTCCTTGGTCAAGCGAAGACCGAGTGGAAGCGCCTGGAGACTGGAATTTCTTCAGGCGCTCACAGCCCTCGACCAATCGGGCAATGTGATCGGTGGAAACTCCACCTCGGCGTTCTATAGAGGATTAGTGGAGGGGAAGAGCGACGTCGTACTTGGGGAAACTCTAGGCGTCGACGAAAATCAACGCCAATCTCTTCGGAAGAACTTTCGGGCCAGGGCCTATGGACAACTTCCAGAAATCTCTGGCCTGGCAGTGCTACCGAGGAGCCTTGCCAGTTCGGGATAAACTCTACAGGCATTGTGGTACCGTCAGCCGGACATGTCCGAGATGCGCGCAGGGCGACGAAACCGTCCTGCACGAACTCGTCCAGTGTCCGAAAACTGCTGACTTGTGGGTTTATCTCGAACACCTGCTGTCGCGTTTAGGACGGATCCGGCTATCATCTGAGTCCATCGTGAGGATTGCCCCGCCCTCCTCCTTTAGCCGGGAAGGGCAGGCAGTTTTTATCTGTCTGGTGGCCATGGCGAAAGATATAGTATGGTGGACACGTTTGAAAGGGCTGAAGACGAGCACTTACCTCTTCGCTGATGCTCTGATTGACTTTTTCAAATTTCATTTGAAAAGGAAAATCAGAGTAGAGAGGGAAGTGCTCTCTTCCCACCATTTTGTTGAAAGATGGGTGAGAGAAGCAAGAATGGCCCGAGTGAATGGGCCTACTCTATATCTGTAAATTAAAGGTGGAAAACTGGGAGAGGGCACTTGCCTTGGTGGTCAGGGTCATTGTGGCTTTTTACTGGGCTTTCTCCACAAATGTCCTTCCGAAGTCTGCCCCCTATTGGGGAATTTTTCATTGTTATTTTTTGTTACATCCTCTGTTTTTGTTTTTTACACGCAGAAATGCCCATTTGTACCGTCCTGCATTGTCCTGCACTGTCCTTAATGTCTACTTTATGTAAACCCTTGTGGTTAATAAAGAAATCATTATTATTATTATTATTATTATTATTAATATTATTATTATTATTATTATTATTATTAAATCAGCACTGAGTACACAAACAAAACAACATTAGACTTACGCATAAACTCCGCATAAATCTAATCAACCGGCCTGAAATTTGTGTTTTCAACACAATTGTATACAAAATTGCGTCTCATTCGTCAAAAACAAGACAGCAGTTTAAATCACCTCTGGCTACTTGCCATAGCCGAAATTTCATGAAGGAGACAAGTCAGACAATTAAATGTGTCTGCTTCATTCATTCACAGTATAGAAGTATGATTTTGCTATTCCTGTTGCTACTTTCGAAAAGATAATATTGTTATTATTGTTTAGACGTACATAAAAACAAGTGGGGATCATTTGCATCAAAATTCACGATCTCTATGATCAAACCATCAGATGTTCAGACAATTTGTCATGGGCTTTATCCATTGATTCATACCCTTTGTAAAACCTGAGGATCTCACTTGAAATATTTTGCATCCTAATCTGTCAGATTGAATGACAGCATAGATGATATTCTTTTTTCAAAGCACGATTAGCGAGTGTGATATGATTCCTATAGGTATTTAACGTGTTTTGTTATGTAATTCAATGTTACCTGCGAATCTTTGTTTGGAGCAATTGTTTGTTTTAGTTGTTTTGGAAGTCTTTGATTGGACTTATATACAAGTTTGCTCTCAGCATTAAAGTAAATAGTCATTGACTCTACAAACTTTATCAATACATATGCAATCTTCATTCACCACAAAATATTTCTATTTATGTTGTATAATTTTCAAGTTATGAATATTTAAGCGAAAGTTGCCATATATTTTTACAGCCTATTTACATGCTCACAATGCTTTCTTTCTGTTCCACATATTTTATTTTGTACTCTTCTTAGTTTCAACAATCTAGTAAAAATAAAGCAACAAAGAAAAACAATCCAAAATGTGAAATGTCTGATTTGAATGTTAGTAGAGTTAACGCAGCTGTGCTCATTAAAAACAAATGGAATCTAATAAAATAGAGAAATTCAGTTCATTGGCATTATCCTCCTGATACATCTTTTTCTGGGTACCTACATATTTATCATTAAAGTATTTATCAATATTATCATCATCATAGTCATCATGGTCATCGTCATTGTCGTCGTCAATGTCGTATATATATTTTACCTTTTATATATATTTCATTTTGTTTTTGTTAATGTTGGCACTCGTTAGTCAGATATAGCATTCATCAATATTTGAGTATGCTCTGTGCTTTACGATAGTATGAAAAAAACTAATGATGCAAATCACAAATAACTGAAACAGCCTTTAGTGATCTTGTGAGGGAAATAACATCAAAATGAATATAAAAATCTAATATTAGGCCGATAACAACAACAGTGTATTCGATCACTAAAATTAATACGATGCATTTGAAAAGAGACAGGTTGTTACATATTCCATCCTATACCAGTAAGTATTCATAGAAAATTCAATCGGTCATTGCCAAAATAACCGGAAGCGTATGTTTATTTTTTTTATATAGAAGCAGAATATTATTATTTATGAATACGTATTGCATGGTTAGACGAAAGAAAACAATGTGTCCGTTTTGGCGGAACAGGTGTTCTAGGGAACTTTTCATTGTTTTGTTATTTGCATAGTTTGCTAAAGCATTATAGACTGCCAGCACATTATAGACTAGATAACTGTGTACTGTGTGCGTTTGAGGGTATATGGAGATGTTCTTATAAGTAGCACATATCTATATAAGACTTAAAAGTGCACATTTAATTGTTGTTGATGTTGGATTTGAAATTGGCATACCATTTAGTGTATAGAATATATATCCCTTATTTTTAAATTATACGCGTTTGAAAATGATATATATGCTAAATAAATAAGTACCGGTGTATTTCCACGTTTAATAACGGTTTTAGTTTTATTCTGCTTCTAATCTCATAGATCTTATATATGTGTCCGCAATGTAAAGTGTTATTAGTCTATCATAGAAAGTTACTTTACATAAAACGGAACGATATTGAAGGATATGTCCTTCATTTAAGCTTCACCGTACACGATTACATTATGGCAGAATTCTTAACTAATGTCACCAATACCTCTGCAGTCGTTTAGAGTCTTTACATCAACAAATGCATTTGCCCCTTAAGAGGTGACGGTAAAAAGCGTATAGTTTTCATTGCTTTTCATATTTTGCACGTTTACTGAAATCTCCAGAAGTTATCCTTAAGGAATCGTGGAGAAGAACGCAATTGGACCCTAGCTAATGAATGAACTTCCCCCCAGTAGCCACGTACCCACAACACCACTAACCACTTTCGCACGATATTAACCTTTTGGTAATACTCATCTCTTTTGTATAATAGAATTTTACAAAAGAGATGAGTAGTACCAAATTACTATTCCTAGATATAATTGTAATAAAAAACGACACCACCATTACCACGAATATATACTATAAACACACAGACACCCATCAATATCTGAATCTAAAGTCGTGCCATCCACCTCATACAAAACGCAACATCCCATACTGCCTAGCCAGAAGAATTTGCACCATTCTAGAAGATACGAATACCAGGAACAAACGCCTAGACAGAACTGAGAATTTTTGCTCAAACAAAAATACCCATCTCTACTTATAGAAAATGGCATACAGCGGGCTATAAAAATACCTATACAACAACTTAGGACAACCTAAAGAAGAAGAAACCAAGAACTGGTCATACCATTTATAATGACACACAACCGATGTCACCAGAATATCATCAACACTGCCAAAGCAAACCTACCGATCATTGCTCAAAGTAATGAATTAAAAGGTTTAATCAAAGACCGAGCTTTGATTCTTAGTAAAAGACAGCCGAAAAATGTGAATCAATTACTAACAAAGGCAAAGTTTGAACTTAACAACAAATACCAATCATTCACTGAATCTAAATGCAATGATAGTCGATGTGGCACATGTCACTTCATACATACTGCTCAATATATGAACACAAAAAACTGGAAAAATATTCCCAAATGCAAATATGAACTGCAAAAGCAGAAATCTAATTTACTGCATTAAATGACCGAATTGTGAAGAACTATATGTCGGTCAAACTGGAAATGCACTATCGGAACGTGCGCGGGTGCACCGACAACAAATCAGAGACCCAAATGTCCGTCAGATACCCCTGACTAACCATCAAGCTACATGTGGTCAGAAAATATTTATAATATTTCCATTCTACAAACTACACAACCCAAGTGAAATCAAAAAAAAAATTTAAGAAAAGAATGTTATTGATAAATTCCAACCCAAGCTAAATGAACAATAATAATTGATTCTACTTTTGGCACAAGGTCAGCAATGATTCAGTACATTACTGGTACTTTATTTTATCGACACCGTTAGGATGAAAGGCAAAGTTGGCCTCGGCGGGATTTGAACTCAGAATGGAAAGGGCCGTAACTCTATGCGTCAAAGCATGACGTACGACCCTCTACCGATACTGCCAATCCACCGCCCAAATGAACAATAATAATGCTTAGGGGTATTACTTCTACTATGACTACGCCTACGACCATGTCGACTACAACCGCTAATAACAACAACAACAATAACAATAATAATAAACGTGATGTTGATGTTGATGATTACTGAATATTTTTTCATAAAAACCCTAGAAAACGCTATTTTCATCATTTCCAAAAATAGCAAACATTTGATGCTTTGGATAGGGTCAAATAGAAGTCGTTAGACATGCTCAGCCAACCGTTACGCCTAAACCAATCAGCTTTCGTAATCTAGTAAAACCACACACCGATTGATCGAAATACAGTTTGCAAAACTTATCATTCTGTAGCCCCTTGTTACTGTATATAAGGCACAGATTTTAGCCTTCACATTACAGTTGAAAATTACAAACTCGACTGTCACCACTGAATATAACCTGAAGATTGCGAAAGCATGAAAGTACTTTGTTCAATTAACATTTAACATTTAATATTCTACCATCATATTTCATTATAATATAATTTTAAAGGAATAAATCAGATAAAACGAGTAAATCAGACAAAGCTGGAATTCGTTTTATTAATATATATATATATATATATATATATATATATATATATATATATATGTAAGGAAAAAAGATGAAGTCGAAAATGCAACTGGAGCCTTTTTTTTTTTAAATATATATTTATTTGGTTCCTTTATCGGTTTCGCGGTTCTTCTGCTTTTCAAAAGTAGAGTTGTGATAGAGAGTCTGTGGTTTTTCTCACATCTGGTTGGTCTTTGAATGTTATTTATGTTGTATATGGAAATAAGTGGCTCGAAATGCCAGGTTTTTTAGAGAAGTAATTTGGTTGGTTGGTGAATAAGTATAATAAATTTAGCGCTAGTTCGGGTTAAAAGTTCTTCAAGCCAGGGGGGGGGGGGGGGGGGTCAGGTTGTTTTTTCCATATATAAGTGAAGTTTGGTTGGTTGAAGCAGTCACGTGAATAAATACATCAGCTTTTGCGCCAGTTTGTGTTTGAATTTATTTTTACTTAAAACACAAGTGGCTCACGAAGGCTTTTGTTTTATAAATGTAATATGATCGGTTATAACTGAAATTATGACTGTCACGTCAACAAGTACATTCAATTCCGTGCCCGTATTTTGGAATTTTTTTATACCCATTTAGAGAATGTTGTGGCAATATATGTGCCAATATGTCCAGAAATAGCCGTCGAAACGGCTTGAACTCTGCCGTCTGGGTCATACTTTCTCCTATTACCAACTCTACTACCCTAAGTATTGAGTACTCTGGTGCGTCATAGTCCATCTGGTTCCTTATCACAAATCCTTCTGTATATATATATATATATATATATATATATATATATATATATATATATACCTATATATATATAAATACACACATATATATATATATATATATATATATAGGTATATAGGAAAAAGTATGACCCCGACGGTAGAGCTCAAATCGTTTCGTCGGCTATTTTAGTCCAGAAATAGCCGTCGAGACGGCTTGAGCTCTGCCGTCGGGGTCATACTTTCTCCTATTACCCACTCTACTACCCCAAGTATTGAGTACTCTGCTGCCTCATGGTCCATCTGGTTTCTTACCACATATCCTTCGTTATATAGGTATATATTTATATACATATATATATATATATAATGAAAAATTGAACGGGAACAAAACAGAGAGGCAGTACAAACAAATATTTATTAATATCACGCTCATGAGAGTGGGGTGGTGGTTATATATATATATATATATATATATCTTTGTTTATTTTTATATATCAATATTGATTGTTTGTTCTTGTATCTCATTCTGTTATTTTGCCCGAGAAAATATCTGTGTGTCATCAAGCGTGGTGCACATATGGTTATTTTTTCATATCCAATTGAGTTATAGCACGTGGCTTGAATTCTTTTCAGAATTCATTGACCTGTGCATGTATTGTTTTTTGGCGGTAATCTCCTTCCTCCTATTTTCGAGACAGTGTGAGATTTTCTTTAGAGCTGCTGGATTAACAACCTAGCAGCTCCCTCAAGCACTGATGGTGATTATCGCTAAATATTGATGTTTATTTGGTTATCAATAATAATATTATTGGGCACCCACTGAAGAATTATAAGAGCCCACTTGAATAAGTATCTGTTGATTTTATACAAACTTCTACATAAATTGGTATAATTTCACCCAACTTGTGGAAATCTCATAGTGAAACGAGTCGTCCGTCTGGGAAGAGATATATTTGATATACCTCATATGAAATGATACAGCCAATTTTCCTCACAATACAATTAGTTAGAACCCCGAACGTTTAATTAGGAATATACTCAGGTATTTCCTAATGTTTGTTGAGTGAGTGGAATTTGGCCGGACTATCGCTATTAGCTTTCTCCGATTATGTATTTATATAAATATATATATATATATATATATATATATATATATATATATATATATATATATATAAATATGCTATGGCTATATATATGGAATTAAGTAGGAGTAACGGTAACGCGTTGTTCCGGCAAACCAAATATTTGCCTATCCTTTTTTTTTTCATTCAGGGGCATTATACATACATTATTTATCTATTATATTTGCCTAGCATTGTGAAACATAATATCCTATTTCAATAAGGAATTCAAATGTGTACCTCATCACAGTAAATATCTCACCTGAACAAACCGTTATCTTACGCATAGCACTTTTTAGAGAAATTAATCTGCTTGCATCTAGATATTTTTTGCGTCAATAAAACCATCCCCAATTTCAAAAAAATGATTTTTCTTTTTCTCTCCTCTATATTATGAGAAAAAAATTTACTGTCGAAATTGTTATCAACATATCCCATTAATATTTGTTTATCAACTCTCTCTCTCTCTCCCTCTCTCTCTCTCTCTCTCTCTCTGTCACTCTCTCTCTCTCTCTCTCTCTCTCTCTCTCTCTCTCTCTCTCTCTCTCTCTCTTTCAGAATACACAACACATTCATATATATATATATCTTGAGTATATGTTTGTTGTTTACCTTAGTATGCAGATTGGAGTACTCGACGTAGTACGCTAGTTGGTTTGTTTACTCCGGAGTAATGTAAAATAATTAAGTCTAATATGTAAAATTTGACTTCGTCTATTACAAATTATAGATATACTGCTATATATATTTCGGTGACAGCCATCATTCGCTGTGACCTCTTTAGGCAGTCCGAATTGGTGTGGGAAGGACAGGAACACATGTTGTTGAAGTGTGTTTTACTCCGTCAATCTCTCGATATGGCCATCTCCTCGTAGTGTTGTTATTTCTCTTGGGAACTGGAATCATATGGTTTAGAGCAAACGAATTTCGGCCTCCCATTAGTCAGTTGTGAGAACATTCTTTAGTGAAGAGTTTATAGAAAGTTTTGTGAGGCAAGACATTCTGTTGTAGTAGATTTTGTTTAGGTACAGTTGACCTCCTCCATTGTGTTGGTAGTGGTAGTGGTGTTAAGGGGTCAGGCTGTAGGTCAGTTTTAGTGTGCTGCTGCAATGTTTAAGAAGAATGTGTGTGTGGGTTGGCATCTATCCTGCCACCATTTAAAGTGGTGGGGGTGCCAAACAAATAAAAAAAAAAAATGCGTGTGTGTTACTACCAATATCAAAATTTGAGAGATTTGAACAATATTAACTGAAGTAGGAAACCTGTGTGTCAGAAGTATAAAGAATTACAATTCTTACGCGATTATCGGGTGGGGCGTTGTAAGAGCACATGAGACAAAAGTGGATGTAAAACACCAAAAACCTGAGTGTCAAAATCTACAAATGCAAAGGACTACAATTCCTATATCGGCATAAAGTACATATGTGTGTATGTCAACGCACAAACACAGGCTCAGGTGCATTCCATATATATATATATATATATATATATACACACACACATACATACACTATATATACATACACACACACACACATGTATATACATATATATATATATATATATATATATATATATATATATATGTGTTTATATAATGATATATATATATATATATATATATATATATATATATATATATATATATACATACGTACATATACATGCAAGTATCTATGTATGTATAATTTAAAACAATAGTATCTATGCATGGGCATATTTATAAGTATGAGTCGATCGAGGCCAGAGTAGGGGTGGTGAGTGTGTAGGAGTGGTTTACCTTGAGCTCGGTGTGCCAAGGCTACTGTCCCTATAGCTTGAGGAAGGTCCCGGCCCTGAGGTGTCTACATGTATATATATATATATATATATATATATATATATATATATATATATATATATATATATATATATATATATATATATATATATATATATATATATATTAATATATATATATATATGTATATACATATATATATATATATATATATATATATATATATATATATATATATATAGAGAGAGAGAGAGAGAGAGAGAGAGAGAGAGACAGAGAGAGATAGATAGATAAATATATATATGTATATATATATATATATATATATATATATATATATATATATATATATATATATATATATATATATATATATATATATATAGAGAGAGAGAGAGAGAGAGAGAGAGAGAGATAGAGAGAGAGAGAGAGTTAGGAAAGCAGAAAATTGCTCATTGTGGTCCAGTTCGAGGTTAAGAAAGACAGTTTCGTGGACGGTTTCAACGTACGGTTAGGGGTAACTCCACAAGTTTGTAAGAATTCCGTTCAATCTTGGAGTATAAAGTATAAAAGAGAAAACACAGGTAAGCATTAAGAGAAGGATTTTATCCAGGTTTTTACGACCGTTTCATTGGTAAGTGAAACCTTATATTGCTATACTGCAAATAGCAGCCACTCAATTATAATTGTTGTTCACGTCCAAGTTTTCAAAATAGTGAGTAAGTTACTCGTGAAATAGTTTTAATATATAGAGAAAAACATCTTTTGGAATTGTATTTACTAGTATAGAGAGAGAGGAAGAGGAATTAGAAGGTGAGGGGACAAACGTAATAGTATATAGAGAGAGGAAATGGTAGAAGAGTTAGGAAGTAGAGGGACAAACTGAGATGGAGGGAGGGGTATAGGTGGAAGGATTCCTTGATCAGTTTTGATACGTAGACTTCATGTCGTCGGTTGTAGTGAGTTAAAGAGAATTAAATTCATCATAGTAGGAGGGATGGAGAGAGAGAGAGAAAGAGAGGAGGGAGATATAAAGAGAATAATATATATATAAAAAATAAAGATAAAGATAATAATTACAAAAATAAAAGCAAAGAAGGCGGGAAAAAGAAGAAAAGAAAAGATAGCCAAAATGGGGAGGGGAAGAAAGGAAGAAAACGAAGAAATAGAAGAGGAATGAAGGAGAAGGGAGGGATATAGTTATTGGTTTTGTGGGTAATTAAAGGGGTTAGATACAATAAGAGGGTATAATGTCTAATTATATGCAGTTTGTCAGTTGGTAGTAAGAGTTTAAGGGTTCGATTTGCACTTGTAGTGCGAAAACTTTTATTTGAGCCTATGGTTATAATAAAATGATCTTTCGATTTTATTGTTGAGTAACTTATTCTTCGAACTCAAAATGTGGAACAGCTCAAGGTCACATAATCGAGATCGTCTCATACCACTCCGATATGGGGGCGCGTTCGATAATTTTTTCCACTTCAGGGTGTATTGATGGTTACTTTCCCTCAGTTGCCAGGTCTTGTTTGCAAGGGTAATTACATAACGATGGTGGGAATGTTTAATTGCGTAACGGTGTGTATACCAACGGGCTTTAAATGTATTCCCAGTCGCTCCGATGTAATACCATTTCTGGTTGTCTGATACCACTGTGCATTGGTAAACCAGGTTAGACTGCATACATTCATTATGTAATGGCCAGGTTTCAGGTAGGTGACATTTACAATTCTTGTCATGGGCAACTTTGGCATTATTGGTGGGCTGCGATACCTGTACAAGTGTGTTCTATTTTGTTTGCCTATTAATGGGTGGTTGTCTATTAGATATTCTGTTGTGTCCAATGGTGATTGTATTGTTATTGTTATACATTTGTGTTCTGGTGTTCTTTTGTATCTTTTTAGCGTTAAGCATCTTGATGTGTGCCTCTATATTTGGTGCCGTGGAGTAAGATAGTCTAATAGATTTAGTGTTAAGGATTTTGCTGTATCTATGTGAATCTGGAAAGTGCTTATTTATTATTCTAAAGAAGGTAGAGGGTAGGTTAGTACTAATATATTTTCTACTGCATGACATGTTTTATTTCGATGTTGTATTTCTATTTACCGTATAATGTGTAGTGCTATGCGTAAATGCGTGTGTGCGTGTGTTTCCGAAGTTTGTGTTATGCGTGTTCGTGTGCGCTTTGCGGAGGCTTTCATCTATATATTCTACTCTATCTAAGTATCCTGCCTTGTCTAATGCGGTATTGTAGTATTCTGCATGTTCCTCGAAGATTTGTCGGTTAGACGAGAGGCGGGAGATCCTAAGGTATACGCTGCGTGGAATGGATTTAATTATCGATAGTGGGTGGTTTCAGTTACAGTTGATGTATGCGAAGTTTTCATTAATCTTGTGAAAAGGTCTTATAAGTCCCGTATTTAGGTTAAGCGTCGCGTCTAGAAAGTTAACTGTTTTAATTCTATACTCATACATTATGATAAGGCCTAGTTTCCCGAGAGTCCATCTAATATTCTTACGTAGTCTTTATATGCTCTGGTTATTTAGGTTCTTAACTAGAAGAAGGGCGTTGTCTCTGTAGATCCCACCGTGAAGGGCGCTAAACTCACTCTGTAAACTATGGGCTATGTAAATACCTACTAAATCTGTGACTTGAGCCGAGTCGTTAGCCCCCATCGTGCTGTCAAAGTTATTTAATCTATCCTTACGTTCCCAATAGGCGTTTTCAAATTAAATTATTGTTTTCCTAGCAGCTAGCATGATTTTTATCTCGTCGTCTGTTAGGTCAGAATTGGCTTTGGCGAATGCTAAGGCTTTATCCAATGTGGGGGATATAGAGCATACATCAAATGTAACTCAAACCACCCACTATCCATAATTAAATCCATTCCACGCAGCATATCCTTTAGGATCACCCGCCTCTCGTCTAACCGACAAATATTGGAGGAACATGCATAATGCTACAATACGGCATTAGAAAAAGCAGGCCATTTAGATAGAGTAGAATATATAGATGAAAGCCTCCGCAAAGCGCACACAAACACGCATAACACAACTCCGGAAACACACATACACGCATTTACGCATAGAACTACAAATTATACGGTAAATAAAAATACATCGAAATCAAACAAGTCACGCAGTAGAATATATATTTGGTATAACCCCATATTTAACACCTTTATTAGTACTAACCTACCATCTACCTTATTTAGAATAATAAATAAGCACTTTCCAGATTCACATAGATACAGCAAAATCCTTAACACTAAATCTATTAGACTATCTTACTCCACGGCACCAAATATAGAGGCACACATCAAGATACTTAACGCTAAAAAGATACAAAACAACCCAAGAACACAAATTTATAATAATAACAATACAATCACCATTGAACACAACAGAATATTTAATACACAACCACCCACTAATAGGCAAACAAAACGTAACACACTTGTACAGGCATCGCAGCCCACCAATAATGCCAAAGTTGCTCATGACAACATTTGTAACTGTCACCTACCTGAAACCTGTCCATTACATAATGAATGTATTCAGTCTAACCTGGTTTACCAATGCACAGTGGAATCAGACAACCAGAAATGGTATTACAACGGACGACTGGGAATACATTTAAAGCCCGTTGCTATACACACCGATACGCAATGAAAGATTCCTAGCATCGTTATGTAACTATCCTTGCAAACAAGATCTGGCAACTGAGGGAAAGTAACCATCAATACACCCTGAAGTGGAAAACATTATCGAACACGCCCCATATCGGAGTGGTATGATAAGCTCTCGATTCATGAGCTGTTCCACATTTTGAGTTCGAAGAATAAGTTACTCAACAATAAAATCGAAAGATCAATTTATTGTAACCATAGGCTCAAAGAAAGTTTTCGCACTACAAGTGCAAATCGAACCTTTAACCTCTTACTACCAACTGAAACACTGCATATACTTAGACTTTATACCCTCTTTTTGTATCTAACCCCTTTAATTACCCACAAAAAACAATAACTATATCCCTCCCTTCTCCTTCATTCCTCTTCTATTTCTTCGTTTTCTTCCTTTCTTCACTCCCTATTTTGGCTATCTTTTCTTTTCTTCTTTCTCCCCTCTTCTTTGTTTTTATTTTTGTCATTATTATCTTTATCATTATTTTATATATATATATATTTATCTCTTTATATCTCACCCAAGTTATTTCTCTCTCTCTCTCTCCATCCCTCCCACTATGATCAATTTAATTCGCTTTCACTCACTACAACCGACGACATGAAGTCTACGTATCAAAACTGATCAAGGAATCCTTCCACCTATACACCTCCCCCATCTCAGTTTGTCACTCTTCTTCCTAACTCTTCTCCCCCTTCCTCTCTCTCTATACTATTACGTTTGTCCCCTCACCTTCTAATTCCTCTTCCTATCTCTCTATACTAGTAAATACAATTCCAAAAAATGTTTTTCTCTATATATTAAAACTATTTCACGAGTATATTACTCACTATTTTGAAAATTTGGACGTGAACAACAATTATAATTGAGTGACTGCTATTTGCAGTATAGCAATATAAGGTTGCACTTACTAGTGAAACGGTCGTATATACCTGGAAAAATCCTTCACTTAATGCTTACCTGTGTTTTCTCTTTTATACTATATATATATATATATATATATATATATATATATATACATATATATAAGAGAGTATTGAAGTTTGCTTGAAGCATTGTGGAATAATAAGGTAAATTTCTTCAAGTCGTTTGGTAGCCTCGACAAGTCAGATGGGTAGAATTCCGGCTAACATGATCCGGTGGTGGAGAGAGAGATGTAAGCGGGTGTACGTTGAGATGCGTGGCGTGTAGACGACTGTAACGTGTAGAAGAATGTAGGAAAGAGCGTAAAGGATAAAAATAAAAATAACAACACGAGATAGAGTTACCTTGGGAGAGATTTAATTGTCCCTATTTATTTCGGATTCACATCCATCAACTGGGGTTTTTTCTCGGTCTGTCGGAAAGGTGCGGAACGTGTCCGCGGCTGTCCGTTGTTTTGAATATCTTGTTACCCGGAGATTTACCCATCTGCATTGTCGATGCTTCCAAACGACTTAAATAAATTTACCATATATATATATATATATATTTATTTTATAGAAGGAGCTTCTACAGGACTAGTACTGTTTCATTCAGATGAAATCTTCAGGAAGCTAAAGATTTATTAACTGCTTCCTGAAGATTTCATCTGAATGAAACAGTACTAGTCCTGTAGAAGCTCCTTCTATAAAATAAAAAAAATGTTTACTCTGCCATGTATTGAGTACCTTACTTACTGTGGTTATCCCCGACTCAACCCGGGACCTACGTATATATATATATATATATATATATATAAATATTTCGTTTTTGAATTTGTTTTGCAAGATTCCTTATCGAAAACGTGTGTTCAAACTGATATTGTTATACTTTGGGAGGGTCATGTTGCAAATAAGAAACATACGCACCATTTGATTCACTTCAATGTATTATAAATTTGCGGTTGGTCGGTTCGTTAGTTCTATAACCGGATGGTTGTTCACATATTGTCAAAGTTCTTTCGTCACACAGGCTGTGACCTCTTCAGTAGCTGGGGATTATTTTCTTTATTTGTTATTTTGTGCCTCTCCTTTGTTCTGTCCTACGCCATCTTGTTGTTGTGTGTGTTGTGTGTGTTGTGGGCTAACCTCAATGGCCAACAAAACCCACACAGAAAGATGGAACAGGTGGACCAGAGCCATAAGGACCCCCGAAAACCATGCTGAACTAAAGAAAATGATTGCGCATGCTGTGGGGGCCAGTATAAAACGAACCCTTAAGGAACATACGTTAACATTTAATGGAAAAACATATGCCCAAGAGGAGGGAGCAGCCATTGGCGTTAGCAATGCAGGCGACATAGCTAACATATTTATGGTATGATGGGACACAAGACTTAAGTACAATTAGAAGACAACAATCTCTTAACTCTGCTTATGTACTCCCGCTACGTTGATGATATCAACATCGTAGTAAAAAAGCCCCCAAGAGAGAACAGTCAGGAATTAGAGAAAAACACCATGGACGCATCAAACAAATGGCTCACTCCATCCACCAGAGTATCAAAGTTACTATAGACTACCTAAGCAAAGACCCCAACCATCGATTACCTGTACTAGACACGGCGCTCTTGCTAGAAACAATTAATAACAAAAAACAAATCCTCCATTCCCATTATGCCAAACCCATGAATTCCAAATACCAGATCCACAGAAACTCAGCTGTTTCAGAACAAACCAAATACTGATTGCGGATTTAGTAAGGGTAATGAGGAAAGTGTCCCGCATGTGCAACACCAAAGTATTAGAGAGACACATACAACACTTCATCCACCGTATGCAGTTCTCTGGCTACAATCAGAGAGACAATATCAGAGTATATAGAGGAGCCAGAACCAAATTGGAAAATTTGTAAATAATGATATAAATGAGATCTGCCCCTTGTATAGGATCACATTTAGGAATAGAATAGAAAGAACTAGCAATGAGGTTAATAAAATAAACGTACAGTAATATGTATATATATATATATATACAAACATACCGAGCATTATAATAAATGTTCGGTGAATCCATACGTACATATATATATTTGTGCATGTATGTATATATATATACATACTACTGTACGTCTGTATACATATATGTATGTACGTGTACATACTTATATTTAAGTAACAGTGGAACTAAGAGTGGGAAATGAAATTTCGTTTCATTTTTTCTGTTTATCGTTTTCGGTCCACTCGGCCGATTAACCCTCTCGATATGCAAATTGGGCTACTCTCCCGTTGATATGCATAAGGTAAGTATATACGTTCAACAATCTGGCAGAAAGGTATACGTTGCCAGTGTTGGATAAACGAGCAACGATGGTTGCAGGACACTACGGCTTAATACGGGATATTGGTTTACAAACACACCGAGCATTATAATAAATGTGCGGTGAATCCAAACGTACATATATATATGTGTGCATGTATGTATATATATATATATACATACTACTGTACGTCTGTATACATATATGTATGTACGTGTACATACATATATTTAAGTAACAGCCGTACTAAGAGTGGGAAATGAAATATCGTTTCATTTTTTCCGTTTATGGATTTCGGTGCACCCGGCCGATTAACCCACTTGATATGAAAATTGGGCTACTCTCCCGTTGATATGCATAAGGTAAGAATATACGTTGAACAATCTGGCAGGAAGGTATACGTTGCTGACGATAGCTAATAAGCTTGAAACTAGTACAGCGTTCCTTTGACAGTGTTGAACAAACGAGCAAAGATGGTTGCTGGACTCTTCGGCTTAATACGGGATGTTTGTTTACAAACACACTGAGCATTATAATAAATGTTCGGTGAATCCATACGTACATATATATATGTGTGAATGTATGTATATATATATATATATATATATATATATATACATACTACTGTACGTCTGTATACATATATGTATGTACATGTACATACTTATATTTGTATATATATATATATGTCTACATATATATATATATATATATATATATATATATATATATATATATATATATATATATATATATATACATGTATATATATATATATATATATATACATGTATATATATATATATATATATATATATATATATATATATATATATATATATATATATATATATACATGTATATATATATATATATGTATATATATATATATATATGTGTGTGTGTGTGTGTGTATATATATGAGAGACGTAAATTAAGAAAATTATAAAATTAACTTACTAAAATTTCACTCTCAACTAATTAGTTTCTGAAACGGAATAAACATAATTTCCGAAGAAGTGTACAGAGAAGCCTTTCGTCATCAGCGAAGTCTATTCTCAGCTAAGTTTCCAGGCAATACGTGGACACTGGGAACTTATACAAAAATAATTCAGTGGATGGAAAAAAGCAAAGCGTCGACTAAATTCCTAACCATTGAGAAAGTTACTAAGACAAAACCTATATATTTGCTAGCATAAGTATGCATCTGTGTGTATATATATGGTACTAGATATACTAATTCTTTATATATATATATATATATATATATATATATATATATATATATATATATATATATATATATATATATATATATATATATATATATACATATACATATATATATATATATATATACATATATATATATATACATATATATATATGTGAATATAGACATAGAATATTCGAAAATATTCTGTATGTTTATAATAAACATTTTGAAGACCTAATAGCTATAGAATAGAATACGTCACGTATTACAATTAGATTCTCGATAAAAGCAAGGGAAGTAATCTACGCGTTTCATTCTTAGGTCTTAGCGATTAGGTCTTCAAAATGTTTATTATAAACATACAGAATATTTTCGAATATTCTATGTCTATATTCACATATATATCGCTATTTCAGAGCATTTATTCCAATATATATATATATATACATATATATATATATATATACATATATATATATATATATATATATACATACATATATATATATATATATATATATATATATATATATATATATATATATATACATACATATATATATATATATATGCGCATATATATATATATATTTATATGCACATATATATATATATATATATACATATATTTACATATATATATATTTATATATATAACGAAGGAAATGTGGTTGGAACGAGATGGACCCTAACGCAGGAAAGTACTCAATACTTAGGGTAGTAGAGTGGCTAATAGTAACAAGTATTACCCTAAGTATGGGGTCATTCTTGTTCCTAGTTACATATATGTATATATATATATATATATATATATATATATATATATATATATATATAATGAAAATAAACCAAACAAGCCTTCAATACATCAACAGTCTTTATTAGCCAACAATGTTTCGTCCTATTAAGGACTCATCAGGGCAACTAAAGCTATAAGAAGCACTATCTGTCAATAGTGCTTCTTATAGCTTTAATTGCCCTGATAAGTCCTTAATAGGACGAAACATTGTTGGCTAATAAAGACTTTTGACATATTGAAGGCTTCTTTGGTTTATTTTCATATTTCTTCGGCTCTGTTTAATTACATTGAGCTATACCTTTACTGTCATTTCTATAATATGAAAAGGGTGTTTAACTCCAACACACTCTAGTATTTTAATTCTTATATATATATATATAGAAATAATAATAAATTTGAACGCTAAAATCCAATATATATATATATATATATATATATAAGTATATATAAAAGAATTAGTATTAACTTCAATCATAACTGTAGACAGATATATATAGAAACTAACTATTTCTAAAGAAGCACGGTATGTTTAGAGGTAAACATTTAGAAAGCCGTAGCTATACAAATACACCGGGTGTAACGTCCTCTGGCGGTGTACAGCAAAGGCAAAGGGTATAATCGTCGATGCATTTCGGACTTAACTGGTCCTCATAAGGATGATCCCTCCCACACTTGTGACTGAAAACACTTGGATACCAAAACAATCGAGAATATATAGTTTTCTCGTCTGCGTAAAAGAGTTGAGTAATCTCATTTGCATTATATATATATATATATATATATATAAATTAATATGTATGTGATGAAACACAGATACCAACACATCTGTATATATATTGCAAAAGAAAAATTTAGCCAGATTGAAGTATACTAATTATTATACTACAGTTTGTCCATATCGATTTAAAATAATAAATCAACGGAGACGAACTGTATTGCCAAAAGGCCGTGATGTTTAGACACATTTAAATTTCAAAATCAAACCTGTTCCGTAGATAAGTTTAGACTTTAAGATCCAAATATGTTTCGAGTTAAATAAGTGTAGGAATATCATGTCCCGCTCTCCTCAGTAAACATCCAGAGACAAATTGATATGCTTCACTTCTAAATAATTTAAAAGACTGTGTGACGCACATGGCTTTACAGTATCTAACTAGTCTCATAACCGTACTACATTGTAAAAGAATTCATTACCTTATAAATATATATATATATATATATATATATATAGAGAGAGAGAGAGAGAGAGAGAGTTGCTGTACGTTTTGATGCATTACTGATTCCTCGTTATCTATAAATGCAGCCTGACTTTTTCGAATACGAATATTAATAATAATATTCGATTCGTTTGCAAATATGGCTGATGAATGGGTCAGCTAATATGCAAATCAGGCCGATCAGTCACTGTATTTTTTAGAATATATCATGTATTTTCACTACCTCTGACATTTTGCAGGTAAGCAGTATGCAATACTGAACAAAGGGTAATCACCCAGAAACATTAGTGTTTCCAGTTCTCTTTACATGCCATCACATGAGCAAGAACCAAGGGCTCATTCTACTGGTATGATTTTAAAGAGGCTGTTTGCATAATTGCAAACGAATATTATTATTAACACTCGAAAATCCCACATTACATTTATTGTGTTCAACCCTGTAGAGCGATCAACTATTTCTTATATATATATATAAATATATATATATATATATATATATATATATATATATATATATATATATATATATATATATATATATATATATATATATATATATATATATATATATATATATATATATACACATACATATATACATATTCAGAAAATCAATAATTCGTTTTCATATAATTCTATTTTCATCGTGGATTGACCTATTACGCGCATTTTGCATAGTATATATAATGTATTTTATATGGGTACCTTATATATAAACATTCAGATACATTTAAATAAGTGTGTGTACCTCTTTGGCACCTGTACGTGACGGAGAAGGAGAGAGAGAGAAAGAGAGAGAGAGAGAGAGAGAGAGAGAGAGAGAGAGAGAGAGAGAGAGAGAGAGAGAGAGAGAGAGAGAGAGAGAGATAAGAGAGAGAAACGTATTGTAAAAGATATTGTACTTTCTTTTGTGTATAGGCTGTCCTCATTCCATTTAGTTCATTCATCCAGTTATTTACTATAATACCTTGTCCCACTATACCCTTTACGTATTGCATGGTGAATAAGACGTAATGATAGTTCTACATATAAATAATGGTATGTTGTTGAATAAAGTTATTTATTTTCTGTTATGATATATATATGATTCTGTTCTTGCACCTTGAAGACACCTTTCCGGATAGAGATGGTATAGGGTGACATTCATCTATCAGTTTGTATGTTAAAGATGATAAATGCTAGAGCACTGGGACAGGCAATACTCGTTTATAATAAATGCGAATGAGAAACGGGTGCATAGACATCTTCAATGGGAGCTGAAGTAAAGTATCTATTAATATAGTAGATAAGGCAACGGAGTTAATAATCAAACAACAGTGTAATAATTGCTGAAAAATAATCAAGAATTCAAAACACAACACATGCAAAAATCAAAATGTCTTATAATTTCAGCATGACATTAATATTTAGGAATATTCTGATTTTAAAGGTTAAGGAAATAATAGGCATACAAATGTGATAGTACTTGCTATGGCTATAATATATGCTGCTCGAAGAAAAATGTAATAGCAGGCACATCACATTCATGCTAGAAAATATGGAATATTAAAAACTAATTGAAAGTATCTACATAATAAAGAAAACATAAATTAAGGGTTACAGATGATGGGAAGAAGAAGCAGAGAAACGAGGACAACAAAAATAAGAAAAACAATAACACTACAAATTGGTAACAAGTATAATATGCATGTGATACTTTTCAAAATTGATGTATCAGGTGTTTTGTCGTGATAGTATATCTTATTACTGGTTTAACTTTATTGAATACTTTATATTCGCAATATGTTTGACTCCACGTTTGCATTATATTTTAGATTATTTAATTCTATATGCCAATTCAATATTAATATATAGAGTGAACTAATTCATAATCGCTGTTATAATGCTTCTATATATTTAATAATTTCAGTAAATATGGAGAGATCTATGTAAGCAATGTCACTCCAGGCATTACATCTTTGCTTACATTGTTTTCCGAATGTTGTCACTAATGTATCTTATTTCACTCCATTGTCTTTATAACATATTCTTAAATACAATGGCTGCAACATTCAAGTTTATTTACCCCTTTCAACTAAATAAATGTTATATAGAATTATATTAAATGGTAGCTGCATTCAATAGTTCTTTGATACCCTAATAGTCTGCTTTTAAACAAATGGTAATCAAACTTCATAATATAGGTTTACGTAATTCAGATATTAGCTGTCTTATTCATGATCTAATCAACTCAATCATCATCCACCAAATGTATCGAATGGTACCTGTGCTAAAAATCACTATTTCACTTAACTAAATATATTACCCTGTTCATGTACCTTATGTAATGCACTTGAGTGATGGTTCATTGCATCTATCTTTTGGGGCGTCTTACTCTATGTTTGTGCTGAATGGGCAAATATCTGGCATGCTTACCATCACTCGAATTACTAGGCTAATACAAAATATATTCATCCCAAATATATTCATCCCAAATATACTGTGTATAATATTATGTGTATATATGTTCAAACAAGTAGAATCGTGTAATGAATCCTGCTATGATATAAATAATTCAGGAAGTCTTACCTTCTCTACAATCTCCACACCGTTACACCTGTTAATACTCCTCAAATTATTTAAGGATTTTGTATAAGTGGATAACGAGAAGATGCGTTGAGCGCATTTTAGTTATAATTAGGCAAACATGATATATGTTGTTGATGTATCCATATTTTATTCTCTGTGATAAGCACGTGTATAATGCTCCTGATAAATGACCTACATATGAGCATAGATTATAGGAATTATATGGGTGTATACATTATGGAGTACAAACAAGCATATTTTAGATGTTTGAAATTGTACACTGGCTGGTAACACTGGAAGGGATACACATTCAATTGAGGGTATACCTTATTCCAAGAATATTGCAATTTTACAGTATTGTTACACGTAGCTTAATATAGATTTGTGCGTACATTTGTTTAATTCCTATGTTTCTTGATGTATGGACTTTTGTTTCGTGGACGAAATGTTATAGTATCTATTTTCAATTGGTTTGACGTTTACGTTGTGAAGAGTTTTATGTTTCATCATTGCAAAGAGTGTGGAAAGATTGTTCACATAATATTAGAATAAAGTGAATAATTTGACGCTGTCTTTTTAGAGAAACAGTGTAATGGAATGTTTTAGCTCTTTGATCCTGAGGTGTATTTGCCTTTTAAGACTGTAATATTGCTGCGTTGATTTTGAAGATGTCATAGGATTTAAACATGTTGGTTATCTTTAACGTATAATGCCAATGTTATTACTTCGTTTTATGCAATTTTGCGTCAATAACATTCAAGTACATTTCATTAAATTGGTCTGTGCGAATAACACTTGCATGCATACCAAATTCATATTGAAACAATACCAGTTATAATATATACACACAAAGGTGTATATTGATGAGTGTGACGATTATGTATCACACGAAATCTGAATAGGTTCCAATGTGTTATACAAATGTCTTTTGCTTTATTTACTTTGATTAATAAAAAGGAACATAATGTTAGGAAAACATAGGTCTCTTTTTATATTGTTATATTAGCAAAGTAACTCGAGGGAATATCATGTCTTTGAAGGAATATTTGTAATTTGTCTCATCACGTGTATGAATGCTTTCTAAAAAAAAAAAAAACAGCAAAATTAAAATAAAGTTACACATTCTCTCTCATGTTATCCCTAAATTCTTATTACGAAGACGCGTTGTGTGGGTTGATTTCTTCCGAATGCTGATATGTACAAATAATTGTTTCTACGTTAGGCACAAGGTCAGCAAATACCCAGTGCATTACTGGTACTTTATTTTATCGACCCGTAAGGATGAAAGGCAGAGTCAACCTCGGCGGGATTTGAACTCGGAATGGCAAGGGCCGTAACTCTATACGTCAAAGCATGGCGTCCGACCCTCTACCAATACTGCCAATCCACCGCCCAATATATACAATAATAAAGGCTTGTGAGGAAAATTATTTTTTGAGGTTCATTGGACTATATACACATTTTGTGGTGAAAGTTCAGTAAAATTACAAAAACGATTAAAAATATTTATCGTTCTTTCAACATACAAGCAAGTAATGGGACATATTTTCTGTCTGGCATGTTTACATGCCTACAAAACAAATATGGATCTCTCTCTCTCTCTCTCTCTCTCTCTCTCTCTCTCTCTCTCTATATATATATATATATATATATATATATATATATATATATATATATATATATATATATTATTTATATAAATATTTATAACTGATATAAAAGCACTCGACAAGTATTTGGAGTATATTTATGATATTAAATAAATGGAAACTATATTTATAAAACCATATTTATTTCGTTATATATATTTCAGGGATATCATATTAACAATATGTTATGCCTTCTTCAGACAAAATACAATATAAACAGTTTTATAAATAAATAGATACGACATACCTTTCAATCACCTTGCATTTGGGAGGTTGATTTGGCAGTAAAAAATATTGTGGACAGTTGTAAAAAGAAAGAGAGAAAGAAAGAAAGAAAGAGAAACGAAGAAAAAGAAGAAATGCATGTGAATAAATAGAGATATAGAAAGATAGATAAAGAGAAGAACTTCATGTAAAGAAACAGAGAGAAATATATATAGAGAGAGGAAAAAAGAAAGAGATAGATAGAGATAGATAGAGAAACTAGGAAGTTGAGTATCGGTTGATACATTTATTTATTTATTTATTTATTTATTTAGCTCTAGTATTAATGTAAAGAGAGATGTATGTAGTTAAGAGAGAAAATAGCCGTTATATAGAGAGAAAAAAGAGAAAATGAAAAAGAGAAAATGAAACATAAGCAGAATTTAAAACCGCTATGTTTTATCCCGTAGAAAATATTAGTTCGTATAAAACAGGCATTATAATGTAAATATCAGTATTCATGAATGAGACATGTATCTATAATGTGTGAAAAGTAATGATCTTATGTCTAGTTTTTAAAAATGCATATGTTTATATCATAATTATAAACAAACTCCCAATTCACACGAAAACATTCTCATTGTGCTATAAAAATTCAAGTATACATATATGTGTGTATATATACACACATATATAGAGTCTATATTAAGTTTAACAATACTATTCTTGTCTTTACTCTACATGATTGTCGATCAAGCAGAAATAGAGAACAGATTTCAATATATTAATAAAAATAAAAATAAAAATAAAAATAAAAATAAAAATAAAAATAAAAATAAAAATAAAAATAAAAATAAAAATAAAAATAAAAATAAAAATAAAAATATCAGAGACAAGAAAATAAATAAATAAACAGAAAACTAAAACATTTAACATTAAAAATTAAAAATATTACAAAATATTAAAAAATAATAAAAATAAAACATAGTATGCCACGCAAATCGGCCACAGAGATCAGCCTTTCAAAGTTAATTGACAATATATTGCCAAATTCATCATAAGCATCAGAGTCGAAACAGATAAAACAAAAATTGTTTACCAAATCCTGTCTAGCAGAAATCATTCCAAAAGTTTAGGATACCCATTTGGTCTACATATGTTCTTATATTTAATATAGAAGTTTATCTAGTTTAAAATTTAATTCGATATATTTGGAGCATCAGCTTTTAGGGTAGTTTAATTATTCATGAAGAATGTTTTAATGAAAAGAATGATTTAATAAAAAGAAGAAATCGAAAGATTTATCGGCTAGTTTCATAAATAATTACAAATCAAATCAAACATAACTACATTTTAAATTTAAATTTATATTTAAACGTTGAGTTCAATCTATGTCTGCAGCAACTGAATAAATTTGTCCGTAGATTAAAGGAATTTTTAGATTTTAGTATAAAGAATATCTCCTCCGCACAGAGGTCACATGTCTTAGAGGATGAATTAAAAGGAATCCCCCTTGAAACTATATTCCAAGTCGTCGAATAACTAACGTTATCATGCCTAAGTTGCCAGAGTACGCCTGATAGTGCTGTTGAAGATTTTTTGGATGGATCTGTGAAAGAATCCTTGTGGTTGTTATAGCGAAGTTTAAATTCCGTCGATGTAGAACCAACGTAGTTAAAAGAATTAACGTCCGTTTTAACATTACAGTTGTATATTATATTTTTAACTAAGCAGTTGTTATTTAACGGACATTTAGATCTATCTCTACAGTTACATTTGTTAACTTGGATATTATTTATGCTATTATCGCTAGGTTTTAAGTTCCTGTTATTTATTCTATTAATATTTTGCGCTAAATTTTTGGTGGATGAGTAGGTTAGTTTTATAGTATGTCTATTGAAAATTGAGTGATACCTATGTGTTCTAGGGAAGCGATTATCGAGAGCTTTAAAAAATAGTTTAGCAATGTGGGTTTTAATGTTTAGTGAGAAGGGGGGGGGGGGGCAAACCATATTATATTCCTAGTTCTATTTCTTTTATGGCTTTTGGAATTATTGTAATGCTTTCTATTATAGTTGTTAAGGTTGTGGCCATAATTAAAATAGTTGTTATTTTGTTTAATTTGTTTATCATTATCTATGTACATAATTTTATCACTATATCCTGCTCTAGCTAACGCTTCATTGTAATAATGGGCTTTTTCGTCGAAAATCTTTTTATTAGATGAGATTCTAGAGATTCGTGATTGAACAGAGTTTACTATAGTATTTTTAACAGATTTGGGGTGGTTAGAGTTAAAGCTGACATAGTTTAAGTTTTCATTCAACTTGTGAAATGGATAGTGAAGACATGTGTTGAGATTTAATGTTATATCTAGGAAGTTGACTATTCTATGGTTATTCTCAATTTCTATTTTTAGATTAAAGTGATTAAAAAATTGTGTAATTTGTTTTCTTTTTCTATTTAGTTCAGAGTTATTATTATCAATAAGTAAAAGCATGTCATCTCTATATAAACCTCCGGTAGTACCAGGTATTTTCCTATGCAGCGAATTGATTAAAAATAAGCCACAAGGTCAGTTACCTGAGCTGAGTCGGATGATGCCATAGTAATGTCAACATTGTTATCTCTATCTGCTCGGGTCCATAGTTGGTCATTAAATTCTATCAATGTTTTCCTAGCCGATAATATAATGTGCATTTCATTGCTAGTTAGGTCTGTATGTTTGAATGCGTAATTTAGTGCCTTATTTAGTAGATTAGGGGTAATGGAAGAATAATAGTTAGCAATATCAAGTTGAATAAACTTATTATTATTGTTATGTTTAATTTGCTTAAACCACTCAACAACCTCACCAGTTCCCTTCCACAAGCTCAGGTTAGGTAGACAATCCAAGTTTTTAATTTGCTGTATCACCCTGTCAAGAATGTTTTGGCTTAGTTTACCCAGGTCCGATTTTGATGGTGCAATCAACCTTTCGTGCCCAGGAAACCGAAGATCAATATGAAAGATCATAAGAGAAATTTCGAGAATGACTTGCCAGTCAGATTGATTGCACCATCAAAATCGGACCTGGGTAAACTAAGCAAAAACATTCTTGACAGGGTGATACAGCAAATTAAAAACTTGAGTTGTCTACCTAACCTGAGCTTGTGGAAGGGAACTGGTGAGGTTGTTGAGTGGTTTAAGCAAATTAAATATAACAATAATAATAAGTTTATTCAACTTGATATTGCTAACTATTATTCTTCCATTACCCCTAATCTACTAAATAAGGCACTAAATTACGCATTCAAACATACAGACCTAACTAGCAATGAAATGCACATTATATTATCGGCTAGGAAAACATTGATAGAATTTAATGACCAACTATGGACCCGAGCAGATAGAGATAACAATTTTGACATTACTATGGGATCATCCGACTCAGCTCAGGTAACTGACCTTGTGGGCTTATTTTTAATCAATTCGCTGCATAGGAAAATACCTGGTACTACCGGAGGTTTATATAGAGATGACATGCTTTTACTTATTGATAATAATAACTCTGAACTAAATAGAAAAAGAAAACAAATTACACAATTTTTTAATCACTTTAATCTAAAAATAGAAATTGAGAATAACCATAGAATAGTCAACTTCCTAGATATAACATTAAATCTCAACACATGTCTTCACTATCCATTTCACAAGTTGAATGAAAACTTAAACTATGTCAGCTTTAACTCTAACCACCCCAAATCTGTTAAAAATACTATAGTAAACTCTGTTCAATCACGAATCTCTAGAATCTCATCTAATAAAAAGATTTTCGATGAAAAAGCCCATTATTACAATGAAGCGTTAGCTAGAGCAGGATATAGTGATAAAATTATGTACATAGATAATGATAAACAAATTAAACAAAATAACAACTATTTTAATTATGGCCACAACCTTAACAACTATAATAGAAAGCATTACAATAATTCCAAAAGCCATAAAAGAAATAGAACTAGGAATATAATATGGTTTGCCCCCCCCCCCCCCCCCCCCCCCTTCTCACTAAACATTAAAACCCACATTGCTAAACTATTTTTTAAAGCTCTCGATAATCGCTTCCCTAGAACACATAGGTATCACTCAATTTTCAATAGACATACTATAAAACTAACCTACTCATCCACCAAAAATTTAGCGCAAAATATTAATAGAATAAATAACAGGAACTTAAAACCTAGCGATAATAGCATAAATAATATCCAAGTTAACAAATGTAACTGTAGAGATAGATCTAAATGTCCGTTAAATAACAACTGCTTAGTTAAAAATATAATATACAACTGTAATGTTAAAACGGACGTTAATTCTTTTAACTACGTTGGTTCTACATCGACGGAATTTAAACTTCGCTATAACAACCACAAGGATTCTTTCACAGATCCATCCAAAAAATCTTCAACAGCACTATCAAGCGTACTCTGGCAACTTAGGCATGATAACCTAAGATATTCGACGACTTGGAATATAGTTTCAAGGGGGATTCCTTTTAATTCATCCTTTAAGACATGTGACCTCTGTGCGGAGGAGATATTCTTTATACTAAAATCTAAAAATTCCCTTAATCTACGGACAAATTTATTCAGTTGCTGCAGACATAGATTGAACTCAACGTTTAAATATAAATTTAAATTTAAAATGTAGTTATGTTTGATTTGATTTGTAATTATTTATGAAACTAGCCGATACATCTTTCGATTTCTTCTTTTTATTAAAACATTCTTTTTATTAAAACATTCTTCATGAATAATTAAACTACCCTAAAAGCTGATGCTCCAAATATATCGAATTAAATTTTAAACTAGATAAACTTCTATATTAAATATAAGAACATATGTAGACCAAATGGGTATCCTAAACTTTTGGAATGATTTCTGCTAGACAGGATTTGGTAAACAATTTTTGTTTTATCTGTTTCGACTTTGATGCTTATGATGAACTTGGCAATATATTGTCAATTAACTTTGAAAGGCTGATCTCTGTGGCCGATTTGCGTGGCATACTATGTTTTATTTTTATTATTTTTTAATATTTTGTAATATTTTTAATTTTTAATATTAAATGTTTTAGTTTTCTGTTTATTTATTTATTTTCTTGTCTCTGATATTTTTATTTTTATTTTTATTTTTATTTTTATTTTTATTTTTATTTTTATTTTTATTAATATATTGAAATCTGTTCTCTATTTCTGCTTGATCGACAATCATGTAGAGTAAAGACAAGAATAGTATTGTTAAAATTAATATAGACTCTATATATATGTGTATATATACACACATATATGTATACTTGAATTTTTATAGCACAATGAGAATGTTTTCGTGTGAATTGGGAGTTTGTTTATAATTATGATATAAACATATGCATTTTTAAAAACTAGACATAAGATCATTACTTTTCACACATTATAGATACATGTCTCATTCATGAATACTGATATTTACATTATAATGCCTGTTTTATACGAACTAATATTTTCTACGGGATAAAACATAGCGGTTTTAAATTCTGCTTATGTTTTATTTTCTCTTTTTCATTTTCTCTTTTTTCTCTCTATATAACGGCTATTTTCTCTCTTAACTACATACATCTCTCTTTACATTAATACTAGAGCTAAATAAATAAATAAATAAATAAATAAAAGTATCAACCGATACTCAACTTCCTAGTTTCTCTATCTATCTCTATCTATCGCTTTCTTTTTTCCTCTCTCTATATATATTTCTCTCTGTTTCTTTACATGAAGTTCTTCTCTTTATCTATCTTTCTATATCTCTCTATTTATTCACATGCATTTCTTCTTTTTCTTCGTTTCTCTTTCTTTCTTTCTTTCTCTCTTTCTTTTTACAACTGTCCACAATATTTTTTACTGCCAAATCAACCTCCCAAATGCAAGGTGATTGAAAGGTATGTCGTATCTATTTATTTATAAGACTGTTTATATTGTATTTTGTCTGAAGAAGGCATAACATATTGTTAATATGATATCCCTGAAATATATATAACGAAATAAATATGGTTTTATAAATATAGTTTCCATTTATTTAATATCATATATATATATATATATATATATATATATATATATATATATATTGGTGAATGGTAAAGAAAATGCTGTCAAATTGTTCAGAGTGTAAAATAGTTTAATTAGGAATAAGTGAGAATTAGTAATAGTATTGATTAGTATTCAATTTTGGTTTTAAGTTTTACCGGTTGCGCATTTCTAATGCTTTTCAAAATAATTTTGAGATAGAGCGTCCGTGATGTTTGCTCTAATCTGATTAGTTTTGGGAATTCTACCTGTTTTTATGTGAAGAAAGTGGCTCCAGCAGTATTAAAATAAGTTTCGCGCCAATTCGTGTTGCAAAAATTCTTGTGGTCAAAACAACTTTGATTGGACGGTAGAGGTCATGTGAATGTTAAAAATTGATTTTGAGCCAAATGTAGGTTTGTGTCGGGTGATTGAAAAATCACTGAAAAATAAGTCTTTCACAACAAATATGTGTGTGTGTGTGTGTGTGTGTAGTAGTAGTAAAGAGGTTCGTTGTTGTGATAATGGTAAGCAGGGATATGTGTGCTAACCGCAGCCTGTTGACAGTTCAAATGCCTATTATGACAAGTGGGTGTGTGTGTGTGTGTTTGTGTGTGTGTGTGTGTGGGGGGGGGTGTAGGTGTGTGTGGGTGTGGATGTGTGTGTGTGTGTGTGTGTGTGTGTGTGTGTGTGTGTGTGTGTGTGTGTGTGTATGTGTGTGTGTGTGTGTGTGTGTGTGTGTAGCAGAGTAATTCGTGGTAGAGGGATGGTCAGTAGGAATGTGTATGTAAGTGTGTGGGGGATATTTTAACAAGTTAAAAGATATTTTTCTGCTCTTGTCTTATACGGAGAAGTGTGTGTGTGTGTGTATGTATGTCTCTTTGTATGTTAATGTACGCGTGTGTATGTGTGTGTGTATATGTGTGTGTGTGATAATGTGTGTGTGTGTGTGGGCGGACCAGTATTTATTTCTGGTAAAATGGTGTACATTATTTGATATTTTCAGTTAAAACGATTCTCCCCATAGAACATGAAAAACCTTAATAATAAAAAGTGTGAAATGATATAGAGTATTGGCATAACACCAAGGTGTGTGAGTGTCCAGATTGTACGTGCTGCAAGGGGAATCCATTAGGCCTTGTCATATTGTAATACTTGTGTACAAATATGTATGTGCCAATCAGTGTGCAATGCATGTGTGCGTTTATGTATGTGTGTGTGTCGGCACGTTTATTTCTATAGACATCAAAATGTATGCAAATTTGTGTATATTTGTGTTGCACCATAGAACATATGTGTTTACGTATGTCATTGTGTTTATATGTGGATAGAGATGTATGCTGATGTAGGTATGTATGTTGATGTGTGTATGTTGTGGGTTCGTCTTAGGGAGAAGTGTTTAGACGGGGTCCGTATTTGTTAATAAAGTAAGATTCCTTGCTGATGCGCTGGGTGTGGGTGGCATTATCTTTAAATTTGTAGAGGGGAAATATTCTGAAGTTGGGATGATTTGGGGCGGCACAGGTATCAATGTGTTCACTTAGTGGTATTTTCCTGTATTCCCGTATTTTAATTTAGGATCTATGGACAGTCATACGTTGGCGGAGGCTGATTTTGGTCTGGCCTATGTATTGTTCTCGACAACCTGAGCAAGTTAATACATATATTAGATTTTCTGATGCGCATGTGAAATTGTGTTTTACTTTAAAACGTTGTCCTTCTTTGAAATAGAATTCCGGACCCTCTATTAGGTTGATGCAAATGCCACAGTTGGGTCTATCGCATTTTTTTTACTGTGGGTTTCACTGTTGTGGTTGGCAGTACTTTGGCATGTGTTAGGATGTTTTTCAGTGACTTAGATTGTCTGTTGCTCTTTATGATATCGTGTGTTCGTAGGATTTGGTTTATTCTATGGTCCTTTTTCAACACAGGGATGTTCTGGAGGATGGTGTCAAAGGCCTCATTGTTGAGGGTGTGTGTGTGGAGATGTATGGAAGAGCTTTTTAGTTTCGGTTGATTTACTTTAGGGTGTCTAAGGTCCTGGGTACTGAGTTTTAGGGCACGTTGGATTCCATTGTCAATTAGTGATGCAGGGTAGTCACTGCCTATGATTGTGTCCTTTAGTTCTTGTAGCCGTAAGTAGCAGGTGTTTTTATTGGAGACTATAGTACAGATTATCTTGGCTACGTTGTAGGGAATATTAATTTTAACGTGTATAGGGTGGGAAGAGTTGAAAGGAAGATATTGCTTGGAGTCTGTGGGCTTGTAGTATATGTCTGTTTCTATTTTTTTGTTATGGATCTTAATGAGGATGTCGAGGAAGTGGAGTTGTTGATGGCTGTATTCAATCGTGAAGTTAATATTCGTGTTGAGCCCATTTATAAGGGTGTGAAATTCTTTAAGTTTCTCGATGTGTTCGTGCCAACGGATGAAGCAGTCATCTAGATATCGCTTCCAGTTCCTTTCTATGTGTAAGTGGAAAGTGTTTCCAAATTTGTTTAGGACATTAGTGTAGAAGGTCATTTCCAGGTATCCCATGACTAGGTTGGCATAAGTGGGGGCTGTTTTCGTTCCCATAGCGATCCCAGATTTCTGACTGTAGGGTTTGTTATTGAAAATGAAGTAATTGTTTTCCAAGATAAATTTGAGTCTCTCTATCACGAATTCTTTTTTGATGCGTTGTGGGAGTTCATTGTGGTAATTATCCAGCCAGAATTGGATAGCTTCTATTCCTAGGTTGTGGGGGATGTTGGAGTATTGGTTGACTACGTCGAACGTCACTAGTAGGGTTTGTTCAGAAAGGGGCATATTAGGGAGGTGATTGAGCATATCTAGGTCGTCCCTTATATAGCTTTTGATGTGTTTGAGAAAAGGCTTGAGAAGGGTATCAATGAAGTTGCTAAGGCGGTGGGTTTCGCAAGCGGGGCCTGCTATTATAGGTCTTAATTTGAGATCATTGGGTGAGGGTTCATTGATGACTATGTCTGTGGCTTCCTTGCATGCATTACTTATTAATTCGCTTTTATGTACTTTAGGGATACCGTAGAAAAGGCTGGATGGACTTGTGAAGTCTGTGATGAAGCTGAATTCCTTGTGAGTGAGTCCTTTGTATTGGTTGATCATAGTTTTTAGGTTTCTCTTAATTTTCTCTTGATTGTAGTGTTCAGCCTTTTCGTAGTATGTTTCGTTTTCCAAAGTGGAGAGTGCTAATTTGATATAGAATTCTGTCTCCATTAGGACTACTGTACTCCCTTTATCAGCCTCTTTAATTGTAATGGTTCTGTCGGTTTTTAATCTATTTAATTCTTCACATTCTTTCTTGTTGAGGTTTGGCTTGTGTTTTTGTCTGTGCAAGTGTTGGTAAGGGAAGTCTGTGATGTGTTCACAGAATTCGTCCAGGATTTCATTTCCATCTTTTGATGGGGTGTAATTGCTTCTATTTCTGGCTAATGATTCATCCTTATTGTGCTGGTCGAATAGTTCTTCACTGAGTCGTAACTTTCTATAGAAGTCTGTGATGTCTTCCTTCATTTCATAGTAGTTAGGACGTAGTGTGGTCGGTGTGAATTTAAGACCTTTGGAGAGTAAGTTGATAAGGTTGGGTGTTGGTTCTCCACTAGTTAGATTGATAATTTGTATTACTATCTGTTTCTTCTCCCTGTCTTGTGTTATTTTGTTTTCCTGTATCTGTATGCCGTGTGTAAAAAATGGTTGGGATAGAGGGGTTGTCTGCTGATGTTAAGTGGTCTCCTGCGTTTGTTATATTCCTTGTTGTTGTAAAATGTGGTACGGGTTGGTGGTTGTAGATTGAATGGGGTGTTCCTGTATTGCGAGTATGGGTGTGTGTTTCTATGTGCCATGTTGGATTGTGGTGTTATAGGTGGCCTACGTTGTTGGTTGTATCGTATGGTGTGGGTATGTTGTGTATTGTGGAAGCGAGAGTTGAGAAAATAGAAATTACCTTGCTGTGCTCTTGAAGCGGGGAAGTTGTTACATCTATCATGGTGGTGGTATCTTTTCCCTGTGTTTGACGATGAGGCATCCGCGTAGTAGTTGAGTGATTTGGTATGGTGTCGCCTTGAAGGGGACAAATTGTAAATGTCATTCTAGTGGAGATGATTTCTAGAGTTTTTGTTCCTTCTTATGGTAGCGAGGTTGGGAAGTTCATATTCGGTGTGGTGATTCCTTCTTCGTTTGTTAGTGGCTTGGGAGATTGCGAAGTTGTTGTGCGGTTCGGTTATGGGATTTCCTATTTTTATGTACGGGTTATTGGAGGTGTAATCCGTTTGAAAAGTCTGTTCATAGTGTAGGAACCAAGCGGCCCTTTTTTCCCAGCGTTGAAGGGATTTCAGTTCTTCTCTGTTGCCCTTTCCATAATTTAGAGATCTTCACGGGGCCTTCAGTTTTATTGTTTATTTCCAGGAGGATCTCTTCATCGATGGTTTTGTTTTTTCCTCATTTGTCTGGGCCCTCAATTTAAGAAGTTCAATTTCTGTCTTCATTTTTTCCAATGCCATTCTTTCCCTAAGGTGTCTTATATATATATATATCTATATATATTTATTTATTAAAATAACAGATTAAAGTTTAAGCAAAGAATCGCTACTTTCACCGTTAACGGGATCTTCTGAAACTAAGTTAGTTAGTTTCAGAAGATCCCGTTAAGGGTGAAAGCAGCGATTCTTTGCTTAAACTTTAATCTGTTATTTTAATAACCAGGTTTTACTGCACCCCCTCCTCCGCATTCTCCTCTTCCTCCTACTCCTCCTACGCCTAATCCTCCTCCACTTCCTCCTCCTCCTCATATTTCTTCTTCTTTTTCTTCTATTATATTTATTATTATTATTATTATTATTACAGTTGCATTTATCTTGCTTTATGTTCATACGAGTTATCACCAAGTCACAACCAGTGACCTCAAGAGGCAACAAGGTCCGCCATGTTCAAGAAAGAACATACATACTCACACATGCATCTTTAGTGTTTAAACTTGTGATGTACTTATATTGACAGAATCTTCCTTAGTAAATGGGCAGTTCCCATTAGTACAATCTTTTGTATTTCTCCTATACGCGGGTTTCCTGGGATTTGCGATAAGTAATCATTAGACCCCTTAGGTATCATTCCCAGAGCGCCTACAACCACTGGTATTGTTTTAGTTCTCAATTTCCACATTTTTCCAATTTCTATCTCCAGGTCCTTATACTTGCTCAATTTTTCAAATGTTTTTATAGATACATTCTTGTCTATTGGAACAGACATATCAATTAGCAGGCATACCCTCTTTTTAAAGTCCTTCAATATTATATAAGGTCTATTTGCATCTATTTGTCGGTCTGTTTGGATGCTAAAGTTCCACAAGATTGAGATGTGATCTTTTTCAAGTATGGGAGGTGTTTGATGCTCCCACCAATTCTTTTGATGGGGCAGTTCAAAATGCTTACACATTATCCAATGTATGTATTGTGCAGCTCTGTCATGCCTGTTTAGGTATTCGGTTGGAGTTATAGGACTGCACATTGAAATTATATGGTCAATGGTCTCTGGTTGTTTTTTGCATACACGGCATTTTCAACGCAATGTCTAACTGGATTAACCCACGTCCTCCTTCTTTCCTAGGCAGATATATTCTATCTATATCTGCCTTAGGGTGATGCATTCTGTGCATGGTTAAGAGTTTTCGAATTTTTGTATGGAGCCTACGGATCTCTGTGCTTGACCAGTTGATGACATTGTAACTGTAGGTTACGACTGGTATGGCAAGCGTGTTTATGGCATCGATTCTATTCCTTGCATTCAATTCCGTTCTTAAGATTGCTCTTACTCTGCGGTAACATTCCTTCCTTATCCTTTCTCTCATTGTCGAGTGCTTGATTCCGTCTCCTTCACAAACACCTAGATATTTGTAAGTGTTTTCTTGATCAAGTTCTCTTATCACATTCCACCGATCAAGATTAATGTCTGAACTCTTCAGCAGCTTTCCTCTGGTGAACGTTGCTTTGGCGCATTTATCTAGTCCAAACTCCATTTTAATGTTATCACTGAACTGCTCCACAGTGGATAATAGCCCTTCCAATTGTTCATCATTTTTTGTAAATAGTTTCAGGTCATCCATGTAGAACAAGTGATTAACTGTTTTGTCATAGACTTTATATACATATTTTGTTTCATTGAGCATTTTACTTAATGTTATAAGTGCGATGCAGAATAAAAGCGGTGATAAAGAGTCACCCTGAAAAATTCCACAATTAATATTAACTTCTCCAGCTTCCAGTGATTTTGTTTCACTATTGAAAAGGAGTGTCGTTTTCCATGTCTTCATACTGAATGACAAAAAGCTCCTGACAACGGGGGATGTTTTGAAAATCTCTAAACATTTTTCAATCCAACTGTGTGGCAAACTATCGAATGCTTTTTTATAAACTATCCAAGCAATCGATAGATTTTTGTGTCTATTATGACAATCTTCCAGTATCATTTTGTTAACCAGAAGCTGATCCTTACAGCCATATGAGCCTCATTTATACCCTTTCTGCTCAATGGGAAATAGGTCATTTGTTATCAGGTGGTCATATGTGTATTCAGTTAGGACTGATGTTAAAATTTTATACATTGTGGTCAAGCAAGTTATCGGACTGTAATTTTTGGGATTGTTTGTCTCATCATTCTTCGGAAGCAGGAATGTAATGCCGTTAACTAGCCATGATGGTATCTTTTCTGGCTCCTTAACTATTTCATTGTAAAGTTGGGCTAACAGCTCATGAGACTCTGTGAAGGCATTTATCCAAAAGTTTTGTATTTTGTCTTTTCCTGGGGATTTCCATTTGCTGGTTTTTCTTAGAGCCAAGCGCAACTGTTCAACCGTTATATTTTCCCATATTTGTTCCTCAAGGTGAGCTGTATCTTTCATTTGTCTGTCTATCCATGGGGCATGTATGTTATGAACTTTTTCTTCGGCCCAGATCTTTTCCCAGAATTCTTGCACTTCCTCCTTGGGTGGTATTGATTTAGCCGTTATTGTCGACTTACCAATTTTTCTGTAGAAGTTTCTTTGGTTGTTTTTGAACATATTATTGTCCTTATAGAATCTAGATCGTTTTTCAAAGCGCCTTATACGAGCAGCTTTGGCCGACACTTTTTGCTTGATTATTTCTATCAGCATGTCTATGTCACTTGGTGATTTTATACTGTACTTTATTTTCTATTTTCTAAGTTTAGTTTGTTTAACATGTTCACCTACTTTATAGTTTGTTAACATTTCTATGTCAGATCGGAGAAGGTTTATTTGGCGACTGATGTTCTCTCGCCAAGTAGATTTCTTGTGGGAATTCCTTTATTTTTCATCTTCACTCTCCACATATGTGAGTGGTAACTTTAGCCGATGCATAATAGAGATGATTTAAATCAGTAATGTTTAGTTTGTTTGTGATGATAATGTTTTTGAGAATTATGTTAGTCTTGTGTATTATCTTTTGGTTCTGTTTGGAGATCTGGATCTTAGGGAGGGTGTCTCGTTCCCCCATGTCAGATTCTTTCATTTTCATCCATTCGATCATAATTTCATCCTTCAATTTGGCAAGTTCATTCCCATTCATTTCTTTATCATTTACGATCTCATTATTTTCATTTGGAGTTTCGTCTTGAGCATGCACTCCCTCCACTTTTTCGATCCTTTCTTTAATTTGTTGTGTTGCCAGTGATTCCGCCCCAACCCTGGGATTCGAAGTGTTACAATTTACCTCGTTTTCACTGACACATGTTTCATTTTCCCTCCGCTGACTTTGTGCTAATAGCTTGATGTGATAAATTTCTATAGCAGTTAGTAACTTTTTTCTTACAATATTTCTTCGTATATTGGCTAGATTGTTGCTGTCAATATAGTCTCTGTTTTCGGGATGTTTCTTTTTCCAGTTGATATATGTCTGTTCTGTATTCGATGTATTTGATGGGTAGTACATGGCAGTATAGAAAGCCTCAAGGACTTCTTTATTATCTTCCCTTGACCATTTTTCTCTCTTTTTCTTTGGATTTCTTGGTGGTGAGCATGGAGGGCCAACAGTAGGAGTATTCCGGTTATGGGAGGTCTCCAGCTCCAAAGTGATGGGAAGGTTTGAACCATTAGATGATTTTTCGACCCCAGTCTGGTTCCACTCTGAGGGACGCGGCCGTAATTTACCCGGGTGACGGCCGATCCGGTATGAGATTTTATTACTTTATTTTGTCGCGTTTTATCCTTATCCGCCAAGGGGTAATCATTTCGTGTTACCACTTCTAGAACGAGTGTCAACCAAGACTAGAGGGGTCGTTCTCCTCTAGAGACACGGCTATTCCCCGCCGGCCGCCATCCCGGTATTTCTTGGTCACGGGGTTTTCTTTTTGTTGTTTTTTTTTAAATTGTTATTATCATGAGTGGTTCCTTAATGTGAGCATTGCGTGGCTTAAGAATGAAATTATTAATAATTGTCTCCACTCCAGGCACAAGGCCAGCAATCACCCAGTGCATTACAATAATATAATATACTTTTTGCTGAAGTTGCCTGTTATTGTTGTTGGCAATGTCCGTGGTGGTGCTGGGGATTTTTATATTGTTGGTGAGGAAGGGGTGAGCCAGCAGTGCCATAGTTGTTGATGTTGACGTTTGGCCGGTGGCCAGGTCACTAAGTCAATCTATTTATATCTTTTGCTAGCCTCTCCCTTGTCTAGTGATACCGCCACATTCCCCTTTCTCTCTCAAGTTAACAGGGGAATAGTGGTGGTAGCAATGAAGGAGTGGTGGCGGCGGTGATGGGATAGTGGTAGCAATGATGGATGGAGTGGTGGCGGCGGTGGCGTTGTCGTTACTGAGTTTTGTGATATGTAGTATCTATGAGTGTGTGTCGCGTATGTTTAATACATATTGTGTTGACATATTCCTGTAACATTGGAATTAAACATTTTGTTAAAACTGAGACAATAATAATAGTAATTATTATTATGATGCTGGGATTGGTGGTGGTGGTGGTGAAATTGCCGTTATCTGGTTGTTATATTTAGTGTGATGGGGTAGGTGGTGTATCAAGTTTCTGGTGTTGGTGAAATTGCTGTTATTTGGCTGTTCTATATAGTGTAGACAGAGGGTGTTTTCTTCCATTTATAACCATTTTCTTTTTTGAATACAAAATATATAATACAAAATTGAATATTTGAGCGATATAACAATATAATATGGATCCGAAATTTTATCGGACTTGATTCGGTGGTTTATGCAACATTTGTACTAAGAATTGATATTTCACAATTGATTTAAATATGTTAAAAATAAAAAACTTACGGGAGCGATTTCATGACCTTCTACCACCTCGTGCATCTTCTTCCCTTATTATTATTATTATTATTATTATTATTATTATTATTACAGTTGCATTTATCTTGCTTTATGTTCATACGAGTTATCACCAAGTCACAACCAGTGACCTCAAGAGACAACAAGGTCCGCCATGTTCAAGAAAGAACATACATACTCACACATGCATCTTTAGTGTATAGACTTGTGATGTACTTATATTGACAAATCTTCCTTAGTATATGGGCAGTTCCCATTAGTACAATCTTTTGTATTTCTCCTATACGCGGGTTTCCTGGGATTTGCGATAAGTAATCAATAGACCCCTTAGGTATCATTCCCAGAGCGCCTACAACCACTGGTATTGTTTTAGTTCTCAATTTCCACATTTTTCCAATTTCTATCTCCAGGTCCTTATACTTGCTCAATTTTTCAAATGTTTTTATAGATACATTCTTGTCTATTGGAACATACATATCAATTAGCAGGCATACCCTCCTTTGAAAGTCCTTCAATATTATATCAGGTCTATTTGCATCTATTTTTCGGTGTGTTTGGATGCTAAAGTTCCACAAGATTGAGATGTGATCTTTTTCAAGTATGGGAGGTGGTTGATGCTCCCACCAATTCTTTTGATGGGGCAGGTCAAAATGCTTACACATTATCCAATGTATGTCATGCCTGTTTAGGTATTCGGTTGGATCTATAGGACTGCACATTGAAATGATATGGTCAATGGCCTTTGGTTGTTTTTTGCATACACGGCATAATGGGCTGCATCCATTTTTTATTATGTTGGCTTGGTAATTTTTTGTTGGCAGACACTGATCTTGTGCTGATATAATCAGTCCTTCAGTCTCCGATTTCAGTCCAGAGGATGCCAACCACTGATGGGTTAAGGTTTTGTCAACATCAGGATTGTTAGCTCGCTCTGGGTATTTTCCATACAGAGGCTTTTCTTGTCATTTCTCAGCCAGTTTCTGTAGCAGTTCTTTCTTTGCAGTTACTTTTACCTGCTTTGCTTTTTCTGTGTTTTCCATTTCAGCAGTAAATGGGACTTCTGAAATTTGTAGTCCATTACTGTATCGTTGTGCATCTTTTGTAATGGAATATGATCTTTTGATGCTTTCGTGTTTCAAAACGAGTTTGATCATCCAATCATGTGATTCCCTTAGATATGTAGATAATCCAATCGTCGCAGTTTTCAACGCGATGTCTAACTGGATTAACCCACGTCCTCCTTCTTTCCTAGGGAGATATATTCTATCTATATCTGCATTAGGGTGATGCATTCTGTGCATGGTTAAGAATTTTCGAATTTTTGTATCGAGCCTACGGATCTCTGTGCTTGACCAGTTGATGACATTGTAACTGTAGGTTACTACTGGTATGGCAAGCGTATTTATGGCATCGATGCTATTCCTTGCATTCAATTCCGTTCTTAAGATTGCTCTTACTCTGCGGTAACATTCCTTCCTTATACTTTCCCTTATTGTCGAGTGCTTGATTCCGTCTCCTTCACAAACACCTAGATATTTGTAAGTGTTTTCTTGATCAAGTTCTCTTATCACGTTCCACCGATCAAGATTAATGTCTGAACTCTTCAGCAGCTTTCCTCTGGTGAACGTTGCTTTGGCGCATTTATCTAGTCCAAACTCCATTTTAATGTCATCACTGAACTGCTCCACAGTGGATAATAGCCTTTGCAATTGTTCTTCATTTTTTGCAAATAGTTTCAGGTCATCCATGTAGAACAGGTGATTAATGGTTTATTATTATTATTATTATTATTATTATTATTATTATTATTATTATTATTGGCGACATACGTAGTAAATCGTATTATCGTGAGCTCCGTAGGGTTTTGTTATTTTCAGTTGTGTAAAATTGCCAGTAATGGAATTTTTTTTATTGTTAACTGTATATAAGTGCGCATACATTGTTTTGTGAAAAGGACAGTCAAAACGATTGGGGCCTTGTGCCCAAAATCTAAAATTTTATAATTTTCAAAAATTTCTTTGAAAAAATCATGGCCGACTCACAGCTGCACCAAGCAGCTCAGAGCCTTCCTCACAAACTATCACCTCACACCGACAACACCATTGTAATTATGACAACGTTCGCCAACACTAAAAATATAAGCAGAAGCAATATTGTAAATTTGTCTCAGGCAGACATTCATTTCCCGCCATTACAAATAAATGCAGGTGTTAAAGCCGCCACCCCACCACAGCGACAACAGAAACAAAAGAAAAACATAAATTAACTCGTGATATCGAAATGAATTCAACCAAAATGAACTCTTCCACACCGAACACCACTGACGCCACCACCACCACAACTGAAACTAAAATTAATAATAACAAAAATATCGATAACAACAAACCACAACAATGAAATTAAGAAACCACCCTGAGTTTTTCCAGAGTAGCAAAAAAGTGCGAAGCGATCCAGATAACTCAGGAGGAACTAGAAGAAGCCAAAAGTATGGTAAAGAAAGATGGGTACAGGGTCAACCCCCAACCCCTCCCCACCCACCTAATAAAATGGAGCATCGTCGCCTATGCACCGTGTCTTATCGGACAATCAACTTAAAATCGCGCCGAGTGGAACAGGCATCCGAGTCCCAAATCCCAAAGCTTTGGGACATGTCTGGGCAAAAAAATCCACATCCGACGTGGACAGAAATATGGAACCGTTGACATGTTCTTTGAAATACCACAGGGGGCCAGAGAACACTCCATGTCACGATTAAGAAGTGACGACTTCACACGCGTCCCAAGCTATTGAGGCCAGAGACTCGTGTAGATCAGGGTGACCCACGTTCCACCGGCCATCGAAGTTCCCTGGCTAATAGCTGCCGTCCTCGCCGGCATCGAAGCAAACACCAAGATAATCGAAATAGCGAAAGAAAAGCAGGAGCACTGCTCCAGATCTGGGATGGAGCTCCTGATCCAAGCGGAAAAAAGGCATTGAGGAGATCCCAGAGGTAATAGACCTCACTGACGGCAGCCACCTCACCGTAATCGTCGAGAGCAGAAGGCCTAGGTGCGTCGTTTGTGGTGAAGGAACACAACTAAGAGCTTTCTGCCCTCAGGCTAAAAGGTTGAGGCCACCTCTCTCACCCACCCCAGTGACTCAACCATCAACACCACCAGCAGCGAGATGGCAGCAACAACAGAAGCAAGTGTAACAGCAACAACCCCAGCAACAGTAACAAAACCAACACCACCACCACCCAACGCGACAGAACTAGCACCAGCGCCTACACCATCCACCACGCAACAACCAAAACCAACGCCTGTGGATGATTTTCCACTCCCCGACCTATCATAACTTGAGACAGATTGTGACGACGAGGAGTGGAAAACGGTATCAGGAAAAAAGAAAAAAAGAAAAAAAAGTAAATCATTCTCTTCCTTCCCCCTCCAAAAACAAAATACAGTGGGAAACAAATAAACTATCAAGCACAAAAGTTAGGACAGATATGCCACCATCCACACTGAGCAGCACCAACCACATCACCAAAAACACCAACACCATCACCATCATTAACCCCAACACCACCATCACCAACACCACAAAAGTCGCTAAAAAGCGAAAAAGAAACAAACCCACAACAAACTCAAACAAAACCAAACAACCAAAACGATACACAATACACAGCATTAAATTTGAACAACGGTCTGAGATTCAATCCCGCCGAGGTTTACTTTGCCTTTCATACTTAAGGGGTCGATAATATAAAGTACCAGTAATGCACTGGTTAATTGCTGGCCTTGTGCCTAAAGTAGAATCCATTAAATTTGAACAACAACCACTTATTACTCTACATCCAACACAACACGAGCATCACAGAAAAAGAGTACACAACAACCTAAAAGTTCACACCACCTCCACACATACAAATCACTCGCATCACACAGAAAACGTACATGAAACTAAAACAAAAATCCCCAAAGACATCGGAAACTTCCGACAAGCACTCTCCAGGAGGATTTATAAGGACATCCTTCCTGAGGAGGCCACAAGCAGTGAAAAGGATGGAGAAACCGCTTTCATCTACGAGAAGTAAGGTAAGTGGTCTTTCCCATCTTTTCCACTCGATTTCAACATGACCTCACTCAGAATAGGCAGCATAAATGCGCGTGGTTTGGAAGCAGGGCCACCTGCTCAACGACCTCAGGTCAATAAACATAGATGTAGTGGCCATCAACGAGACCAGAATATTCGAAGCACAGGCCTTCGCACCGATCTTCGGCGGCTACGATGTGTACGCATCTCCCAGCCGTCCTGGCTCGGGGGGAGAAGTTTCTGTGCATTTTCGGAGAGGTTTGGATCTCACCATACGGGCCATCTTCCTGGACCCAGAAGGTAAGTTGGTGGTGCTGGACGTGACCAGCGGAGACGGGCAAGCTTTCAGGCTAGTGGCCGTCTATGCCCCGACAGGAGCAGGGCGGCCTAATTTCTTCCGGCGGTTGGAGACCTTTCTTGGAACGTCCCGCTCTTTAGTGTTAGTGGGCGACTGGAACGGGATCTTAGATGCACGGTGAGACTGTGTGGGATTAGCGGATAGGGGAGAAGGGTGCAAGAGTCTCACCAAACTGCTCAGGCGTTTTGAACTGTCTGACAGGTACCGATTGGATTTCCCGAATGTGCCAATGTGGACTTGGAAAAATCCCATAGGGTCATCCAGATCATATCTAGATAGAGTATTTTGTAGGGAAATAGATAGGTCTAGCATAGGCTGTCCACAATTTAAGATAGTCAGCTGCACGGACTACAAACTGGTGATCTGTGTGCTTGACTTAGATAGGCTTCATAAACGAGGACCAGGCTACTGGAAGCTAAACGCGTCCTTACCAGCGCGCAAGGTCAACAGAGACCGGATTTGCGAACTAGTTAAGCGGGCGTTGACGGAGGCCATCGTCAACAACACGTGGTGGTTTGCTCTGAAAAGAGCAATTAAAATAGAATCCATTAGGTTTAGTAAGGCTTTACCAATAGAGAAAAATAGAGCAGAGAGAGAATTAGTTAAAAAATTAGACGAGGCGCTTAGCAAAGGCATCGCGACCGACGTACATGCGGCGAAATTGGCCCTTGACGAATTCTTCAATGCAAAGCGCGAAGGCTGCGTTGTGTCAGAGCTAGGGTGCTTGCTCTAAGACACGAAGGGACGAAAGTCGTTCAATCTGCCCGAGTGGCCACGATCCTTTCTTTGCTGGACCACGACGGGCGCATGCTACTCGTCCCGGGTAAATGTGTGAAGCTTTCCAGTGACACTTCGCCCAGCTGTTCGCGGGCAGCGGCGGGCCGAATCGAGGGATGGACTTTAGTGTCTACCTCGGCGGACTGCCGCGGCTCTCGGCGACTGAGGCTGAGTGTTGCGAAAAGCCGATGGCCAAGGTGATAGCAAAGAGGTTGGCGCTTGTCGTTGGTGGTCTGGTGGGAGAGGTGCAGACGTGCGCCATTCCCGACAGATAAATCCACGACAACCTCCACCTCATGCGATACATCGTAGAGAGGGTAGCGAGGGAACCTGGCACGGGTGGGTCCTTGATCAATTTAGATCAGTCGAAAGCTTTCGATAGGGTCGACCTGCGTTACCTTGCGGCAGTCCTGAGGGCGGCTGGCTTTGGGCCCGTCTTCAGAGGCTGGATCGCTGCCATGCACAGCGACATCTGCTCTGTGGTGAGAGTGAATGGTCACCTTTCGGAACCATTCAACTTCATGCGCTCGGTCCGCCAAGGATGTCCGCTCTCGTCCCTCTTGTACGTATTGACTCTCGAGCCATTACTGCACAAACTGGAGACGTTGAGGGGTGTCCCGCGTGAACTAGGATACGGAAGATCCGTGTCAGCATATGCGGACGATGTCACCGTAGTGATGTTGAACGCCAAACACATATTCACTAGTCTAAGAGAATACGAAGCGCTGACAGGAGCAATGATCAACCAGGAAAAGTCAGTGGGCCTCCACCTCGGCACCTGAAGAGGCAGGTCCCTGCCATCCAACAGCGTCGTCGGGCGCTTGACGGACGAACCGGTTAAATTGCCAGCGGTCTGGTTCGGTCTGAACCTCCAGACGGACAAAAACTGGGACGAGGTGACGAGCAGGATGGCGTATCTCACCCAGAAATGGGCGGAAAGGAAGCTATCCCTGAAAGGTCGAGCGGAGGTGGCTATGACGTACATCGCGTCCATCATCTACTACAGCCTGACCGTCGTACCTTGTCCTAAGCCCCGCCTGACAGCGCTGGAGCGTTTGCTCTTTCGCTTTTTGTGGAGGGACGCGCTCCGATTGTCAGGCGGTCCATCTGCTGTCAACACCCGCTACGTGGAGGGATGGGCATGCCGTGGCTGATGATGCGCAAACACGCGCTCAGGCTACGACATCTACACCTCTTCCTCGACGGTGATAAGGACTGGTCGCCGTTTGCTAGACACGTCTTTCCCCAGCTCGTCTACTTGACGGAGCTGCAGTCCTGGGTCAAGCGAAGACCGAGAGGGAACGCTTGGAGACTGGAATGTCTTCAGGCGCTCACAGCCCTCGACCAATCGGGCAATGTGATCGGTGGAAACTCCACCTTGGCGTTCAATAAAGGATTAGTGGAGGAGAAGTGCGACGACGTACTTGGAGAAACTCTAGGCGTCGACGAAAATCAAGTAGCCAATCTCTTCTCAAGGACTTTCGGGCCGGGGCCTATGTACAACTTCCAGAGATCCATGGCCTGGCAGTGCTACCCAGGAGCTTTGCCAGTTCGGGATAAACTCTACAAGCATGGAGGTTCCGTCAGCCGGGAATGTCGGAGATGTGCGCAGGTCGACGAAACCGTCCTGCACGCACTCGTCTAGTTTCAGAGCATTGATGACTTGTGGGTTTATGTCGAACACCTGCTGTCACGTGTAGGATGGATCCAGCTATCAGCTGAGTCCATCGTGAGGATTGCCCCGCCCTTTTCCTTTAGCCGGGAAGCGCAGGCAGTTTTTCTCTGTCTGAGATAATATGGTGGACACGTTTGACAGGGCTGAAGACGAGCACTTACCTCTTCGGTGATGCCCTGATTAACTTTTTCAAATTTCATTTGAAAAGGAAAATCAAGGTAGAGAGAGAAGTGCTCTCTTCCTAGCATTTTGTTGAAAGATGGGTGAGAGAAGCAAGTATGGCCCGAGTGAATGGGCCTACTCTGAGTATTTGTCTGTAAATAGAAGGTGGAAAACTGGGAGAGGGCACTTGCCCTGGTGCTCAGGGTCACTTTGGCCTTTTAATGGGCTTTCTCCACAAATGTCCCTCGGAAGTCGGCCCCGTATAGGGGAATTTTTCATTGTTATTTTTTATTACATCCTCTGTTTTTTTTTACACGCAGAAACCCCCATTTGTACCGTCCTGTGTTGTCCTGTACTGTCCTTAATGTCCACTTTATGTAAACCCTTGTGGTTAATAAAGAAAGCATTATTATTATTATTATTATTGTTATTGTTATTCCTTGAATCTCAGTCATTGATGTTGGTTAACTGGAAAGTCCGTTCGATTGAATATCAAGCCACTACCTGCAGCCTCAGATATTCAGGACGTATCGGAGGGTTCTTGCCGTTCCAAGCAAGCATGCCTTTTGAAGCGATCCAAAAAGCGTGAAGGGGCCGATTTTCTTTAATCATCCCTGGAAACCTTTGGAGATAGTCCCCAGTGCGCCTATGACAATCGGGATCACTTTGACTTCATGGCATTATTATTATTATTATTATTATTATTGTTATTGTTATTCCTTGAATCTCAGTCATTGATGTTGGTTAACTGGAAAGTCCGTTGGATTGAATATCAAGCCACTACCTGCAGCCTCAGATATTCAGGACGTATCGGAGGGTTCTTGCCGTTCCAAGCAAGCATGCCTTTTGAAGCGTTCCAAAAAGCGTGAAGGGGCCGATTTTCTTTAACCATCCCTGGAAACCTTTGGAGATAGTCCCCAGTGCGCCTATGACAATCGGGATCACTTTGACTTCATGGCAGTTCCAAATCCTTTTCACCTCCCACTTTAGGTCCTGGTATCGGTTAATTTTCTCCCTCTCCTTCTCTTGCACTCTCGTGTCGAACGGGCAGGCCACATCCACAATCAGGCACGATCTTTTTTCTTTGTCCACAACCACCAGGTCAGGTCTATTGTGTTCCAGTTTTTTGTCCGTCTGTATCCTAAAATCCCACAGCACCTTCACCTGACTGTTCTCCATCACCGCCTCTGGCCTATGCTCATACCATTTCTCAGAATGTGGTAGATTGTTTACTTTGCACAGGTGCCAGTGGATCACCCTGCCCATCACATCGTGTCTCCAGCCCTTATAGTGGGTCTGGGCTAGGTGTTTACACTCGGACACAATGTGAGCCACAGTCTCCTCTCTCTCTCCACAGATCCTGCACAGCGGGCTAGCCTCCTCCTTGTAGATATGGTGCTTCAACCACTTCGTTTTGAGGGCCTGCTCCTGCGCAGCCATTAGCATTCCTTCTGTAGCCTTTTTGAGGTCTCCTCTTCTCAACCAGTTCCATGTCTGTGGATCTCTAAATTCAGTTTTCTCAAAGAAGGTACTATGAAGGGATTTTCCCTTAAGGCTGCTCTTCCTCCTTGATGTTATTTCCTCCTTGGGTATCCCCTGGCCTACTGTCCCCTCCTTCAGTACAGCTCTGAGCATTGGCTCCTTACTATAGGTCACGTATTTGTATAGGTTGTTTTTCTCCATCTGAACACAGTCCTCTATGCTGATAAGACCTCTTCCACCCTCAGATCTCCTTAGGTAGAGTCTATCGACATCACTCCTCTTGTGGAACATGTTGTAGATAGTCAATAGCTTCCTATTATTATTATTATTATTATTATTATTATTATTATTATTATTATTATTGCTGTTGTTGTTGTTCTTTGAGTTTTAATCATTGATGTTATTTAACTGGAAAGTTTGTTGAAATGAATATCAAGCCGCTCCCTGCAGCCTAAACCATTCAAGACGTATCGGAGAGTTCTTGCTGTTCCCAGCAAGCATGCTTTTTTTTTTCCAACAATGGCGGAAGATCTAATATTCTTTAACCATCCTTGAACCTCTTTGAGATAGTAACTAGTGCGCCTATGACAATCGGGATATTTCAGGAAGGCTACTATTCCTCCTTGTTGTTATTTCCTCCTTGGATATCCCCTGGTCTATTGTCTTCTCCTTCAGTACAATTTGAACATTGACTCCCTACTGTCAGTCACATACTTGTGCAGGTTGTTTTTGTCCATCTGAATACAGTCCTCTATTATTATTATTATTGATATTAGTATTATTATTATTATTCGCCCATTCATTCGAGAGAGAGTCGAGTGGGCGGAGTACTTTTGGATTTTACACCATCAATTTGTATAACACAATAATACTAAACTTATCGCAGTAAGTTCTTGTGTGTTTTTTCAGTTATATCTTAGTCTTTTATACAACTTAAATGTTTCAATATCGATATCTTATTGTGATATCTATTTATTTAGTTGCTGCAATAACAATGTCAAGGAGGTGATAGTTATATTTCCAGGTCTCTTGAAGGAATTATACGAATGAAATGACCAATTCTAATAGTTAACGATGATATGGCTGATTTGTTTAAAGACATAAAATAATATAGTAAAACAGAAATAAATAAAAGATACACTAATATTCAAATGCATAGATAGAGATCATAAGAACATTTATAACAAGTCTAAATAAAATAAGAATGCATACTGTATGTATGTTTAAACCCACGTAATATAAACTTCCACCTGGCAGGAATTCTCAATTTTTGTTTAATTAATAAGGGCGTTTTTTATGATTTAGGAACTCTATTTTAATTCAAATCTGATTAATGCATTTTAAATGTGTTATTGTGTTTAATATAATATACATTTACAGAAACTACCAGACTGATAATAATAGACCGAATGATGTAGAGCAGGTTGAAGTCTTCTATCGCATTCCAGAATCTTTAGAAAAGGTTTTTTAAACAAAATGATATTCGCTAAAGCTTTAGAGATCTGGAAGCAACCAGAAAACGTGATCTTACCCTACATATAATATGTTAATGCTTTGATTTACTAAGAAATGGCGTATGCAGCGTAATCGAAGAGCACACTCGTGTGCTACTGACATAATTCATACTGGCAATGATTAATCGGAATGATATTTCACCTACACCCTCTGAGCCACTAATGCAAAGGAATATCGGGTGGCATGATAACTAATCCATGGAGCATTGTTTTAAACGTTGTCAGTTGTCATTTGATTTTCAAAATTGCGGGTGTTAGTGCCGTTTACAATGTGAAGAATAAAACCATGTAAAAATTACCATCAACATACGATAAGCAAAATACTGATCACTGTTAAGCTAATTTACTTACCTACAATAGTTGGAATATGTACCCCTATCTTTCCCGCTAAGCGGTTCTCCAAACGATGACCCAATATTTAACAAGCATATATCGTCCATCACCTCGGCAGAATAAGTTAGATAGGAATACGTTACATTATATCACGATATATTACGGTTGATTTGTGAGCTAATAGTTTCAGTTATAGATAGTACAGAGTGCAGAGATAATATCGTGAATAAGATGCATTTCTATGAACATCAAAGCAATAACACAAAACCGAAATAATTGTGTATACGAACTTTACAGAGTATATATATTATGTTATTATGTGTGGGTGTGAGTGTGTGTGTGTGTGAGTGTGTGCGTGTGCGTATATACATATATATATTTTTTTCTTATTTTTTCGAATCCTAATAGGAAATCTTCGACTTATATGGTCATTAAAAGACAAAAACTTAAAATAATCGATTTCTTGGGTGAAGATATGTAATAGTAGAATTTATTTGAATTCGCCAATACCACCTAACTGCAAACTCTGTACCATGAAGACCCTTTTAATAATTACTGATTGTGAAAATATAATTAACAAAAAGAGTGAATTATTCTCAAACTGCCTTCATAAAGCTCTATCTACATTCCAAGCTTCGCAAAAAGTCAGGAAAAAACACTAAATAAACAGGTTCTAATTTTTGACGTCTAACTTTTGACGTCACTTATCAACTGTGTACCTAAAACGTTATAACGGATTATAAAACTTTAATAATTGTTATTCTTTAATTTTTTTATGATATGATTAATGTTAGATTAACGGGTCCTGTTTAGGTATATAAACATATTATTGGTTAATATGATCTCTCGAGGAATGTGCATATCTTTTGATTGTTAAGATATATTTAATTTTGATTGGGATTCTTGTATATGTTTTTTATATATGGCTTATACGCTTAAAAATTATAATGTACCGTAAATTATTCATGCATTTATGTTTTTGTATATTTACTTATCTGGAGTATGTTTTACGATTCAGGAAGTTTGAATTATATATATACGGTATATGCATCACACCATACTAGTCGACAATGTTTTTTTTCCACTTATTTTGATGTAAAACTTCAATTATAACATTACTAACAATGATTGTACTGTTTATTTATTATATGTATATCGATCACTAATATCTAGAATACTCTATTTATATTTGAACAAATCTGTATATCTAGTATAATATCATGTTTTTAGTTACATTTATAAGTAATTTAATTACTTTAATGACTTTCTAGATAGATATTTTCTAAATATTTTCTAAACTCTCTAAATATATAACGATTATTATTGATAAGTACTTTAGATACTTTAATTATTTTCTAGTGTTATAATCGTTAAATATGTTCTAAATGTTTTCTAAATTTCTAAGTTATATAACGATTATTATTTAATTTAATTTAATTAAATTTGGCTTACCTTCGGGTCAATAAAATCCTTAGTCGTTCTCTTTCTCATGTTTGCAGATACATTATACTACTATATAAAGAAAATCTAAGATCGCAGACAATACATTATTTTCCTTTGAATCAGATTCTTATCCGTATGATTCAAGAAGCTTGAATTGCATATTTATAGTATATATGTATACATGACCTTATTATAATAATTGATCTAAAACCTTAATTTCTAACAATATTATGAGTAACTTATTTATTGTATTATATTATGTTATATATAAATGATAGGTATCATCTTAATCTTTAGACAATATAATCTTTGTTTATATTTAGACAAATGCATATATCTAATTTAATAATAAACTATTTTAAGCGTGTATAAATCGACCAGATATACAGTCAACTAAACATAATTAGGTGTAAAATAATCTAGGAGAAAAGTGAACATATTTGGTTACCTCTACCATGGTTTCGTCCGCATTTTAAGATATCCGATAACATGGGAAATGGTAGAGGTAACTAAATATGTTCACTTTTCTCCTAGTTTATTTTACACCTAATTCTGTTTAGTTGACTGTATATCTGGTCGATTTATACACGCTATCGAAATACTCGATAAATACTCCATCGCAACCACCGCGAAGGGCTGCTTTCGGTTATTTGTCGGAGATTTTTTCATAGGAGCCTTTATTCTTACAGCGTAGTCTAATTGATATTTTATATGGTTATTTATGCTAATTGGGAGAGGAAGCGGTATATATTTTATCTGGTGATTCTCTAGACATGTTTTATGATATATATATTAACTTCCTTTAGTTATTGAGTCACTGGGGTGAAATATATTGTCTTTAAAGCGTAGAAATATTCATGATCCCCAGCAGACAACTGATGACCGAAAATTCTCTCTCGTTCATGCTGTCCTCTTAATTATAATTACACCTTATCCAGCAACTACACAGCCCCTGTTTCATCTTATATATATATATATATATATATATATATATATATATATATATATATATATATATATACTTGTACGTACACACACACAGACGCACACATGTCTCTATATATATACTGTATATATATATATATATAGATAGAGAGAGAGAGGGGGGGAGTCATAGAGAGAGACGCGGAGAGAGTAAGAGAGAGGGAGAGAGGGGGAGAGAGAAAGAGCGAGTGAGAGTGAGATAGAGAGTGACAAATATATATATATATATATATATATATATAGAGAGAGAGAGAGAGCAAAGTAAAATAAATCCATTATAATTACATACCATCTGTACAATGTATATTTGGTATGGATGAGCAAGACTCCGAGAATGAGATTAATGTTTCCATGAAGCACATGGTTTCTAACTTATTACTTTATTCTCGCTCTTAAATGTAGTTGGATGAAACACGCTTTTAATTAGAATCGGGAGGAATACATGAAAATATATCTTTCATTATAAAATTCCATTATTTTCAAATAGCCTTCATTTCAACGTTTCACAATAGAAAGTCTTCATGAAATCCACGGTAGATGCATCAGGCAAAATATAATTAAAGATAAATAAAAATGTGTCCTCGTTTCTAACCTGACAGTTGATATCGATTTCGTACTTTATGTTAGAATACAATCCACAGATGTAATATATTCCTCTAATTAACTGAATACTCTTCTTACCGGTTAAAAGATTACGCTTCACATAAAAATATTTCAGGGAGTTGCAAAGAATAATTTAGTTGTGTACATCATTATCTGAGATTATTTACGAAAGATTAAATTGAAGGGAGATATGCTATTTCTCTCATATTCATCTTTAGAGTGAATAAATCTAGTTACTTCTCTTTAGGACGAAAGACTTTCCTTTTGATTCTAAACCCATTTACTTGAGAATGCTCAGTTGTTTGTAAACTACCTAACGTGTGCTGAATGCACATACAAAGGAGAATGTGTTGGAAGGAAAGTTACCCCATGTATTGAAAACGATATATAGGATGCAAATGAAGATCATAATAGAACAGTTGCATCAAAACTATATTAAGGCTAGAGAACATGATCGGACATTTAAGGCAAATAATTAAACATATAACAATTTAATGTCTAACTACTGATGGTGTGTAATACATTTTAAACTGTGTTTCTATATTCGAAGTTACACGGTAATATGCATAACAATATTTTTGTCATATATAATATTCATTTTCACGAATTGGATATTATAGGACAAACACAAAATCATAGCATTTGTGTAGCATTTAAAATTCTTACATCTGGCAGCTAGAAAATGAATCAGTTTAATGATGATATAGGCATCAGAATGTGATCAGAGTTTCACAGTTAAATATAACAAATATTTCGAGTTTAAGTAGCTCAAAATTACTGGTGAATGAGAAGTATTCACACTAACATAAAATTGATATGCTACTTCAGAAGACAAATAATGTTATTCAACTAAATTATTCTCCCTACAATTCATTATATAGAAACCATATAGTAAAATTGAAAATGCTTCTGTTTGTCTACAATCAAGTCATTATCATTCGTATTATACCAAAACTTGGTAGTGATTAGGATTTATCACGGAATATTTTCCGTTACACTTATTGGATTCGTATTTACTCAGTAGTAAAACAGAGACAGTTTATAACAATGATGTGTGTAGAAATAAAAGGAATTTCTAGTGGGAGATGGATCCAAGAAACAGTTAAATAGGTTGCAATCAGTGTCATATTGCATTGCCGAAGCATATGATATTACTTTATTCAACAATCTATTTTTCTGCGTACCATCATCTACTCCAACACGATCATTTCTTCCACACACAGAGACATACGCATGCACTCCCTACATATATGCGAGGTATATTGTCTTTAAAGCGTAGAAATATCCGAGACCCCAGTAGTAAACTGATGAGAACCCCCCCCCCCCCCCCACTTCACCCAGTTCTTGCCTTCTTCGTATTCCCACTGCATTTTAAGTTACCTTAAATCGCAACTACACATCCATTTCTATTCTCTCTCTCTCTCTCTCTCTCTCTCTCTCTCTCTCTCTCTCTCTATATATATATATATATATATATATATATATATATATATATATAGTAATAATAATAAATGTGAAGACTAAAATCCAAAGAGGGCTCGATATGGATAAATATATATCAAATATATAAGAACCATAGAGCGAATATTTATTAAAATAACAGATTAAAGTTTAAGCAAAGAATCGCTGCTTTCACCCTTAACGGGATCTTCTGAAACTAAAAAAAAATCAATCTGTGGACGCAGAAGTAAATATTTCGAAAAACGTTGTAACCGAAGGAAGACAGGAAGACGATACTTTGGTTCGTGGAACGGAGTGGGGTACAGGCGTTGTGTGGGTTCTGTATGTGCGTGCGTGTTTTTTTCTGTACGTGTTTGTATTTGCATATCCATGGCTGGTCTTTACGCGTATGCAGGTATATGTACGTATATGGATGCATGCATATATATATTTAATTTTTGTTGATTTCAATTACCTCTGTAATTAATTCACATTATTGTTAACTCTGAAGCCGAGAATCATTCGGTTCCCTGAATAGAATATTAGTCTACGACTTCATTTATACGATAAACGTGTTTTTTGTCTTTGCGTGTAATTGTTTTCACCTTGACAAATAATGACGTATTATCTTGGTTTTTTTCCGTTCTTTGCCACGGAACGTTTCAACGAACCAAAATATTGTCTTCCTGAATTCCTTCGGTTGCAACTTTTTTCGAAATATTTACTTCTGCGTTCCCGGATTGATTTTATTAGTTTCATTTTATATATATATATATGTATATATATATATATATATATATATTTATATATATATATATATATATATATATATATATATATATATATATATATATATATATATATATATAGAGAGAGAGAGAGAGAGAGAGAGAGAGAGAGAGAGAGAGAATAGAAATGGCTCTGTAGTTGCTATTTAAGGTAACTTAAAATGCAGTAGGAATACCAAGAAGGCAAGAACGGGGGGAGGGAGTTTCCTCATCAGTTGTGTACTGGGGTCTCGGATATTTCTTCGCTTTAAAGACAATATACCTCGCCTCTGGGCGTCAATAACTGGACAAGTTATTGGGAAAACGGAGGAAGGAGGGAAGGAAAGCAAATGGGAAGAAAAGAGTAAACAGTAACAACACAGCGATATATATATATATATATATATATATATATAACGAAGGAAATGTGGTAAGGAACCAGGTGGACCATAACGCACCAAAGTACTCAATACTTGAGGTAGTAGAGTGGGTAATAGGAACCAGTAAGACCCCGACAGCTGAGCTCAAGCCGTTTCGACGGCTAATTCTGGACTAAATGAAAATTTATCCTGGTATTTAAATAGCCGATCTTCTCAAGGGGTAATTCCATATATGGTCAAAGTGATTGTCAAAAATCAGTAGTAATTCTGTGGTTGCAAATTAGTAGGGGAGATGGTGGCTAAACCTGCCAGTAGGAGAAAGAGGGGAGGGGGTGGAGTAGACCCAATCAAGCGTTGGTAATGCCAGCTACAGCTGGGCATGAGGTCAAAGAAGATACAGGGGAGGGGGAGGGGGAGGAAGTCGGAACGGTAGGTAGAACAATGTGGGGTAGAAATATATAGGAAAGAAAAAATACTGAGAGTGAAGAAAAGCAAATAAGTGTAAAGAAAAAAGTAAAGTAAATGTCTCAGGCTATTGTTAGGCTAGAATAAAATAAAGAAAGAAAGAAAGAAGTAAAGAAATAAATAAATAAAGAAATAACGAAATAAGTAAAAGAACTAGGTGGGACGGATTAGGCAAGGACCCTTTTAAGAGGTATAAGTACGTAAATGATACGGTGACGGGTCAACAAAAGGGGCCAAAATACTAAAGAGACTACCACGAAATAAACAATAAAGGTTTCCATCCCGGGCCAGCAACGACCCAGTGCAGCAAAGTGAACTTGTACGAGATAATAATTCTGAGTCCCGAGAAAAATATATACTAATGTTAACTCTAAAAGATCTAAAACAAGCTACATGAAAGTTCGTACGAAATAAAGGTAGAATACGGAGAAATAAATTCAGAATCCACCCCGCCCAGAAGAAAAGCGAAGCAAGAAATACTGAAACGAAAAAATAAGGCATAAGTGCCACTAAGAAATATAGAGGGCACAGAGAATAGTGGGAGCGGTCGGAAAAAGGGGGCAAGTATCCGGGGTCTAAGCCAACTGCTATAAAGGGCGGAGTCCGCCAAATCTATCATAGACTAGGGGAGGGGGTGGTGGGGGTACTAAGGCTACATGGGGCCAAAGGGCAGCCTCGGGTGGGCGAGAAAAGACGCCGACAAAGGAGAAGAGCTGGGGTAGAAGGACTAAGGAGAGAGGGGGGAAGGAAATAAAGGAAGCGATAAAAGAATACAAAGAAGATCTTACGTCTTCCTTGGCAAGCAGGGGTTACCCATTGCAAAATCGGCAAGTGGGGTGTTATAGCCCTAGTCTACCCCCCCCCCCCCGGGTCATTATGGGGTTTGAGGGCGAGGTAAGTCCTACGCAATCTATGTTTACATGCAGTGTCCAGTTCATCTTTCTTGTTTAGGAGTTGGTCCGTCGAAAACAGCATTTGTAAAGTTTCCTCCGAGCATAAATTGCACGGACGGCGTCCTCCCGTGTAAGAATTGGCTCTGGACAGTAATCTCCAAGTGAGATCATAGGTGATGTTGTTGTCCTTGAGGTCCCATATGTGGCCCGAAAGTGTAGTGGCGTGACGCCGGGCCGGGTTTCGGAAGGTATGTCTATGTTGGTATAGCCGGGTCTTGAAGTCACATGCGGTAAGTCCTATATAGGCTTTGTTGGAGGTATCCGTCCTCACGTTGCACTGGTAGATCACATTACGGTCTCTGCATCTATTGTCGAGTGGGCAAATAGATCTATCCGGGCAGTTACACCTCCTGGTCGGTTATCCACTGCTATTTAGGTTATTTCTGCCATCGGGGTTGAGTTTTTTGTTGTTAGAGGAGACGATGTTTTGTGCGAAGTTTGGTGTAGTGCTGTAAGAGAGTTTGATGGTATTTTTGTTAATTATGTTGTGGTAGCGGTGTTGTAATGGGAAGTGTTTTTCAATGAGCCTAAAGAATAGTTTCCCGATGGGAGTTGTAGCCTCTGCGTTGTGGGGAGGATTGAACCATGTTACATTGCGTGAGCGGCGGTGTCTCCTGCTGGTTCCGCTAATGGGAGCTGGACAGTAGGATATTTCCTCCCGGAAACCACTCCGCTTGAGGGCCTGGTTGTAATAAGGCGCATGTTCATCGAATATCCGCTCATTAGCTGACAAACGGGATATGCGGAGGGAGATGTTTTTGACCAGGTTGTTTGTGATGTTCCTAGGATGGGTTGATCGGCGGTGGATGTAGTGCAGATTGTCATTAGGTTTCCTGTATGGGTAGTACAGGTCGTTTTCGAGGTCGAGGGTCACGTCCAGGAAGTTTCGTTTCAGTATTTCTTGCTTCGCTTTTCTTCTGGGCGGGGTGGATTCTGAATTTATTTCTCCGTATTCTACCTTTATTTCGTACGAACTTTCATGTAGCTTGTTTTAGATCTTTTAGAGTTAACATTAGTATATATTTTTCTCGGAACTCAGAATTATTATCTCGTACAAGTTCACTTTGCTGCACTGGGTCGTTGCTGGCCCGGGATGGAAACCTTTATTGTTTATTTCGTGGTAGTCTCTTTAGTATTTTGGCCCCTTTTGTTGACCCGTCACCGTATCATTTACGTACTTATACCTCTTAAAAGGGTCCTTGCCTAATCCGTCCCACCTAGTTCTTTTACTTATTTCGTTATTTCTTTATTTATTTATTTCTTTACTTCTTTCTTTCTTTCTTTCTTTATTTTATTCTAGCCTAACAATAGCCTGAGACCTAGGTCGTAGAATTTAATTTACTTTACTTTTTTCTTTACACTTATTTGCTTTTCTTCACTCTCAGTATTTTTTCTTTCCTATATATTTCTACCCCCCATTGTTCTACCTACCGTTCCGACTTCCTCCCCCTCCCCCTCCCCTGTATCTTCTTTGACCTCATGCCCAGCTGTAGCTGGCACTACCAACGCTTGATTGGGTCTACTCCACCCCCTCCCCTCTTTCTCCTACTGGCAGGTTTAGCCAGCATCTCCCCTACTAATTTGCAACCACAGAATTACTACTAATTTTTGACAATCACTTTGACCATATATGGAATTACCCCTTGAGAAGATCGGCTATTTAAATACCAGGATAAATTTTCATTTAGTCCAGAATTAGCCGTCGAAACGGCTTGAGCTCAGCTGTCGGGGTCTTACTGGTTCCTATATATATATATATATATATATATATATATATATATATATATATATATATATATATATATATATATGTGTGTGTGTGTATATATATATATATATATATATATATATGGCTGTGTGTCTGTGGGTTTGAGAGAATACGTGTATACATTTATGCAATTTGCTTCATTTTACTTTTCATGAAAAAATATGTATTTTATGATGTAAGTTGTTGCATGTGTTTTTCACTACTCAGCAATCGTCCGAATATTTCATGCACTATATATGCTTTAATGATTTGACCGAGTAACATGATTTTATTAAACTATTCTCCTCTCTGGATTGCCCTGTTATTGCATCTAAGAAATAAAACATTACTGCCGGTAATTAAAACCAAAGCTATACTTCGACACACTCACATTAGATGCACGGAAGTGTTAACAGGCACCTTTTAATTTTCCTTACGGATCTTTAGATGATATCATTTCACACTGTTCCTGCACAGCTTCTCTAGTTGTTTATCAAAACAGTTGCAGTATATATTTACATAATATACAATTAACTTGACAGTGAATATGTCTCTTGTGTGATGGAACTGAGTGAAGAGAATGCCGTTTTACATTTACAAAAAGAATGAAATGTCATTATGTATCTTCTTTATGCGTCAGTTCCCCATTCAGTTCTCGGAATTGTAGAATGATCATCAAGATATGATGAGGGTCAACTTTTATTTTAATTTAATCAAAACTACAATATTATTAACTATTACTTCATGTTTCTCTCTACAGTATGTGTGAAAAGAAACTGTTAATATTATATTATCTACATGTTTCCCACATTCGGTGGGAACCAACAATTATAAAGATAACTTACAATAAATATAAGCTATAGATATAAGCTGGAAATAAAATCCAAATAAAAGGATAATAATAATTTGTGTACGATTTAATATCCTGCCAGAACGTGACGTTAGCCATGAAGCATGTTTTCTATGGAAGCGTATTTTTGCACAGCCTCACAATTTCAATTTGTTTATAACAATGGATAGTGTATCATTAATGTATCCTTGCAGGGGAACATGTCCAAAAATAGTTTACTCGATGTAAGTTCTCATTTACAAACATATCTGGATTTTAGCAAGCCTAGAGATGTTAATTTTACTACCGCATGGATGATTGTTTTTCTACCTAAAATAGAGGTATGTTTTACTTTCAGTTTCTTTTTACGGTTACTCTTTGTGGTTTGTGGGTAATGATTGGCCAAATGTGAAATGTATGTTTTTAATCCGTTATTGCAGTCTTGCTATTATATGTTCTACACTTATCACTACGATGATTCCTTCCAGAGATTTTTGGTAATTAAATCGATGTATAATACTTGTAATATACTATCTAATGCAATGAGGTGGAAAACAAATTTGAACTTACATGTAAGGAAATCCGTATATCTAATTGCTTCTACTTTTTGCACAAGGCCAGCACATACCCAGTGCATTACTGGTGCTTTATTTTATCGACCCCGTAAGGATGAAAGGCAAAGTTAACCTCGGCGGGTTTTGAACTCAGACCAAACTCTATCTTCTAATGAAATATTAGTGTTCGAAATGTTACGATTCTCATCCTGTTATTTCAAGCATTAAACTAATATATTTCTTCCATGTACTGTGCGGTTTCCTTTATTACTTTTGTTCTAACGGATTAGCTTTTCCATACACATACACACACAAACGCACGCACAGGCCCGCGCACACACGTATATATAAATGTATATATGCTCGGATTTGACAAAGTCGTTATTACGGCAGATAGAATGCATTATGGTTTACATTCAGGCTCTTTGTTCTTCGTGTACAAATCCCAGCGAGGTCTACTTTGCTTTTGATTATTTCGGAGTCGATAAAGAAAGTACCATTCTAGTAATGGGGTAGATAATACCCATATATCCCTTTCTCATTTCCTCTCTTTCACATTTATCTTTCTCTGAAAAAAATCTGCCAGACTTAGAATACTCAAGAGATGCCATATGTCAATACGGTCCCCCTAGGACTCTATCAGGAATTATGGGACCATAACTAGTACACCGTTCCTTTGTCAGTGTTGAACAAAAGGGCAATGATGGTTGTTAAACAGTGTACGGCTTAATAATAAATGTTCGGTAAATCTATACGTACATATATATATGTGTGCATGTATGTATATATATACATACTACTGTACGCATATATATAGTAATTTTTTAAAGCGTAAATTCGAAATTGGAAGATTTCCTGATAGGAAGATTTCCAGACATTAATATGTCATAAAATGTCAGTTTACGAACCAGTAACAAGCCATTACCGATTTCTTTAAACTCTGACAAAAAATATAAATGGACCACGTTTGTATTAATAAATACTTTATTGAAAGTAATGTTAGAAGTAGAAACAGCAAATATTTGGCACACTCATACCATTTTCATATATCATCAATGCTGCGCCTGCGTTTAGTGCATACACATTGGGTTAAAAATTAATGATTGTTAACCCCATGGCAACTCGCTTGGTAGATCCTGCAGAAAGACGCCGACAACGAACGGTCGGTCCCAGGAAGGCGAGGCAGGATCTAGCGTAGCCAATGGACACCAAGAACGAACAGTCGGTTGCTGTATACACCCCTTTATGGTTAGAGTTCAAATCCCGCTGAGGTTAACTTTGCCTTTTATCCTTACGGGATCGATAAAATAAAGCACCAGCAATGAACTTGGATAATTGCTGGCCTTGTGCCAAAAGTAGAAACAGTTATATCGAGATTCTGAATAGAGGAACGAAAAACAATATTATTTTCCTTGATCGAACTCTTTACACAGTTATGTAACCAGCAGCGGTACTAACCAACTCTCTATATCTCTATTTCTGAAACTTTTTTTAAAAAAGAGTATTGCAAATATTTATCTTTGAACTCTTTATGGTCTTACATGCTTTATTCTTAGGGGCTGAATTGTTCAAATATATAATATCCTTGTGTGGCGGTTTCTGTAAGACTATATTTACTATAATTTGCTAAATAATATCCATATTACCTGTATAAATAAACAACTAACTATATAAATAAATATATATATATATATATATATATATATATATATATATATATATATATATATATATATATATATATATATATATATAGCAAACCTGCCAAAACCACTTCTAACTTTTTTTGGGGTGTTAGTAGGCGTCAGTCATCTTACCATCCCATTCCTTCTAACTAGCCTCTGTGTTACGTGATTGATTCTTTAGAATCGGCCATTTGACTAGAAGCAGTGAAAATTTCAGTACATGGAATCCAGTCCTCGCTAGCTGTTCTATCTACCGAATTATTATTATTTTTATATGAGCCGCCAGTGTCCGCGCATTGCCTGGAGACTCAGCTGAGAATAGACTCCCTGATGACGCAATGAATTCTCGACAGTTGGATTACGTAACTGTCTTTATCCCATTGCAGAAACTAATTAGTTGGAGTGAAAATTTAAGTAAGTAAAACATTTTTTAAAAATTTTTTAAAAGATATTTTCTTATTTTACGTCTTTTACATTATTGTTCTGCATCCTCCTGCATTGAACCACCTAGGTACTATGACATAACCTGTGTATTTGCTGGCATGGACGTGCATCTGTGCGCTTATGCTAGTTGATATATTAAATTATCTATATATATATATATATATATATATATATATATATATATATATATATACATATATATAGATATATATATATATATATATATATATATATATATATATATATATATATATATATAAACAAGGTTTAGCAAATAATAAAAAAGTTTCAAAATAAATTTTAAAAAATTGACTTTACCTACTATAGTTACCTTTACCGATCGGTTTCGAATCCCAAAAATAAAACGGAGACCATACGGCCTTCGTTGCAAAGAAAGATTCTCGTCAGAAGGTTCTTTTCATTCAAAGAATATAAAATTCCTGAATTTAAATCGCGGACTAGCGCTATCAAAACTGTTCCTGGGATGAGAGTGGATGATGTAGAAACAGGCTTATCAAGGGCCGAAGTAAAGATAGAGGCAGAAGGAGGTAGGTCAAACCAGCCACAGCTATCACTAGCAGCAGTCGGAGCGACCAAATTTGTTCCCAACTTAGAGGAGATAGTAGCATTTGGTTGGACAATACATGCGTACCTTAGCGCCTTGTGCGTGAAGGAACACATATCCTATTATATATATATATATATATATATATATATATATATATATATATATATATATATATATATATATATATTATTTATATAGTTAGTTGTTTATTTATACAGGTAATATGGATATTATTTAGCAAATTATAGTAAATATAGTCTTACAGAAACCGCCACACAAGGATATTATATATTTGAACAATTCAGCCCCTAAGAATAAAGCATGTAAGAGCATAAAGAGTTCAAAGATAAATATTTGCAATACTCTTTTTTAAAAAAAGTTTCAGAAATAGAGATATAGAGAGTTGGTTAGTACCGCTGCTGGTTACATAACTGTGTAAAGAGTTCGATCAAGGAAAAAATAATATTGTTTTTCGTTCCTCTATTCAGAATCTCGATATAACTGTTTCTACTTTTGGCACAAGGCCAGCAATTATCCAAGTTCATTGCTGGTGCTTTATTTTATCGATCCCGTAAGGATAAAAGGCAAAGTTAACCTCAGCGGGATTTGAACTCTAAACATAAATGGGCTTATACAGCAACCGACTGTTTGTTCTTGGTGTCCATTGGCTACGCTAGATTCTGCCTCGCCTTCCTGGGACCGACTGTTCGTTGTCGGCGTCTTTCTGCAGGATCTACCAAGCGAGTTGCCATGGGGTTAACAATCATTAATTTTTAACCCAATGTGTATGCACTAAACGCAGGCGCAGCATTGATGGTATATGAAAATGGTATGAGTGTGCCAAATATTTTCTGTTTCTACTTCTAACATTACTTTCAATAAAGTATTTATTAATGCAAACATGGTCCATTTATATTTTTTGTCAGAGTTTAAAGAAGTCGGTAATGGCGTGTTACTGGTTCGTAAACTGACATTTTGTGACATATTAATGGCTGGAAATCTTCCTATCAGAAAATCTTCCAATCTCGAATTTACGCTTTAAAAAATTACTATATATATGCGTGTATAAACCAGGTGAAAATGGGCGAAACCACCAAAAAAATTTAGCGACCCCTACTTTATATGATTCTATACTACATGCATATATTACTACAACAAACCGCACTGAACATGAATAATTGCCATAACAGAACCTAAAAAGAAATACTCATGATTTAAAATACTTCAGATCGTAGAAAACTTGCCAATTTACCAAGATACAAACTTAAACCTAATGAATTATCAGGTGTACATATCGGACGCTGGAATAAATAATAGCATACTTAAAATACAAATAATCGAGAAGAAATCATGTAAACATATGATTGACAAAAATAAAAACTATAATTTGGTGGATATAAATCAAGAAGATGCTATAGCAAACCAAACAATTGAAACAATAAATCAAATAATTATAACGTATACAACCATAAATTAACTACCAAACTATCCGAACATCTATATAATGAGAACAAATAAGCTAATTCATGGTGAAACGTAGGATTTACAATAGAAGTAAACATCCTTAAAGATTCTCTCATAGAAACGTTTCAGCTCATACAAGCATCAACACATATCACATGCACATAAAGCACAAATAGAGTACCTCATTTTGAATAATACCAACGTATAAATATAAAAAAAATTATCAATGCTGTATTCTATTCGCTACAAAAACATTACACATGCTTTACAAATAAATCTATAAAAGACTATGAGAAATAAAAAAAAGTTAATAAATGAAACTATAACGGTGCAGCATGTGAGATAAATAGTCGAAAAAGGAAAATTCTTGGGAAAAAAAGAACTAAAACCTAGATACAATCCATAGAATATGATCAGCGTATAAACAACCATCACACTGAATAACATATCAAACGCACAAAGTTAGAAATATTAACTAAGTTCCTAAAAGATCGATGGAATTCATTCTTCTAGCTCTCAGATTTAAGACCAATGTTTACATTAATTATTAAAAAATGATAAACCTCAAACACGTCACAGCACTATCATGCCTGTCTGCAATATGTACAATATTACAAGCTTAATATAAATATTAAACGATCTATTGACTTTGGGAATTAAAGCAAATTCCATGCAGTATAACATACATAGAACATCAAAGGTCTTATTACGTACTCATAAAGAAGGATATAACAGATGTCTAAGTGAACTGGCGGATTTAAAAGCCGTTGATCTCTAGCACCAGCCGAAGTCTTATTGAGCAACTATTTGTTCGAATATTGTGAACGTTGAGAATACAACTGTTGGCATATCGAGAACTATATTTGCATTGTTTGAAGGCTGGAAAGTGCATTTTGAGCAAATAGGCTTATTATAAGTAACAGATCGAATATCACTGTCAAGGCGCTCTTCTCTTTGACATTTGATAGTGTTTCTCTACGATTGACGTTGCCACCACAGAGATAACTTCCCTATTGCTACACTGTAGAAAACAATTACCATACTTTGTGTTTTGAGTTAATTTACAGATTCAGCTGATAACAGGATCTGTGATATACAGTTCACTGTAAGTCCACAAGTCCGCATTGCGTGCCCTCTGGTCGTCAATATTAATATATACACATCTCACTGCATACATCTTGACCTGAATTTACTACAGAAGGATCGGCTATAATGTTAGGCCATTGTCACCCATATTATCTATAGAATCCAAGCGATTGTTTTTTCAAAGCCACCTCTGTGTAGATTCAACTAACAGATGGATCTTATGTTTTACACTAGCATTAATGCGTGATATGTATTCAATAATCTAGTTACCTAACATAACACGGGTTTGGTATGAAAGATTAGCTGATTGAAAGCATCATTTTCAAATGTAGTATTATTCAGACTATGCATAAAAATAGTATATAGGTTAAGAACCTAGAATGTTAGTCAAAATGACTACCAATGAATTCATGTTGCAAAGTGAAGTTATAGCAGAAATATTTACTACGAGCATACATAGCAGAGAGAACACAGTAGTGTCGCATAGCAGTAATCAGCACGTTTTGGTGGAGATGGAATCCTTGATAAATTAATATGAAGTGACCCTGCTCACTCAATTTTGAAATCTTTTCACATGACCCTGGAGATCGTTGTTGAGTCATGTATATTTCAGATAGTGTTTCAATCTAGATGGTAATTTGTGATTAGCTGTTTAAAATATATCATAAGCTGTTTAAAATATATCATTCGAAATCCAATGTAAAGAATTATACCAACCTCAAAGAAACTATAAAACATATATACACAAGCACAAATCGGTTAGAGGTATGCTCGATACTGCAGTGATAACACGCACTGGAAATAAATCTAATACTTACTTTTGATTTTTGGCACTCGTTCAGCAAGATAGGGAGAGAGGAAAGATTATTAAATCAAACGATAGAGGATTGTTACATTATTTCAAAAACCAATGATTGCAAAACGAGTCTTAGAACCCGGGGATATTTGAATACAAAATCGAATAATTAGCACAGCCTATCTTGTCTGTAACATTAGGGATTTGGCTTTCAGGTAAACATATAATTTAATCCCCATTTTAGTTACAGAACATATAGAAAGGTATTTGTAGATTACCGTGCCACTTCTATGAATTAACTGCATTTAAATGTTTAAAAATTAGCATAAACGTAAAGTTAGTTGAAAAAATTAATCTCAAAGCAATGAGAAATTATACATTTTTATTAAATAATTTCTTTACACAATAGCATTATATACTTTTTCCGAGTTGATCCCAAGCTGGTTCGCTATCATTAAACTAAAATCGAAATAAAAATTCAGTTGCATTAATTGTGACACAACTCCAAACCTCTCTCGTTCACGCTCATCTTGTCTCTTTCTCCCTCTCATTGCTCTCACACAAACGCACACATAAACACACACACGTACACACACACGCACGCACACACACTCATATATATATATATATATATATATATATATATATATATATATATATATATATATATATATAGGTCTGTGTCTGTACATATTTATAAAAATCAATGTCTGTGTACGTGTGTATATGTATATGTGTCTTGGCTTGCGAGTGCGTATTTTAGTGAATGTGTGCCTACACGTGTGTGTAATTGTGTATGAAATGAAAATCCTTCTAGACATTTGCTATTTTCTGAATTTATTATTTTGCATACTAAATATTTTCAGAAAGCTATAATGACAGCCTACATTCTCAAATGCCACGTCATCAATGTCTCCATTTTTATTTATCTTATTTATTCGTAAGGTTTATTTCATATTTTATTTAATGTTGCGCTTTTTACTTTACTATAATTTGTCTTAATCTAATCAGTTTTCTTACTTTAGATCTTTTAATAAAATTGAATAATTGAGCAGAATCTACAATAGGTGTCAAAATAAATTTAGCCCACCCCCTTAAAAAAAAACCCACCCCCAATCGCATCTCCTGTAATCACACGCATTAAAATGGATTCTCATAATTGGTAAAGATTTATTAACGATGTTAATACAAGATCATATTAATAAGTATCCTCAATAAATCCAGAAACCAAAATAAAACGCATGACGTATGGACAAATAACAATAAGAAAGTCACAAGAGTTTTTAATAAAAATCAAAAATCGAGTTCCTAATTATAATATATTTATTAGATGATATATATATATACACATGCCGACATAAGAGCAAGAATAAAGTGTTCTTTCTCCTGACATGGCTATAAAATTGAGGCTTGTTTGCAAAATTGTAAAATGTAGAAAGCGATATAGCGTAAACGATGCAAAATGCACTATGAAATGAAGGTAACGAAAAGATAAGTTACCTCGTTATCTTTATTTTGTATTTTCATTGTTTCAGTTTTTTCCTTCATCCTAAGGAAGGGGATGCAACAACAAAAGAAAACAAAACAAAGATTACAAGGTAATATACTTTTTCATTACCTTAATCTAACAATACATGTTCCTTTGTTTAGTCTTATATATCTTTCAACATTCTTTATCATATACAATAATTCAAACAAATCTACATATATACCGTTATATGTAAAATGTTTCAGACTATCCTTTTTTCTCCTTATTTCTGAGTGGTAATGTTATTATTATCGCTACCACCACCACTTCACTACCACCATTGTCATTTAAGCTATTTGTTTTATTACATTTCCATTAGTATTATGATGCTTATAAATTATGTCCAATTTTGCCGTCACCACTAATAGCATTAGTGTTATAATATAATGACAGTGCTATGTTTTAATATCATAGAAACCACTATTATCATTATTATTATAATGAAACTGTTGTGGATGATAAGGATGTTATTATTAGTAGTAGTACTAGATTGTGGTGTATTGGCAGTGCATTAGAGCGTCTGACACCATGCTTCGTTGCATTGTGTTACGCCCCTTTACAATCTCAGTTCAAATACTGCCGATGTTAGCTGTGTCTTTCCATGTGTGCATGCGGATGTTCATCTATATATGTATGTCAATTTTATACCTGTCAACGTTATTGTCTGTACTGCGCAGACCTTCTCGAGCTGAATACCACCTTCGATTTTCCTTTTCATTTTGATCTCCTGTTTTATGTCATGCTGAAAACGATAGATCAGTAGCCGATAAAAAAATAACTATTGACAATAAAACGAAAGTTGTATCTATTTAAATTGCCTACATTTCCAATTTAGTTGATATGAAACAACATTTAACTTATCTTAAATGATTTTCGTTCCATTATATTTACGATCTATTTCTACATAGTTTGTTCGACAATTTGACATAACATTTCTGTGTGGATTCATCTCTTCTTAAAACATTTTTCTTTTTTTTTTACGATTTGTTCCTGACTTATTCATGAACTTCAAATTATGCCAAATATATTAAGATAATAATAACAGTGATTTCAATAATAATAATAGTAATGCTTTCTTTATTAACCACAAGGATTTACATAAAGTAGACATTAAGGGCAGTACAGGACAATAGAGGACGGTACAAATGGGCATTTCTGCGTGTAAAAAAACAGAGGATGTAATAAAAAAAATAACAATGAAAAATTCCCCAATAGGGGGGAGAATTCCGAGGGACATTGGTGGAGAAAGCCCATTAAAAGGCCACAGGGACCCCGACCACCAGGGCAAGTGCCGTCTCCCAGTGTTCCACCTTTAATTTACAGACACATACTCAGAGGGCAATACTTGCTTCTCTCACCCATCTTTCAACAAAATGCTGGGAAGAGAGCACTTCCCTCTCTACCCTGATTTTCCTTTTCAAATGAAATTTGAAAAAGTTAATCCACTGAGTGCCTGGCAACATTCCAGATGCCAGTCACCCAGTCTCGCTCTCTTCTTGACCCAGGACTGCAACTCAGTCAAAGAAATGAGCTGTGGAAAGGCCCGTCTGACAAACGGCGACCACACCTGTTCACCGTTTAGGCAAAATATCTGGAGATGCCGCAGCCTCAGCGCGTGCCTGCGCATCATTAGCCACGGCATGCCCAGCCCTCCACGTAGAGGGTGCTGGCAGCAGATAGACCGCCTCACCAGCGAAACCTGACCCATCCACAAGAATTTGAAGAGAAGCCGCTCCAAGATGGCGAGGCGCGCACGGGGTAAGGGACGCAGTCAGACGGTAGTAGATGACAGACGCGATGTACGCATTCGCCACCTCAGCCCGACCTTTCAGTGATAGCTTCATCCCAACCCATTTCTGGGTGAGACTGACTACCCTGCCCGTAACCTCGTCCCAATTCTTATCCACCTGGAGGTCTGGGCCGAACCAAACCACTAGCAACTTTACCGGACCGTCCGTCCAGGGGCTAACGACGCTGTTGGACGGCATGGACTTGCCTCTCCAGGTGCCGATTTGCAAGCCCACTGACTTTTCCGGGTTAAATTTTGCTCCCGTCAAACTTTCATATTCCTCCAATAAGTTGCCGACCACCTCGATTTCTGAGGTGTCCGACACCATCACGGTGATGCCGTCCGCATAAGCCGACACAGCCTTTCCGCGTCCCGGTTCTAGCGGGATGCCCTGCAACAGCTCCAGCTGCCGCAGTAAAGGCTCGAGAGTCAATACGTACAGAAGGGATGAGAGAGGGCTCCCTTGACGGACCGATCGGGAGACTTGAAACGGTTCCGAGAGGTGGCTATTAATTTTGATCATGGAGCAGGTGCCGCTGTGCATTGCTGCGATCCAGCTTCTGAAGACGGGGCCGAAGCCAGCCACCTTGAGGTCAGACTCCAGGTAGAGATGGTCGAACCTATCGAATGCTTTCGATTGATCTAAATTGATCAGAGACCCACCGATACCAGGTTTATACCCCACCCTCTCTATGATGTATCGCTAGGTGGAGGTTGTCGTGTATGGACCTAGTTGGGATTGCGCAAGTATGCGCCTCCCCAACCAAATCCCCGACGACAAGCGCCAATCTCTTCGCTAACACCCTGGCCAAAATCTTAAACTCTGTGTTGAGCAGAGTTATGGGTATGAAATTGTCTAACGTGTCCCTCTTCTTCTCGTCTTTCCTTATCAGCGTCACTACGGCACTGCTTTCAGAACTGGGAATGCTCCCGTGCTGCTGCCAGTTGCAGTAGAGGGCTTCGAGGAGATTGGAGAACAAGTCTGGCATATTTACGTAAAGCTCGTAGGGCACACCATCTAAACCGAGTGACTTGCACCTCATGCAGCCGACAAGGGCATCCTGAATCTCGGCTGAAGTAATTGGCCTTTCGCAGCGCCCAGCGTCAGCCGTCGAGAGTTGCGGCAAGCCATCAAGGTAGGGACTGAAGTGCGCAACCATCTATAACCCGCCACTTCCCCCGAACAACCGAGAAAAATGTTGGCGAAAGGCCTCACACATCCTCTTGGAATCGCTCAGCTTGTGCCCGTCTCGGTCCGTCAAAGAACGAATCGTGGTTTTATTACCACGCTGCGCCTCTGCCACGTGGGCCCATCGAACAGCTTTGGTTCCCTCGTTTCTCAGAGCCCGCGCCTTAGCTCTGACAATGCAACCTTCGTGTTTCGCATTGAAGAAATGGTCTAATGCCATTAGCCTCGTCTAACTTATCTACCAACTCCCACTCCTTTCTATTTTTCTCTAATGCTACTTCTTTGCTAAACTCTATCGACATTACTCTAATCTCTCTGTTGAGAGCCCCCCACCATCTATTGTTGACGACTGCCTCTGTCAACTTTTTTCTTAACTAAATTGTTGACCTAGTCCCTGTAAGCCTTACGTGCCGGAAATGACATATTTAGCTTCCAGTAACTAGGTCCTAACCTACGCGTCTTATCTAGGTCGACCATACAGATCACAAACTTGTGATCTGAAGAGGCGACCGTTTCAAAACGTGGAGAGCTTACACTATTTCTGTCTATTTTCCTAATGAATATCCTGTCTATATACGATCTAGATGACCCTATGCGGTTAGCCCAGCTCCACACTGACACATTAAGGAAATCTAGTCAGTACCTGTCAGACAGTTGGAACTGGCTGATCAAGTTCTTGAGGCTTTTGCACCCCCCGCTCCTATCGGATACTCCCACAGAGTCCCAACGTGCGTCTAATAGGCCGTTCCAGTCTCCCGCTAACAGTAAAGTGCTTGACGTACTCAGAGAGGCTTCCAGGCGTCTAAAGAAGTCCGACCGTCCTGCCCCAGTAGGAGCATAGACGGCAACCAGTCTAAAGGCACCACCTTCATTATTGTTCACGTCCAGGACCACCAACTTCCCGTCCGGGTCTCGGAAGATCGACCTTACCTCGAGATCCAGGCCTTTCCTAAACAGCACTGCCACCCTGCCTCCCATTCCAGCCGGCTAACAGATGCAAAGATCTGATAGTCGTCGAAAATGGGGGCTAGTGCGCGCGTGTTGGAAATCGTCGTCTCGCTGACTGCAATTACATCCATTTCTATGACCTGAGGTCGTTAATCAGGTGACCCTGCTTCCAGGAACATCCCAGGCCTCGAACATTTAAACATCCTACTCGTAATACGGCCATGTTGGCAGGTTAAACAGAGAGAGAGGAAGGTTTACTTATCTTCTGGGCTCTTGTGAAGGTCGGGTTTCCGACCTCCATAGTTAGTGGTGTTTCTTTTGGGAACCCCTTTAAAAGACTTGAAGTGGGTTTTACGTTCGGGGTTCCCACGTCCCGAGGAAATCTGTCTCGTATTTATTTGAATATGTCGAGCGACATTCGCACCAGAACCAAATCTTCCAGCACGCGAAATGTGCTCGATTTAAAAATGTCCCCCTCTTTTTGTATATTTTCACTTCGTGCTACGTGAGCCATCAGTTCCTTGTTGGCCCTCCTGACGAGCCCGAAGTTTTGTATGTTTTGTTGGAGTGATTTTATTTGTGTGCGTGGCTGTGGTGGTGATGGTTTTGGTGGTGTTGTTTCGGTTGTATATGTGTTTGTTGTGAGTGTGGTGTCAGATGTTTGTGTTTATATTTGTTCTTGCGTCTGTTTCGGTTGTTTGCGTTTGGGGGATTCTGGTGATGGTGATGGTGGTGTTGATGTTGGTGTTATTGGAGAGATGTTTGCGTGGGTGGAGTCTACGTTTTTTAGTGTGGGTACTTTTGTGTTTTGTTGAGTATTTTTTTCTCTTGTGTTATCTTTTTTGTATTTTGGGGGTTTGGGGATTTCCCTCATTTTCACTATTGGTAGATGAGAGGTCTGGGTCTGTAAGTGTGTATGTATGTATGTTTATGGTTTTATTGGTGTGTGTATTTTTGAGGGCAGGGGGAATTTGACAGCTTTCCTCGTTTCCCCCCTGGGTCGTCAATGTTGGTGGTGGTCTTTCTATTGGTGTTGTTGGTGGTTTTGCCGGTGCTGGTGTTGGTTGTGGTCCTCGCCCCGGCGTCGGCAGCAGTGGAGCCTTTCGACCCCTTGCCTCTTTCAGTAGTTGAGGGCAGAAGGCTCGCAAATGGGTTTATTCCCCACAAGCAAAACACTGCCGCCTTTTGCCTTCGCTCATAATGACCGTCACATTCTGAAGGCGGATGTGGTCTGGGATGCTCTTGACATTCTCGGGCCTGATCTGGAGAAGGATCTCCAAGTCAACCCCGGACCAGTCCTCTCTGGCCGTTCTGGTCACTTCTATAGGGACTGTATTCGTCCCCTCCACAATCACACATCCCAGAAGCCACCACATGTCAAGTCCTGGTGGGATTCTGCGAATGCGGAGACTGGCCCTTCTTTTTCCCATGTGGGAGTTGTACATTATGACACTGCTGGTTTTCCAAGGAGTCATAGCGTGTTTCATAGCGAGGGCTTCTGACTTGAACAACACAGAAATGGTGCCGTACTGTCTGCCCCTCTCTATGTACTGGGTGTCTTCTCTGATGCACCTCACCGCGACTTCGACATCTTCTTGTGGGATTAAAGCTGCCCTTTGGGGTTGTTATCAGATGCATCTATAATGCACCGTTTTGCGCTCCACTGCCTCAATAGCTTCTACCGGTACAGTTAAGTTGGCCCAAGTTTGCTCCTGCTTGATGAGCTTCCATGCCTTGGCCAACTTTTCATCTTTGTTTGAGAGGTCCATGTTGAAGCATGGCCTCTTTTTTGCTGCTGCCGCAGCGAAAGTGTTCTTGTTTTCGTTGGGGGTTTTGTGGTCGTTGTTCTTGTTGGTGTTGTTGTTAACACTGTTGCTGTTATCATTGTTGTCTTTGTTGCCACCGTTGTTCTCGGTGCAGTTGCTATTGCTGCTGTTGGTGTTGTCGCTATTTGTTTTCATGTTAGTGGTGTTGATATTGTTGTTGTATTTGTTATTTATTTTTTTGCTATCTGTATTTTTGTTGTCGCTGTTACTGTCATTTTTTTCAAAAATAGTGTTCTTATTGGTATCATTGGTGTCTTTGTTTACCTTGTTTGTGGTAGTGTTTGCGTTATCAATGTGTGTTAATTTCGCTGTAGCGCTCCTCTCAACTTCTACGTCGTTGTCGCACGACAGCCGACATATGGCTGGGGGGCTTTTCTCAGCCATGTTTTTTTTTCTTCCTAAATTTTTTAACATGTAAAAAAAAGTTCAAATATTTGGGCCAAAAGTCCCAAATATTATACTTTCCCCTCTCACGGGGCAAAGTCAAAGGGCTTATATCCCTTACACAACAATAAATATTTAACAACAAATAATTTTAACAGGCAAATAAAGCGACTTACTGTGAGCGAGCAAAATACGTCCGCTTAGAACAATAATAATAATAATAATAATAATAATAATAATAATTAAAACAATAATAATAACGATATCTATTATTTACAATACCTTACAGAATCGAGCCTCCGTCAACCATGGCATTCAATTATTATTATTATTGAATGCCATGGTTGACGGAGGCTCGATTCTGTAAGGTATTGTAAATTTTAACCGCTATATCAATTGTAAATTGTTTAAAACTTTAACCAAATTGTAGACACAAACACCCTCCTCCTCGTGAGAGGGGTCTTTCTGCCCGTCATTTGGCCCTTTGGGGTTAAATATCCGCTTATTGGGGTTTGTGCCCAATATTTATTTTAAACCCCAAAAAAACATGGCTACAAAAAATAATTTTCACAAGTCACTCCCACTCATTACGTCTCCTCTTCCTCAATCGTCACTACACCAGAGAGAAGATTGTCTCTCTCCCTCCCTTCTCTGATTATGTCTCTCTCCCTCCCTTCTGTTTCGCAAGCGACGCCAGTAAAGAAAAATAGTTTCCAAAATCACGTCCAAAACGTGGAAAATTTCTCCACGACGACGACAACGACGAAAAAGGTGTACAGTAAATACGAAAACCCATTTCATTCGTCTGACGTCATGAATAATAGCAGTAGCAGCCGTAATAACAGCAGCAGCAGCAACAGTAACAAGGAAAAGAACAGTAGCAACCGCAACAGCAGCAGGAGCAGCATAAACAACAACAGCATTAGCAGCAACACAACAACAACAGCAGCAGCAGCAACAACAACAACAACCACAGCAACAGCGGCGGCGGCAGTCGTAGTACCAGAATCAACAACAAAAGTAACAGCAGCTCTGACGACAACAACAACAACAACAAGAAAGAAAAACCGATCTCGTTTGCAGGTATCTCAAAGAACCTGGAAACAATCCTTATAACAAATGAGGAATTACAGGAAGCAAAGTAACGAAAACCGTACACCTAGCAATCTGCAAGGCAGCTGAAAAATATTTCGAAACTCAACAGCACTGTACGGTCAGGTACCGTACAGTAAGCACAAAATCCCGTAGGGTTGAAAGGGCCACAGAGTCTCAAATACAAAAAGCCTTAGAGTCTGTGTGGCAGCGGAAAACGCATATCACCCGAGACAAGAAATATACAACCGTGGACGTGCTTTTTGCCACACCTCAGGAGGCAAAGGCATAATCCTTAGTGACCCTAAGGAGCGAGGAAATGGTGTTGGTGCCCTCCTAATGTGGACAAAAAAGAGTGAGGGTCAAACTGACCCATGTACGCCCCTCAGGGATGGCCCCTTCTTCGCTGGCCGCGTCTGTCATCGTCGGAATCGAGGACAAAAAAACTGTACTGCAAGTACAGAAGAATGTACGAGAAGATTGGGTCGGCACCTCCATTGAGATGTTAATCCAAACCAACCAGGAGTGCATCGAAGCTACCCCGGATGTGATAGACTTCGATAACGGCACTCAGCTGCCCATAAGTGTTGAGGGCAAAGGCCCGAAATGCTTTCGTTGTGGATCGAAGACTCACCTCAGGGCCTTTGCAATGAGAACACCCTGAGAAAGGAGAAAACCCCTCATTCCGAAACCAGCTCCACTGCTACCACAACAGGACAGGCGGCAACCAGGAAGGATAGGTCCGTGGCACCCATACCCACGCCACGGAAATCAAGAACAGCAGCAGCAGTGGAAATATTAACAACAACAACAACAATACCAACTGCAGCTGCAACAGAGACTCCACTGCAACATCACCAACAACAACAAGTGAAAGAGTGGAGCTGGTACCCCTCCCCGACCACACAGAATAGGACATGGAGTGTGAGGTGGGAGAGGGATGGCAAAAGGTCTTAAGAAGGCACAAACGCAGAAGCAGAGCATCGTCGTCTTCGAAAATGGAGGAAAGAAACGAAAAAAGGATAAAGGCTGCTGCAAAAAGATTTACAGCAGCAACACCACCAACACTAGCACCACCATCACCACCGGCGGCAACCCCACCGCCAACAACAACAACAACACCTTCAACACCACCACCACAAGCACCAACAATGCAAACACAACAAAACACACACACCCAGCAACAACGACAAGAAAATAGCAGAACCACACCACACCCCCAGAAAAACAAATGCACAGCAATAATTACACACAACAAGAAATTAATGACTTACATAATTGAACACAGACATTTCACAGCACGACTACAGAATACCAGCACCAATCAAAACACCAACGAACATAAGACTGGTAAAAATAGCACAGAAACAATACACAAACATTAATACGAGATTCCCCAACGCAATTGGTGATTTCAGAGACCTAGGAGGGACACTCAACCGGAGGGTATATTCGGATATAGTCACAGAAGAGCCGACAAACCAGCCGAAGGGGCGATCAAGTGAAAAGGGATGGTGAAACCATCCTTCCTGTGCGAGAAGAAGTAAGGTAAGTGGTCTTTCCCATCTTTTTCACTCCATTTCAACATGACCTCACTCAGAATAGGCAGCATAAATGCGCGTGGCTTGGGTTCGTCATGGAAGCAGGGCCACCTGCTCAACGACACCAGGTTACTAAACATAGATGTAGTGACCTTCAGCGAGACCAGAATCTCCGAAGCACGGGCCTTCGCACCGATCTTCTGCGGCTACGATGTGTACGCATCTCACAGCCGTCCGGTATCGGGGGGAGTAGTTGCTGTGCTTTTTCGGAGAGGTTTGGTTCTCGCCATACGGGCCATCTTCCTGGCCCCAGAAAGTAAGTTTGTGGCGCTGGACGTGACAAGCGGAGTCTGGCAAGCTTTCAGGCTAGTGGCCGTCTATGCCCCGACAGGAGCAGGGCAGCTTGATTTCCTCCGGCGTCTGGAGACTTTTCTAGGAACGTCCCGCTCTTTACTGTTAGTGGGCGACTGGAACGGGATCTTAAATGCACGTTGGGACTTGTGGGATTAGTGGATAGGGGTGGAGGTTTCAATAGTCTCACCAACCTGCTCAGGCGTTTTGAACTGTCTGACAGATACTGATTGGATTTCCCGAATGTGCCAATGCGTACTTGGACAAATCGCAAAGGGTCATCCAGATCATATCTATATAGAGTATTTTGTAGAGAAATAGATAGGTCTAGCATAGGCTGTCCACAATTCAAAATAGTCAGCTACACGGACCACAAATTCGTGATCTGTGTGCTTGAGTTAGATAGGCTTCATAGACGAGGACCCGGCTACTAGAAGCTAAACGCGTCCTTACCAGCGCGCAAATCCTGCAGAGACCGGATTAGCTAACTAGTTAAGCGGGCGTTGACGGGGGCCATCGTCAACAACAAGTGGTGGTTTGATCTGAAAAGAGCAATTAGAATAGAGTACATTAGGTTTAGTAAGGCTTTACCTATAGAGAAAAATAGAGCAGAGGGAGAATTAGTTAGAAAATTAGACGAGGCGCTTAGCAAAGGCATTGCGACCGACGCACTTGCGGCGAAATTGGCCCTTGACCAATTCTTCAATGCAAAGCACGAATGCTGCGTTGTCAGAACTAGGGTGCGTGCTCTCAGACACGAGGGGACGAAAGCCGTTCAATGGGCCCGAGTGGCAGAGGCGCGTCGTGGCAACAAAGCCACGATACGGTCTTTGGTGGACCACGACGGGCGGATGCTAATCGATCCCGGGCAAATGTCTGAAGCTTTTCAGCGACACTACACACAGCTGTTCGGGGGCAGCGGCGGGCCGGATCGTGGGATGGACTTTAGTGTCTACCTGTACGGACTGCCGCGGCTCTCGGCCACGGAGGCGGAGTGTTCCGAAAAGCTGATAACAGCCGCTGAAGTACGGGAGGCAATGACTGGCTACACAAGGGGTAAATCGCCTTGTCTGGATAGTCTGCCGTACGAACTTTACGTACAAATGCAAGACATGTTCGGAGGCCTCTTGGCAGACGTCTACTGCAACTGGCAACAGAACGGGAGAATTCCCAGCTCTGTGAGCCGAGGAGCTGTGGCGCTGCTGAGAAAGGATCCGAACAAAGGGGATAACATAGATAATTTCCGCCCCATAACTCTGCTAAACACAGAGTTCAAGATTTTGGCCAAGGTGCTAGCAAGGAGGTTGGCGCTTGTCGTTGGTGGTCTGGTGGGAGAGGCGCAGACATGCGCCATTCCCGACAGATCCATCCACAACAACCTCCACCTCATGCGATACATCGTAGAGAGGGTAGCTAGGGAACCTGGCACGGGTGGGTCCTTGATCAATTTAGATCAGTCGAAAGCTTTCGATAGGGTCGACCTGCGTTACCTAGCGGCAGTTATGAGGGCGGCTGGCTTTGTGCCCGTCTTCAGAGGCTGGATCGCTGCCATGCACAGCGACATCTGCTCTGTGGTGAGAGTGAACGGTCACCTTTCGGAACCGTTCAACATAATGCGCTCGGTCCGCCAAGGATGTCCCCTCTCGTCCCTCTTGTACGTATTGACTCTCGAACAATTACTACACAAACTGGAGACATTGAGGGGGGTCCCGCGCGAAATAGGATGCGGAAGATCCGTGTCAGCATATGGGGACGATGTCACCGTAGTAATGTCGAACGCCAAACACATCGAGGCGATCGGCACTACACTAAGAGAATACGAAGCGGTGACAGGAGCAATGATCATCCAGGAAAAAACAGTGGGCCTGCACCTCGGCACCTGAAGAGGCAGGTCCATGCCGTCCACCAGCGTCGTCGGGCGCTTGAGGGACGGACCAGTTAAATTGCTAGGGGTCTGTTTCGGTCCGGACCTCCAGACGGACAAAAACTGCGAAGAGGTGACGAGCAGGGTGGCTTCTCTCACCCAGAGATGGGCGGAGAGGAAGCTATCCCTGAAATGTCGAGCTGAGATGGCTAACGCGTACATCGCGTCCGTCATCTACTACCGCCTGACCGTCGTACCTTGTCCAAACCACGCCTTACTGCGATGGAGCGTTTGCTCTTTCGCTTTTTGTGGAAGGAACGCGCTTCGATGGTCAGGCGGTCCATCTGCTGTCAACACCCGCTACGTGGAGGGCTGGGCATGCAGTAGCTGATGATGCGCAAACACGCACTCAGGCTACGACATCTCCACCTCTTCCTGGACGGTGATCAGGTGTGGTCGCCATTTGTTGGACCCGTCTTTCCCCAGCTCGTCTCCTTGACGGAGCTGCAGTCCTGGGTCACCCGAAGACCGAGAGGGAGCGCTTGGAGACTGCAATGTCTTCAGGCGCTCACAGCCCTCGACCAATGGGGCAATGTGATCGGTGGAAACTCCACCTAGGCGTTCTATATAGGACTAGTGGAGGGGAAGAGCGACGACGTACTTGGAGAAACTCTAGGCGTCGACGAAAATAAACTAGCCAATCTCTTCGGAAGGACTTTCAGGCCGGCGCCTATGGCAAATTCCAGAAATCCATGGCCTGGCAGTGCTACCGACGAGCTTTGCCAGTTCGGGATAAACCCTACAGGCATGGAGGTGCCGTCAGCCGAGCACATCCGAGATGCGCGCAGGGCGCCGAAACCGTCCTGCACGCACTCGTCCAGTGTCCGAACATTGCTGACTTGTGGGTTTATGTCGAACACCTGCTGTCACGTGTAGGACGGCTCCAGCTATCAGCTGAGTCCATCGTGAGGATTGCCCCGCCCTCTTCCTTTAGCCGGGAAGGGCAGGCATTTTTTATGTGTCTGGTGGCCATGGCGAAAGAGATAGTATGGTGGACACGTTTGAAAGGGCTGAAGACGAGCACTTACCTCTTCGGTGATGCCCTGATTAACTTTTTCAAATTTCATTTGAAAAGGAAAATCAGGGTAGAGAGGGAAGTGCTCTCTTCCCAGCATTTTGTTGAAAGATGGGTGAGAGAAGCAAGTATGGCCCGAGTAAATGGGGCTACTCTGAGTATGTGTCTGTAAATTAAAGGTTGAAAACTAAGAGAGGGCACTTGCCCTGGTGGTCAGGGTCACTGTGACCTTTTTATGGACTTTCTCCACAAATGTCCCTCGGAAGTCTACCCCCTATTGGGGAATTTTTCATTGTTATTTTTATTACATCCTCTGTTTTTTATTACACGCAGAAATGCCCATTTGTACCGTCCTGAATTGTCCTGTACTGTCCTTAATGTCTACTTTTTGTAAACCCTTGTGGTTAATAAAGAAAGCATTATTAATAGTATTATTATTATTGGCGACCTGCGTAGTAAAGCCTATCATCGTGAGCTCCGCAAAGGTTTGTTATTTTCAGTTATTTAAAATTGAAATTTATGGAACATTTTTATTGTTAACTGTATATATGTGCACATACATTGATTTCTGAAAAGGACACTCAAAAATATTGAGGCCTTCAGCCCCAAATTTAAAATTGAAGTTCTTCTCTTTATCTATCTTTCCATCTCTCTATTTTGTTCCATGCATTTCTTCTTTTTCTTTTTCTTCGTTTTCTGTCTTTCTTTCCTTTTTTCTCTCTTTTTCTCTCTTTCTCTGTCTCTTTCTTTCTCTCTGTGTACAATTTTGTCACTACCAAATCAACCTTCTCAAATGCAAGTAGATGTTGTTACGGTATGTCGAATCTATTTATCTATAAAACTGTTTATATTGTATTTTGTCTGAGGAAGGCATAGCATATTGTTAATATGATATCCCTGAAATATATATAATGAAATAAATATGGTTTTATAAATATAGTTTCCATTTATTTAATATTGTATATATATATATATATATATATATAATATATATATATATATATAATATATATACCGCCGACGTTAGATTTGACTTCCCATGTGTTCATGCGGATGTTCGTCTATATATGTATGTCAACGTTATTCTCTGTATTTCGGAGACCTTCTCGCGCTGAATACCACCTTCGATTTTCCTTTCCATTTTGATCTCCAGTTTTATGTCATGCTGACAAGGACAGATCAATAGCCGATAAAAAAATAATTATTGACAATAAAACGAAAGTTTTATCTATTTAAATTGTAGCGATTTCAATAATTGGACATGTAACACATCTCAATCTGGAGTTTCCAGCGTATGAAGATTTGGATGTGTAAAATCAACTTGTAACACAGTACCATATGTGCTGGTATGTATTGGTGAACATATGAATACGGCTGGATTACCATCTACGGACGATCTTCATACGTTATGACCTCTCGCCGACCGGATTACCATCTACGGTTGATCCACATGTGTTATGACTTCTCACCAAATATGCCTTAAACAGTGACTAAACCGTGTTTGTTGTGTTTTGATTGTTTCAGCTTGTTTTGTTTGCTTCAGCTTGAATTGATTGCCTCAGCTTCTATATTTATTAACCCCGCTTTGTCTGTGTTTGGCTCAAATCGCGTGGTGCGTGTCCATGTGCAAGTTTAACACCTCTTGTCCACACACTTCCACAACCTAATGCTATACCCTGTTTGCGCATACTATAAGGGGGGTATAAAATCCCCTTTAGACCTTCTGAAGATATGTTATGGATCTCATAGTGTTCCATGATGCTAAGACAGGGGAAACTAAATCACCTGTCTTCTATAGTAATTATTGCATACCCTCCTTTGTTGATTCTTCACATGCCTCAATTTATTTTTCCTTTCCCCATTTGTTTAATTACTATTATGCATTTATTTAATTATTATTTTTTAAATCATTTTTCTTAAAATTATATTTTTATATATTTCTTTAATTATCTTTAAGTGCTTATGATTGCTTGTGTGTGCCTTCACATGCCTCAGTCTCTTGTGGGAAAATCTGCCTGTATTATTGTATTATCATGTGTTGTTGTAATATTGTCTAATAACACAGTACGCATTCTCTCCACCCTTCTCATATCGAATCTCCCTCATGTTATCCTGTACTGTGTCTCTACTGTTCTGGTGACAAAGCTTGGTAGGGCTTATATTCAGCAGTATATTTTTATTTATTACGCACCGAGGATTCCTGTTCCGCGGTATGGATGCATCGTTGTTAGCGAATAAAAATTGTATAAGTATGTAGGCGTTCTTTGATTTATTTTATCTATATAAATATATTTGTATATATATATATATATATATATATATATATATATATATATATATATAGAGAGAGAGAGAGAGAGAGAGAGAGAGAGAGAAAGAGAGAGAGAGAGAGAGAAAGAGAGAGAGAGAGAGAGAAATAGATGGGTGGTTAGTTAGATAGATAGTTCATAACAATGATCTAAGCCGTTTCAGACATGACACTGTCGACCAATCTATATGAACACACATATATTTTGTTATATCTATATATATATATATATATATATATATATATATATATATATATATATATATATATATATATATATTATACTTAAAAATACAAGTGTGTGCATGTGAGCAGGACCGTGCGAATTTACTCTGTAATGCGCCTCTACATTATAAAATCGTTGTTTCAATGTTTGGGGAGCATACGGTTGCTATATCTAGAGATATATAGATTATAACCACAGTTATGTAGACAAATATATTGAAATGGAAGCAATCTATAAAAAGATGGCAAGGATAATTTTAGTCACCAACGTACAAATAATTCGATGGATTATTTACCGGCAAATCATTGTAATTCAGAACCATATAATAGTATTTATCTTTCTCCTTTCTCTAGCTTTATGTGGCTTGTGCCAATGATAAATAATACTTTGTTGGCTTATGTTTATTTTGCCTTTGGCATGGTTTATTCTAATTACTTGTTCGTATACAAACGCTTGTTATTGTCTTCCTATTTTATTTTGTCGTATAGCTTAAACAAAAGGCCATACCTTCTAGAAATCTATCTGTCTGTGCACATTTCAATTCTAACTTCTCACTTTTTTCTGATTCTGTTCCGCTTCCAATCATATGACGATATACTTATAGATCTTCTATTCCTCATCGTCTAATTTCCAAGTGTACTATTTCTGTATAATGCGGAGACATATATATCACATGTATATGCTTTCTGCCAACATCTTATAAAGTTGTTAATGTAAATCATATAATAATTTTTTTTAGACGGATGTTAAACAATCTCTCATCATTGATAATAATAATTGCTTACGTTTTAATTTAGTAGTAAAATTAAATCTAGGAGATGTTTAGATGAGGCATATGAAGAATAGTTCTTTTACTGTGTGAAATGAATGAATAGCATAATGTCTAAAATATATTTTATGGATCAAACTTATTTACATGCAAATTCCTTTACAGCAACATTTATTATATATACACACACACACACACATATATATATATATATATATATATATATATATATATATATATATATATATATATATATATATATGTGTGTGTGTATATAATATACATATATATATATTTATATATAATTTCGACATCACCCCATGGGGTCATCAGACTCGGCGCAGATAACGGATCTTGTTGGGATATTTATTAATAATATACTACATAGAAAACTACTGAGGTTGACCGATGGTTTATATCGTGATGATATGCTGCTTTTAATTGAAAATAATAGTAATTGCGACATAAAGAGAAAACGAAAATCAATAATACAATTTTTAAATAGCTACAATCTTAAGTTAGAAATAGAGAATAACTACAAAATTGTTAACTTTTTAGACGTACATTTTCACTAAGTATTAAGACACCCATTTTCACTAAGTATTAAAACACCCATTCTAAGAATTAAAACCCATAGATACCATTCAATCTTTAACAGACATACCATAAAACTATCTTACTCTACTACTATGAACTTAGCAGAAAATATAAATAGAATCATTAATAGAAATCTAAACCAAAATAGTACTAATACCTCTATCAATATCCAACTTAATAATACTGTTCCAAATAACATCAGCTGTGCTAAATGTAATTGTAGAATTAAAACCAAACTGTCCTTTAAAAAATAAATGCTTTGATAAAAATGTTGTCTATAAATGCTCTGTCAAAACTAATGTTCATATATTCAACTATATTCTACTTCTACAGGCTTCAAATCACGTTTCAATAATCACAAATGCCCGTTTAATAATATTGGTAAAAAATCTTCAACTTCTCTATCAAACTTGATATGGAACTTAAAATCTAAAAATATAGATTATTATTTAACTTGGGATGTGATTTCATAAGAATCTGCCTACAGAACCACAACTTTATATAGATTTTGCAAATTGTGTGTTGAGGAAATTTCCTTCATACTTAAATGTAAGAATTCAATTAATATACGCATAAATTTATTCAGTTCTTGTAAACTTCGCTTAAATTCAACGTTTAAAAATATATATAAAATACAATTACACTTATAATGTTTCTACATATTGTTCGATATATTCCAATGCCTATAATTTTCACTTATTAAATTTTCTCATATTATATACATATATTATCATAAATCTTAAATTTTAATTTTAATATTTTAATATTTTTTATATTAAAATTTCTCATATTATATACATATAGATCATAAATTTTTATAAATTTTTATAAATTTTTAATTTTAACTTTAATTTTAATTTTAATATGTTTACTTATTTTTTACTTATGAAATATTTATCCTTTACTTCTTAATATTTTTACATCTTTATCCTTTACTGTTTAAATTTTTCACTTTTTATTTTTACTTCCGACATATCTCATTTATATAAAAATTAACTACTTTTTAAAAAATCACTTATTTCTTAAAAATTATTATCTTAAAATATCATTTTGTTTAAAACTTTTTAAAATTTTAAAAATGTTTATTTTTTTATTTTGTTGAATATTTTTTTTTTTTTTTTTTTAATACATTTTTTTAAAAATATTTTTAAATATGCTTTCGAATATTTTAAAATAATTTTAAATATTTTAAAAGTATTTTTTAAGTATTTTTTAAAGATTTTGAATATTTTTAAATATTTTTAAATATTTTTAAATATTTTTAAATATTTTAAGTATTTTAGAATAATTTTAAACATTTTAAATAGTTTAAGTATTTTTTAAGTTTTGGAGTATCTTTTAATATTCTTAACAATTTTTTTAAAACTTTTTTCCAGAAATGTTTTCAAGAATTTTTCCAGAACTCTTAATATTTTTATATTATATATTTTTTTATATTTTCTAATATTTTAATATTTTTAATATTTTTTTAAATTTCTTAATATTTTAAAAATATTTTTTAATAACACCAATAACTATTTCTTGCTAAATATATCTTTCTAAACTTATATCTTCGTCAAAATGGTCTCATACTAACTAATATATAAACAAAATTGAGATTTTCACTATCTTTCCAATTTAAAATATTTAAAATATTTAAAATATTAGAAACATATAAATATTTATATTAACTCAGTTAATTTAATTAGTTACACTAAATATAAATATAAACCAGTATCTCTCATAAATTATTAAAATAATTATCTATAACAGAATATACCCATATATCCACTCATATATCCATTCCTCTATTCATATATCTATTCTTCTATCTATATTTTGCTATCTATTTTCTACTTATTATTCATTATTTTTCAATATGTATTATTATATTTTCAATATATATTGTTATATATTTATCTACTTTTTCTATATATTTTTTCTATATATATATTTTCTTTTACTTAGTATTATATTGTATTATATTAGAATTCTAATATAATAACAAAATAATTACTAAATATACGTAACTCTAATACAAATTTCAGACTTATTTACCTTATATGAGTTCATCCTCTGTCAAATTTCTCTCTACTCTATATTTGTCTATATATCTCATAACAGTAAATTTTCGCTCTCTCTATCTTCTCATCCTCCCCCAGCGTAATTTAAATAAACGGTTGTTTTATCATTTTTTTATAAATTCATTTGCATATCGACAGATAACTTTGTATTACCCTTAAGAAGTCTCCACTATCCAGCGAATCTTCTGACCGTTAAGGTGTGATCTCCATGGTTATTTTTAAAACAAACTTTGTATTTTATCTGATAAAAAAAGCACCAAGATTTTCTTGGTCGCCTTTTGAAATATATATAATAAAATAAATATGGTTTTATAAATATAGTTTCCATTTATTTTGGTCTTGGAATATATATATATATATTGTATTTACGTATCGAGAAAGAGAGAAAAAGAAGGGATAGGTGATACATATAGTTATTTGCCAAGTAGCGTATGCCAAAGGTGCTCGATACTAGTGCCGGCAGTATTAAATATTCGAAGTGTTAATATTTAGTGGGCTAGAGAGTTAGCAGAGCGTAAGCACGTGGGAAAGTAAAAAATCGGAGAATAGACCGTTAAAACATGTTTATTTAAAATATCACCTGCGTACGTTTCGCCCAGTTGGGCTTCTCAAGGGCATAAATAATCACAAGTGTTCCTTATATAGTTCGGAAATAGTTTTGGGGGTTAAATCTACATCAAGATTCATTGCTCGCAAAAATATCTTGTTTTGATTTTGCAGCAGGTCAAGGGAGGTAACTCTGGCCGGTGTTAGGGCAGTCTTTCCCGGATATATATATATATATATATTTTTTTTGCCGCATCCGTTTGTCTGAGGCTGGGTATGGTATGCAAGGATTGTTTTCTGGGTGTTACTTTGCTGCGCCTGCCCTCCGGGGTGTTAAGACTTGTTGCAGGGAGATCCAGTGTACTATTTCACTCTTCATTCTTAACCCATCTAAAGAAGGATATTTTTAAGCGTTGTGTACAACTTATCGCTGTTTCAGCTCTGCTTTTGATGAGCTCGTGGGGTGCAGTTATGATGTGGTAGAGCTCCATGAGGCAAAGATCGCATTACCTCTTGAAGTTGTACGGTGCAGCCCTGCCGACAATCTACCAGTGCGTGGAGAAGCTGGTGTTTAAGTCCTTTAGTGATGTGATGTAGTCCGCGAGCGAAGTGGAGTGCCTTAGTTTTCTATTTGTGAAAAAAAAAAAAAAAAAATTATCCGGGAAAGACTGCCCTAACACCGGCCAGAGTTACCTCCCTTGACCTGCTGCAAAATCAAAACAAGATATTTTTGCGAGCAATGAATCTTGATGTAGATTTAACCTCCAAAACTATTTCCGAACTATATAAGGAACACTTGGGATTATTTATGCCCTTGAGAAGCCCAACTGGGCGAAACGTACGTAGGTGATATTTTAAATAAACATGTTTTAACGGTCTATTCTCCGATTTTTTACTTTCCCACGTATATATATATATATATTAAAAAATTACACTAACCAGTGTACAATGACGTTCTATACATATATAAACAGAATGATTAACCGAGATTGCGCCAATGTGTATATTGATATCCACGTTTCTAACATATAGACCTGTAGGAATGACAGATAATACGAATTTCTTTGTAAATTGAAAAAGATAATAAACACATTTTTCAATAGTCTTGTAATTTTTCTCGGCATGGTGAATCGCAAATGTTTGACTGTATATACCTATAGATGCTTGCTTGTAGGCATGTATTTATGTATGTATTCAGATATGAGCTTGAGAAAGTTGGAGAATATGAAAGACCGTTTAGTAACACTACAGAAAGTAACATTGGAACACAACTACATATATCTTCTTCATCACCCTCCCGTTTTGTGCGAACGTTTACTATCTTTGCACTTGATTTCATAAATATATTGTTTCCCAAGGGGTTATAATGGGTCAGAATATTTACTTTATTGCAGATGCAGGCATGGATAATTACCTGTGAGCAATGTTATAATGTTTATCGAGGAATGACGACCATATTTCTAGATAAATGTCATTGCTGTACAGATTAACTCGTTTAAAAAATATTATACTGTACGGCGTAGCAGTTGTTAATCACATGTTCATCCATTAATGAACGAGCAATATAAATCTCCTACAAAACCATTCATTCTCCACTCTTTTGGTAAGGCATTGGTTTATGATTTCTATTAACCTACTTCTTCATATAGTCGAACTCCTCTTCTTAATAGAAATAATTTCAATTATTCTAACGGTGGATGACTTTAGGAATACAGAGGATCTTTGTTTTTTTAGCAATCGTTTTATTTCTTATGTTAATCTTAGAAAGGATTGAACTCAATTTCGTTTTATTTACTGTATATGATACAAGTATTGGTTTTCCGGAATGCACTCCAGCTTGGAAAGTTGCAGAGTAAGATATGTTGACGTGATGCCGTATTTCCTATGTGGTTACTGTTGTTGCTGCAGTTCTTAGTTGATTTATATTGGCCATATTGGCGTTTGCGTCCGTTTCCAGTATGTCTATGATGGTTCGACATTCCCTTCTTATAGTTTTTGCAATGTTATGAGTTTGTGTATATGATTGCATCGTGGAAGGAGTGTATTCCGTTTGTTCCGGGGAAGAAAATATTATTCATTTTAATTATTTAACTATTTCCATCTGAAGATTAATGTCATATTCCTAAGATGTCAAAGATCCCTTAGATCTAGTCCAATATATATTATGTTCATATATTATGTTGGTGATCTTCCGCATTCCATGTTTGGTCGATATTCTTTATGAATGCCGGTATTAGATTTCAGTGTATCCTCTGTTTTCTTTTGAATTATTCTTGTTCTGAATGTCTGATTTATGTTCATCCTTTTTATTTTCAATTTAATAAGCTTTAGTTTGCTGTTTATATTTTTGTTACTTGTTTCTTATTATACGAGATTCTTTTCATAAACTCAATTCTTTACACATGAGAGAGTTAGAGTTTTATATATGCGTTTTCACAGAGAAGCTAATTTTTTTCAGGATCCATGCATATATATATGTATATATATATATATATATATATATCCATGTATATATATGTGAGTGTGTGCGCGTGCGCGCGCGCGCGTATATGTGTGTGTGGGTGTGTGTGTGTGTGTGTGTGTGTGCGTGCCTGCGTGTGTGTGTGTGTGTGTATCAAGATTAATGGTTTTGAAATATATTTGCAATTCTTGTTTCGATCCAATGCCTTCATAGGAACCCAGCAATATCCATTCCATGATTGGAGTTTCAAGCAATTTAAATGTGCTGGAGCCAAACATCTCTTTTTTCTCAATATCTTTGCTTCTTGCTATGAGGGCCATGTCTTCTCGCTTGGCTCTTCTTACTAGCACAACGATTTCCGTATGCGGTTTTTTTTTTTGGCTGTTGATGTAGTATATTTATCTAATTTCTTGTTTGTGGTTGGTCATGATGGTGGAATGACTGATGAGGTTTCTGATGCTACTTGGGTTGTTGCAGATGTGTTTGAGTTTTGTGTTTTCTAGAGGTTTATGTCGGGCAGAGAGTGTTGTGTGACGTTTTGTGTGTTTTTTTGTTTGGAGGAGTGTTGCCTACTCTTCTTCTTTAAATAACATGGTTCCAGCAATATGCTAGATGTATTGTAATATGGTTTTCAATGCTCTCTTAAACTTTATGAGTTCGAACTGCTTCTAGTCGTTTTCTATGTACCGCAATATATTTATATCTAAAGGTCTTTTTGGCAGTTGCTGCCAACTCGAGCGTGATGACTATTTCGGCTCAGATCTTACCCAAGCTTGAACATTTGGATGGCTGTAGCAGCCATTCCTGCGAAAGTTTTGTTCCTATTGTATTTGCTGATGTTATTTTTATTGATATTGTTTTTCTATTTGTTGTTCTTGAGAGTTTGCCTTTTGGGTTCTCCCCGTCAGTGTAACTGCTATTTGTCTTTTTCAGAATCAGAAAAAAATAATAAATAATAATGTTTTACGATAGGTATAGTTATTTATGTACAGAATAATATCTGAAAGTGGTTTTACTTCATTCAGTTCAAAGTTACGTAGTAGTAGTAGTAGTAGTAGTAGTAGTAGACTGATATGATCAGACATTTACAATATCCTCCTATGTGTCCAGAAAATGTTCAGGTGTTCTTCAAAGAAATACTTTTTCATTTAAAAATTATTTCCTACTCAACGATGTTGTTGGCTATTGTAATTTTGAAGACAACACTATAATTTTGTTTTCAAATGTTCCTCTCAATTTCAACTAATCGCGGTTCCCACGATGACAATAAACAGAATAAAACAACGCATAAGTAGAACAAAACAAAACCTAATGGAAATATATTTGAAATCGTACTTTCCGCAACTAAAGAAAATGAAAGAAAAGTAACAACATTTTTTTTATATGATGTGACATCAGATTTTTCGTACGTATACATCTATTTTGTCAAAAGGAAATATTTCAAACACGAATAAAAATTCTTCGTTTTAAATTAGTCTTTACACTAAGACATATCTAGGTGAGAGATGTGTTCACAAAATGAGTCATACAGAACTGCATTATGTATATTAAATATGCATGTATTTGTCAGCACCTATAATCTAAGCTTGTGAATGAAGAATGATTATTTAACTTCTTTAATATAAAGCTTCTTATATATGTATAGCTGAAACTAAGAAAAAGGGAGATGAATCTCGTTAAGAAATAGTGTTTTGATAAGAGAAATAGTGTACATGTTATAATATGTATCTTTAAAATCGAAATGCGGAGCAAAATAACAACTCGATGTAGTACCAATATACATAATTTAATTTAAAGACAAGTATCACCTGAGGGACGGTTATACAAAGCCTAATCTAGCTTTCTCGTGTGGCAATATATGAAAGTTGACAGTGTCATAAAAACTGGTGATGACATGTTCTCGTTTAGATTCAACATGTATTTTAAAACAAAGTAGAATCCAAGAGCAGATCTGTATCTTATGGTGCAATTCAGATTCATTCAAACTGACAACTTAGGACGGAAACCTGTTCCAACGCATGTGAAAATAAAGATAATTACCTGTCTCCTATACAGAAGTTTTCTATGTGAAGAAGAAGAACAAACCATGGAGATCGCTACAAGAATTGCTACAAGAGAAAATTGCCACTTACCAATCTACATATAAGGTCATGGAAATCTCTGATACTCCTACTTCCAAGCAATGCACGAAATACTAACCGAGAGCAACAAAAAAATTCGAAGGTAAATAACAGAATCTCGTCTCAGCACAACCTATTTAATTTGTAAGATTTTAACCAAGTGGGGACAGGTGGTCAATAGCATACTGAAGTAGATAGAACTAGAGCCATGCCAAATAATCATATTCAACACTTAATATGCTAGTATTTCCTAGTGACGCGCGGAAGGGCTACCCAATGCCAAAACTTATTGGCACGAGGCCAACGATTACCCCAGTGCATTACTGGAGCTCTAATTTATCGACCCTGCAATTATGAAAGGCAAAGTTAACCTCGGCTGAATTTGAACTCACATCGTAAAGAGCCTTAACTATATGCTGCAAAGCGCGGCGTCCAACCTTCTACCGATAAAATGCCAAATCCCCGGCTTTTTGCATGATATAATAATGTGTGTTAATCAGAATTTATTCTATTTATAGGCTCAATAAGTGAATTTCAAGGAGATGCTAAAAGTATATGCAAATTCGTATATGAATAAACTTCTAAATTCATAATTTACAATCTATAAGTACATAAAATTGGAATGCGACGAAAATGAAAGCTTCATATAAATTTAATCTATATGCTGTCATTTATAAATACATTTAATTCATTAAAATCATAGTCATTTTTCTAAAATGGGGACATCCACATGAAGGCTCGATGCTGGCGCAACAGCTCACTGATATATAGAAATACTGACATGCCTCGTTTTTTGTGGCTTTTATAAACCTGTATTTGAACGAAAAGTAACATTTTCAAAAGAGAAAACTTGAAATTATTTCTGAATACATTACTTATGAAAATGCCTTGCCTGTTTTTATTCAGGGGAGCTGATGACCTGCCAACAATCAAGCTGCTTCATGCTTATGATATCGCAAGCTTAGTACTGTGACTGACACGTGTAAGGGACACATGTTGAACATGTCAGAAGATCTGATGGCATTTCCATTTCAAACGTAAGTGCCAATGCGTCTAGTTGCTGTTTTAAAATCATAATTATATACTTAATATGCATTTTTGTTGTCTTCGTTGTCATATTCATTTACGCATGATCATCATTATAATACAAATTAAATTATATATTTGCATATTGCCTTCTATCCTGTTTCTTTTTAATCCCTCCCCGTATTTCCATTTGAAAATTGAAAATCTACCTGTTTACTTAGTAATCTATTCTTTTTCATATTGCTTCAAACGAATGAAGCTAGTTTTTAAACTTATTTGGTTATCATTCGATTATTATCCACATGTCTCTCTTCCTACTTCCATTAATAACCTTATCGCAGGAATCATCTATTATTCTTGCTAACAGGATTTATTTTTCTCCTTTATACAGCACAACATGAAAGAAAATAGTGTTTGTGATCGCTCATTATGGAATATGCTACAGCTGGCAACATGTCATTTGAAATAGCAATATTATTTGTCTAACTTAGAGTACATATGCAAATAATAGTGAGTGCATGAGATAGGCAATATTCGTATGATACGGTTTTAGCAAGAAAGATTTAGTTGAGGAATCGTTTTTATCGAGAGTCAAATCTACATAAATATAATTCCCCCCAAATTACAATAATATCAACTAAATCTAGCTATAATACAATCGGATCATTTAGTCGATGACATAGGAATTAGAACTATCGTTAGGTTCAGCGAAAGTGTTGGTATTGGATCTCCCATATAAGAAGTTATAATAATTGTGTAATTTGTATAACAAAATTATAAAATTCATGCTCATGAAAAATACTGCATTTGTGTCTACTTGTATTGATAGGCGATAATATATATCTTGTGCTCAGAGATTATTCCTGGGCAGTACATCATTATGTATTATTGAAATTCTTGCCTCAAGATTTAAATATTTCTTCATATAATATTAGTTACATGAAATCTTGACAATATAATAAAATTCACAATGACAATGTCATTTTTCAGTATATTATTAAACAAGTTTGTACCTTATTTATACAGTATTTTAAGCAAATGTTCTTTTCGTAATATACTGAAGACACGTTGCGTTTTACTGTTTCATTTACAACACCCAAGAACATTCATATGTGAATAGACGTTGCAACGTAATAAGCTGCATAAAAGTCTTCCAATTCTTCTGTTATCATATGTCCTATACCGTTTTCAATATATGATATAGTCATTCTTAAATAAAACACTATATGAGTGTGTGTGTGTATAGCTGGATCTCTTGATTCCTGCTACGTCCAAATAACATGAACAAACACTTCAATAACAAAATAATATCAATATTAATAATAATCGTTATTATTATCTTCAACATCACCATCATAATGACGATTATCATAATAATAATTGTTTCTACTTTAGGCACAAGGCCAGCAATTACCCAGTGCATTACTGGTACTTTTATTTTATCGACCCCATAATAATAATGATGATGAACTAATCAACAAAAATGATCAAGAATTGTACGTTACTGTGTGTGTGTGTGTGTGTGTGTGTGTGTGTGTGGGTGTGTGTGTCACAAGAGCAATTTATTCTTTTCTTTCTTCAGGTACAGAGGCACACGTGGTAACATAATAATAATGGCAACATCAATACCAATATTAATAAAGGTAGAAATTATATTATCAGGGTAAAAAATGTTACCTGTGCGTTGGTGTGTGAAGCAATTAGAGCCGATTCAGATATGGTTTATATTTTTGAATAAATACATTTTCTTTAATTATTCCTGTCTATTCTCTGGCATATTCTGGGCAACAGTATAATGGATACAGCTGCAATTTATGGTACTATTTCTTCGCACGGATATCTAATTGCTTACGAAGTGGTATCTAAATTGCTGCAGAGTCTTATAATTGTCGGCGGTGAATTATCATTCTGTTTCTAAGGGTGAGTTTGGTTTGCCCTTTATAGTCTTCCCTACAGACTTTACATTTAATGACATAAAACGAATACATTTTTTGCCGAACAGTTGCAATGTGTATTCATAAAAATATGTTTGTACTGAGGTTAATGAAAGTTTCATGATTAGGGCGAACACATTTTGCATGTTAGTAATGTGTTGGTGGTGGGTAATGTGGCGCTAGTGAGTAGTCTTTAAATCATTTTAGTTGTCTTTGCTTTTGATTATTTTATGCTTAGATTATATACTTAGATCACTACATTGCTGGGTCATGTCTCACAATTGGGATATTTTGTGGACAATGTTGTATGCCTCTGTTTTACTTAGATAGTGTTTTGCGATATAAGGTAGATGGTTGGATGCATCTGAGATTGTTTTTTTTTGTTTATTTCCTATATTTGTTTTAATGTTTAATGGTTTGGCACATTCTATTCCGTTGTCTACTAGTTTTGACGGATACTTTCTTTCGAGTAGAATTTCGACCAGTTCATAGATACTCTTATTCCGAATAGCATGATCTGAGACACTTTTACAGATTTGTCTTGCTAGTTCAAATGGAAGATTTGTCTTCGTGTGTACTTTGGATGAATTCAGGTTAATAGTAAGTATTGTTTAGAGTCTATTTTTCTGTCGTAAATGTCAGTTTTAATATGTGTGCCTTGTTATGATTAGAATATCTAGGAATGGACGTTGGCTTTGACTATATTCCATTGTTAATCCGATAGTATTATTGATGCCGGTAGTTAGGGTCATTGATTTGCTGGGGCGTGTGCGTCCAGATATTCAGACAGTCATCCAAGTAGCGTTTCCAGTTGTGTAGCAAATATTTGTATAAATTCAAGTCAACATTTATTCTCGATTGCTCATATATCCGGACCTCCATATATGCCATGACTAAATGAACGTACGTCTGGGTACTCTTTGTTTCAATCGCAGTACACGATATTTGTTTGAAAATGTTGCCATTGATATGAACAAATAATTTGTAGAATTAATCTTATTCCCTAAGTAATTAAACCTGTTTCCTATTTTTTCCTGGATTGAATAAGCGAATATTTCGAGCACAGATCCAATCACCTCCTTATTGATGTATTGATGTAGAGGTTCACCACATTAAAGACACAATAATTTCTCTCTGTGGATATGTTTAGGTGTGTGTTCTAATTCCTAACATCATTCTGATGCAAGATACACATCGGCATTGGCACACATGTCTACATGTTTCTTGACTTTTGAATAACTTGAAACATGTGAAAACGGTGAAGACATAAGTTTTTGTAAATGAAACTTATTGCATTTTCCGCATCTATTTCCCCCCCCCCCCCACACACATATATATATATATATATATATATATATATATATATATATATATATATATATATATATATATATATATTTATATATATATATATATATATATATTTATATATATATATATATATATATATATATATATATATATATATATATTTATATATATATATATATATATATATATATCACAGAAAAAAAGAGAATCAGTGTTGCGACGAATGGAATTTATTAGACATATTACACTCGTTTCTCTGGCGACCAGCTCGTGGCACGATCGATGTAATGATCGAACCTGACTCTGAAAATCGCAAGGTCCTCAGATACGTCTTGATTCTACGAAGCATATTTTCCTATAGGACATTTAATGCGGCTGCTTCTTAGGGACTGTGCAAAGCAAATAACCCCACGAGTGTACCTGTCGGAATCATATTTTGTGTGTGTTTGCTAATATATATATATATATCGGTGGGTGAACCCATATCTATTCATATTCTTGACCTCTACAACCCGCCACTTTATATACCACTACTTGCAGCCCATTGTATATGTAGCTAAGGGAAACGGAAGACTACAATTATTGAGTTAAAATCTACCGCAAGTCTTAGTATCACATGACATGTAATACATTTATTTTAACACGGAACTTTAGAAATAATGCGTCGATTAACTAAAATATGTCTTGGATTTATACTTGCAACAAATCAATCCCCAACGGTGAAAATCAGTGCAGAAAGTTGGCATCATCAAACAAGAAACAGAAAGCTATGCGAAAACAATGAAGTCCGCCAAAAAGGAGATAACAACGCACAAACACAATATGATCAAATACAATACTGTGGATATCCTGATACAAATTAGAAATAAACCACACCTAAAAATTGTCCAAGAAAGTCTTATTTACCCACATGAAAGATTAATGAAGTTAGCATAAGTACTGAATAGACACATACCAATAACAACAATGTAACCACAGAACAGAAACAAATTAAACACACCAATAGATCAAACACTCCTAAACGTCACCATCTGAAAACGTTATTGTAAGCTATAGTTAAGAACAGTAAACACATTGCAATCAATCGGGATACTGCTGTGAAAACATAAACACAAACAGATCATCTCGTCAAAGCTACTTAAAAAATACAGAGTTGTATATCTCATTTAAATTCAACAGTCTTCCAGCACAATAATACTTCAGCTATCATAATCACGACAACAGCTGAGAAACAGCTATGATATGTAATATGAACAACACCACACCAATAAAAATGCAAAGCACACATGAATAAATAACGCTAAGTGTACCAAAGAACCAAGAGAAACAATAACAATGAAAAGTAACACAAAGTATAAGAAGGATGTTGGCTTACGCTAATGTAACCTATATACCCTGTAGTGGTAGACAGAGTACGTTCGAACATAGATGACCTTCATAACGTATTAAATGTAATAAACTATACTCTGTAATATTTCTCGGCAGCAAGTTAATGTTGTATTGACTGACAAGCATTCCGAAAATGTTCTATTAAATCAAGTGGTTCCTGATCTCAGTGAGATTATATAGGGTGTAGAACTGATGGATTTATTTACAGTAACAAGCGCATCTAATTTTCTTCCACATCACACAATAACCGAAACTGTCATCTAAAGATTATCCTACAAATGGAAAGTGCCGCAAAGACAATGAATCCTCTACAGGAAACACTAATTAACTTGGAACAATAGAACAAGGATTACCACTATACCATAAAAACAATTTGTTAACAGGAATGTAGCCATCAATAACAAAAATAGATCTAAGCAAACAGATCAAAATATTGAATCCCATTCAAACATATAAAAAAAATAGCAGTAATAAGAACAATGAAACAAATTATAATGTGCAACATCAAACTAAACAAACACCACGAACTAATTGAACTGATTTGAAACATTTATTACATCGCATTTGATTCATTTCTCTTTCATGAATCTCTACTAAATGACCTGAACGTGCACAAAAACGAATACAGAATTCTGTTTCTTTAAAATCTAATACATGTTACCGTAGAGCATGACGATGCGATAGAGTGCTTACATCAGATATGTTCAAATTACACATAATACAAATGTAGTGAAAATGGATAGATATTGTGTATGACCATCAGAAAGCTAAACATTTATTTAATAAATATTCATAACCCTCTCAGAAGTTGAAACTTTAATCCACAGATATCTAAACTGTAAAAAGGGAAGGTCTGCGGGACTGCGTACGTTTTTTTTTTTTTTTTATCTCGTTAGTAAAATAAGTTGGATTACTTTCAATAAATAATTGTTTCTACTTTTGGCACAAGGCCAACAATATCCCAGTGTATTACTGGTACTTATTTTAGCGACCCCGTAAGGATGAAAGGCAAAGTTAACCTCGGCGGGATATGAACTCAGACCATAAAGGCCTGTAACTCTTTGCTGCAAATCATGGCGTCCAACCCTCTACCGATACTTCCAATCCACCAACTTAATAATACTTTGAATAAATAATGAATGAATATTACATAATTTATCTACTAAATTTTGTAAACAAAAATAATTTTTTTAAAATAAATAATTTAAAATGGACTTCTTTTCAAAGTTGCACTTCCGGTATATCGTTGCCACGACCACCACTTCAACTACCATTTATATAGAAAGAGAGAATGTGTGATATCAACACTTCTCGTGGCAATCGCTTAAATAAACAAACTAATTTTCTGTCACTAATTTTCTCCTAATGCAGTTTATATACAATATAGTCTTTTCATGGATTACATAAGACAGTGTAACAACGTCTTCGTTCAATTTCTGTTTATATTGTCAATTACGATTTTATTTGATGTATCATATCCTCATGTATATATACTTGCCTATAATATCAATATACACACTACATATGCTAGCAGAAAACCACCCGAAGGTCGGTTTTTTCTGCTAGTTAGTCTAATTCAATGTATACCGCCCGTTCTGGATCAACGATGAGTAAACATCAGTCTAAAGAATACAGAATATCTACTAGAGATTGTGGATGAATACAACATTCTTTACATCAACTATCTATACTGTAAGCATTTATTGCAATTAATTTAACAAACAAAAACACTAACAATTGCTACACACACTAAACAATACATAAAACAGAAGATATCTATTTCACAAGTCTGGCTGGAGCAAGTTTATAAATTACCTAGACAAAGCAGGTGTACAAATACTTATGAATAAATACAAGAGAAAATCTCTGCGAATGTACTTTTACTTCTGTTAATCAGAATACAAATAAACACAACAAAGATAGCATCTACAAAAGGTATTGGCGGAGTGACGAATTAAAACACATAAAAAGAGAGATTTACCAATGTTTTGATAAATAGAAATAGCATCCAACAGTTTTAAATCATGAAAAGTATAAAGGATTAGATATAAAAGATCACATATAAAGGGTAAAAAGCAAATGAAACAAGCTAAAAGGTATATCTGATCTAGCAAATCCAAACAACCAAAACACCAAATTCTATTATTATATTAACACTATAGTGCAGTAATCTCAGATACCGTCAACATTTTACCATTAGACGGAGAAAGGTTTTTCTACATATATTTGGTTCCAGAATATATTAATTACAAAGCATTAACCCCTCTCACTTCAAATGTAAATTTTACTCTCGTACTTAATAAGAATGACTAGCAGTGAAGATTAATTAAAAGAGACAACGGTCTGAGTCCCATCTGGAATACCTAATTTAATCGTTAATGTATCATGAATTGTAATACAAGGAATATTGCTAAATGAATAGTATCATTGGATCTTAATAGCATCTTCATATATCGAAATTGACGTATGAGTTTGTAATACCAATATTAAATAAGGAGTGACAAATATGATTCTACCAAATCATAACATCCAATAGCCCTACCAAGCTTTCTAACGAAAACACGTGTGCAACCTGCTGCAATCTGCCATTAACCCAGGTTCTGCTGCACGTCGGGTTGAGGAGGCCAAACTCTTCAAATACCGGTCGCTCTCCGTCAGGTTTGCCGTTGTACCCTTGGCAGTGGAGACTTCTTGTGTACTTGGCCCCAGGGCTACCTCCCTACTCACCACCATAGGCGCTGAGCTGGCCAGCCGCAGGTGTGAGCCTCGGGAGCTGGAATGGCTTTTCCAGCGCGTCTTCCTTGCCGTCCTCCGGGGAAACGCCTTCTCCATTCTGTCCAGCGGGGCTGTGGGGAGGTCACCAATATGATTGACTGACTTGTTATTTCATCAGTCAGATGTTCTAATGATTCTGTGACTATAACTGGTAGCACTATCATATTTTAGTGTAATAGATTATCTTAGAAGAAACAATGAACATTTTCACCCACATCTCACTTTGGGTGACGAGTAAATATATATATATATTTTTTTATTAAAATAACAGATTAAAGTTTAAGCAAATAATCGCTGCTTTCACCCTTAACGGGATCATCTGAAATTAGATTTTAGTCTTCAAATTTCGAGCCCTCTTTGGATTTTAGTCTTCAAATTTATTATTATTACTATATATATATATATATATATATATATATATATATATATATATATATATATATATATATATATATATATATATATATTTAAAAGAATAGAGGTGTAACACACGAGTTATGATATATTGGTAAACGGATAAGAAAATGCTGACAAATTGTTCGCAGCGAAAAATAGTTTAATTAGGAATAAGTCAAAATTAGTAATAGTATTGGTTAGTATTCAGTTTTGGTTTTAAGTTTTACCAGTTGCGCATTTCAAATGCTGTTCAAAAATTATTTTGAGATAGAGCGCCCGTGATGTTTGCTCTAATCCAGATTGGAGCAAACATCACGGGCGCTGTATCTCAAAATTATTTTTGAAAAGCATTTGAAATGCGCAACTGGTAAAACTTAAAACCAAAACTGAATACTAACCAATACTATTACTAATTTTGACTTATTCCTAATTAAACTATTTTTAACTGTGAACAATTTGTCAGCATTTTCTTTTCCGTTTACCAATATATATATATATATATATATATATATATATATATATATATATATATATATATAATATATATATGTATAGAAAGAGAGAGAGAGAGAGAGAGAGAGGGAGAGAGAGGGAGAGAGAGGAAGAGATAAATGGGCTAGAAAGTAAAGATGAAAGATCTCAGCAGTACATTTACAGATTAATTTTCTAATTGCTGTATTAAATATAACCATATATAACCATATGTATAACAATCCTATCAAATATAAAAAAAATTAAATATTAAACAAATGTCAATAGTCTGAATATATGTGAACTTTCTGTCAAAATACTGTCCTATATATGATATATATGAAGATGCATTTGTGAATGTGGAGGTGATGTTCGACATGTCAGCTCAGCATTAAATCGAATTCAGTTGGTTAAAAAGAGAAAATGCTCTTACCATTCAATAAACTCGTCCAGATGTAATTTAACTTTTCATCTTAACGTTTAGCTGTAACATTTATTTTAAATGCAACTTTACCCCCATTAAAACTATATATATATATATATATATATACTTAGGTTAATAGGAGTTAGGTATTGTATACCCGTGTCCCATTAAGGTATTGGCAGCATAATAATTAGCTCTATGCTTTGGAGCAGAGCCGTATATATGATAAAGAACACAAGAGCGTCTACAATATCAACAGATTTTTATTGGCTTACAATGTTTCTTCCTTACGTAACCGTAGGATTCTTCAGAGCTATAAAAGGGGTTTGGTTGGTGTTATGGACTCTACCAACAAACATTCAAGAACAAAGAGTAAAGAAAGTAAAGACCAAAAGCAGGGGACGATAAGTCTAATTTTGGTGCGGGAGGGTGGGGTGTGGATCCTTGTTTACTAGCTGTGGTCATATTCTTTCCCGGGAGTCGAGTGGTTAGTGGAGCCATAGATGGGGTGGCGTCGATAGTAGGGTGCAGAGGGTGTGCAGAGTCTACACACACACGAAGGGCATACAATATATATATAACGGAGGAGAAAGTACATGAGGTAATTAGAAATGGAATAAGAGTAATAATAATAATCTGTAATTAATAATGTATAATAAGGCATGGGGAAGATTACACTATAATAAGGTATAAATGTAAGAATAAGTTAAAATATAAAGGAGGATAAGAGTGAAAATAAGAATAAAGGTTAACAAATATATATATATATATATATATATAAAATATATAGAGAATATATAAAAAAAATATAAGCAAGTATTAGAAGGGAAAAACACAATGTAAAAAAATCGATTTTGTCAAATAAAAATATTATAAATATGGGGGGAGAAAACGGGATAGAGAAATATAATCAAATGTGATTAGTTGAGAGAATGTGTGTATTCTCCTTTTCTCTCACACACACATACACACACACATATGTATGTATATATGTGTGCATGTGTGCATGCATACATGCATGTATATGTATATTGTACACATGTATATTGTATATATATATATATATGTATATTATATACATATATATTGTATGTGTGTGTATATATGATATGCATATATATATATATATATATGTATATGTGTATATATGCGTATGTGTGTGTATGATATGTATATATGTGTGTATGTATATATATATTTTCTGTAGAAGTCTTCTCTATATGTGGTGTTTGGCATGAATTCCTCCTATAATACTCTTCTTTGAGAGGAGCACGATATGTAGAGTAACACATATGTATTGTCGCAGTTGAAACTGAGAACCACCACCCGTCCTGCTGACCCAAATGTTTACTGAGGACCAGAAAACCATTCTCCACAATATAAGAGAGGAATGCGCTTGCCGGACTATTGATGACCAAAACATCACATTCCAAGGTAATGGCAAAACACAGTGAATGGTAAACACGACCAGAACATCACAACATGCACATCGGAGCAACAGAGATATAATATCAATAAGCGAATCAATTGACATTTTTGAGTTGAAATACATATAAATATGTGTCTGTGTGTATCGGACACACGTACACATGAAGAAACTGCTGACCTAAATGTACCTGTCATGCCTGTCTGAATTCCCAAGAAAACTTTCGGTCAGTTACTATCTTGACCGCTTACCCTCACAATTACTACGTAGCGGTTCTTGCACGTGACTGCTAGACCCGGATGAAACGAAGACGAAGGCTTTCCTTGCGTACCGTTTTGTACCACAGATGCGATCTCACTCTGCCTCGTTAATATTCAATCAACACGAAAGTTCTACGTTCTGCTCAATAGAATTGAATCCAACCACCGACAACATAGTTGGATGACCGATAATCACACCAAACCGGAGTACTGTGATCCTTGTAATTTCGAGATATACAACCACTGATAGTGTAACGAAGACCACAAAACCATACTCCATAATATTGAACAAGGTGATTGATTTGTGCGACCAAAATAACACCACACACATATTGGGTCGGCAATGAACTAGGAATATTGGATCCTCCGTCAATGTCTGCGTGAGCAATAATAGATTTCTATCTGCATTGAAATTTACGAACTTGTGCATCTGCTGTGGTGTCAAACACAAACGCGAACGACCGCACAGATGAGCAATGGACCATACCACGTGGGTTGAACTTGCAAGTGAATTGAAGGATGTGTAACTCTGATATACAGATTATTTATTATTAAGATGTATAAACTTGACATAACTATTACCATCTTATATTCTCTCAACTAATCACATTTGATTATATTTCTCTATCCCGTTTTCTCCCCCCGTTTTTATATATATTTATTTGACAAAATCGGTTTTTTTACATTGTGTTTTTCCCTTCTAACACTTCCTTATATTTTTTATATATTCTCTATATATTTTATATATATATATATATATATATATATATATATATATATATATATATATATATATATATTTTGTTTACCTTTATTTTTATTTTCACTCTTATCCTCCTTTATATTTTAACTTATTCTTAGTTTTATACCTTATTATAGTGTAATCTTCCCCATGCCTTATTATACATTATTAATTATAGATTATTATTATTACTCTTATTCCATTTCTAATTACCTCATGTACTTTCTCCTCCGTTATATATATATTGTATGCCCTTTGTGTGTGTGTAGCCTCTGCACACCCTCTGCACCCTACTATCGACGCCACCCCATCTATGGCTTCACTAACCACTCGACTCCCGGGAATGAATATGACCGCAGCTAGTAAACAAGGATCCACACCCCACCCTCCCGCACCAAAATTAGACTTATCGTCCCCTGCTTTTGGTCTTTACTCTCTTTACTCTTTGTTCTTGAATGTTTGGTTGGTAGAGTCCATAACACCAACCAAACCCCTTTTATAGCTCTGAAGAATCCTACGGTTACGTAAGGAAGAAACATTGTAAGCCAATAAAAATCTTTTGATGTTGTAGACGCTCTTGTGTTCTTTATCATATATGTATATATATATATATATATATATATAAATATATATATATATATATATATATATATATATATATATATATATATATATATATATATATATATATATATATATATATATATATATATATATACATACATATATATATAGATATATAGATATATTATTGAAAGAGTGTAGGATAACATGGTCAACAGTACAACAAAGGGGTTTTATTTACAGAATTCACAATTGGTTCACTGATTAAGTTGTCTAAACATTGCTGAATACTTGAAGCTGTGCCACTCAATTTTGAATACGCTGTTAGCTTAACGTGATCATCGGTCCCTTCTGATGATCTGGTTAAGCTAACAGCGTATTTAAATTGAGTGGCAGAGCTTCAAGTGTTCACCAATTTTTAGAAAACTTAAACAGTGAAACAGTTGTTAATACTGTAAACAAAACCCCTTTTTTTGTACTGATGACCATATTATTCTTCACTCTTTCAATATTATTACTCCAAGATAAACTTACATAGGAATTCCCGCGAAATCACAAAGTCTCCACCTACGGAAACCTCTTGTTGAGTTAAGCAAAACCGTATGCTAAAACTATCCACAATACGGAGTATTCACAACCTATAACGATATGTTGGTATATATATATATATATATATATTGATAAACGGAATAGAAAATGCTGACAAATTGTTCACAGTGAAAAATAGTTTAATTAGGAATAAGTGAGAATTAGTAATAGTATTGGTTAGTATTCAGTTTTGGTTTTAAGTTTTTACCGGTTGCGCATTTCTAATGCTTTTCAAAAATTATTTTGAGATAGACCGTCCGTGATGTTTGCTCTGATCTGATTAGTTTTGGGAATTCTACCTGTGTTTATGTTTAAAAAGTGGCTCCAGCTGTATTAAAATAAGTTTTGCGCCAATTCGTGTTGCAAACATTCTTGTGGTCAAAACAATTTTGATTGGTCGGTAGAGGTCATGTGAATGTTAAAAATTGATTTTGCGCCAAATGTAGGTTTGTGTCGGCTGACTGAGAAATAAGTATCTCACAACAAATATGTGTGTGTGTGTGTGTGTGTAGTAGTAGTAAAGATGTTCGTTGTTGTGATAATGGTCAGCAGGGATGTGTGTGCGAACTGCAGCCTGTTGACAGTTCAAATGCCTATTAAGACAAGTGTGTGTGTGGGTGTGTGTGTGTGTGTGTGTGTGTGTATGTGTGTGTGTGTATGTGTAGCAGAGTAATTCGTGGTAGAGGGATGGTCAGTAGGAATGTGACTGTAAGTGTGTCGGGATATTTTAACATGTTAAAATATATTTTCAGCTCTTGTCTTATACGGAGAAGTGTGTGTGTGTGTATGTCTCTTTGTATATTAGTGTACGCGTGTGTATGTGTGTGTGTATATATGTGTGTTTGTGTGAGAATGTGTGTTTGTGTGTGTGTGGGTGGACCAGTATTTATTTCTGTAAAATCGATTCTCTCAATAGAACATCAAAATCCTTAATAATAAAAGGTGTGAAATGATATATAGTATTGGCATAATACTAAGGTGTGTGTGAGTGTGTCCAGATTGTACGTAATGCAAGGGGAATTCAATAGGCCTTGCCGTATTGGAATACTTGTGCACAAATATGTATGTGCCCATCAGTGTGCAATGCATGTGTGTGTTTATGTATGTGTGTGTGTCGGCACGGTTATATATATAGACATAAAAAGGTATGCAAATTTGTGTATATTTGTGTTGCACCTTAGAACATGTGTGTTGCTGATGCGCTGGGTGTGGGTGGCATTATCTTTAAATTTGTAGAGGGGAAAGATTCTGAAGTTGGGAGGATTTTGGGCGACACATGTATCAATGTGTTCACTCAGTGGTATTTTCCTGTATTCCCGTATTTTAATTTGGGATATATGGACAGTCATGCGTTGGCGGAGGCTGATTTTGGTCTGGCCTATGTATTGTTCTCGACAACCTGAGCAAGTTAATACATATATTAGATTTGTTGATGCGCATGTGAAATTGTGTTTTACTATAAAACGTTGTCTTTCTTTGAAATAGAATTCCGAACCGTCTATTAGGTTGATGCAAATGCCACAGTTGGGTCTATCGCATTTTTTTACTGTGGGTTCCGCTGTTGTGGTTGGCAGTACTGTGGCATGTGTTAGGATGTTTTTCATTGACTTAGATTGTCTTTTGCTCTTTATGATATCGTGTGTTCGTAGGATTTGGTTCATTCTATGGTCCTTTTTCAACACAGGGATATTCTGGAGGATGGTGTCAAAGGCCTCATTGTGTAGGGGGTTGTGTGTGGAGATGTATGGAAGAGCTTTTAGTTTCGGTTGATTTACTTTAGGGTGTCTAAGGTCCAGGGTACTGAGTTTTAGGGCTCGAAAACGAGTTGTCAGCCACCATATATATATATATATATATATATATATATATATATATATATATATATATATATATATATATATGTACATATATATATATGTATATATATATGTGTTGTGTATGGGTGTGCATGTGTTGTCCCGGGTTCAATCGGGCGTAACTATAGTAAGGTTCACAATACATAGCAGTGTATAAATATTTGATACACAAATGGCTTCTACAGGACTAGAACTGTTTCATTCAAAGGAAATCATCGGGTTTTCCAGATGATTTCCTTCGAATGAAACAGTTCTAGTACCATGGAAACCCTCACTATATTATATATATAAAAATTGGGATATATGAATGTAATATATGTACATATGAGAGTGTTTGTGCGTATGCGTGTATGCGTGTATTTGTGCATTTGTGTAAATGTGTTTTGTAGGTACTTAGAATATTCGTAATTATGGATATATTTTAATATAATCATTTGAATCGCATTGTCCTTTTCATCCAGTTTTCTTCATAGAAAGTTATATAAGTACCCACAGCAAACAATAGTAGAAGTGCTTAGATTCAGAATATTTACTGAGCATATTAGAATATTTGAACGAATTTGCCCAAATATAATATATTCCTGATATTTTCGGATCGATTCGTGTATCCATTCACATTCTTTCATGCCCTCGAGAATTCATTCTCTCATTTACAATGGAATATTGTCTATCTCCTTATACCAGACTGCACTAGCCTCTCTGTGTAAGCTTGTGTTTTTGTATTGTGTTTCTAATATAATTTTATTTTTATTCTAGGTTTCATCTACTGGTTTTCTGTTTAATTATTCATAAGTAATTTATCCATTTGACATTTTGTAAATATTTTGAAAAAAATACTTCGCGTTACAATCACCTGCGTGCAAATATACATTCAGAGTCACATTTTCACGCTTACAGTTAAGGCAAAAGTGTTTTGAAATATAAAATCAGTGAAGAACCTTGTTTGTGTGAGTGTGCATGTGAGTTTGTATATATTTATTTTCCAAATATTCTCACTCTCCTCTTATTAGTTGTTTTAGTTCTCATTCTCGATTCTGTGGAAAGACTGGCGTCCAAAACCTTTAAATTCTTTTCCCATTAAATCAAGAGTTAAACTAATATATATCGTCATTATTATCTATTGATTTTTTGTGAGATATTCTTTGTAATTTTCGCATACAGACACAAACACGCACACGCACAAACCACACACACACATATTCCAACTAACAGAATAACTGTCTACCAAACTATTTCCACATTCATTGACGTAAATGGTTGTATTTTCACGTGAGGTAACATATATGATTATCCCTGGTTGATGATTTGACATACAATTTATCGATACATTTCTTTGTTATTGTTGTTGTTTTCCTTTTAGTATTGTACAATGAAGATATCCTTGCAACGTAACTATATATATTCAGTTATATATTTTATATTTGGAGATATTTTACCCGGAAACAGAACTCCTGCCCAAACACTCACAAAAACATATGTCGAGATTGAAACTCGACACATTTATTTTGTTATATATTATGTATATTGAAATTTACTTGAAATAGATATTTAATTTCAGTATTTGTTCTCATGTTGAAATTACAATATGTTATTTTGAAACATAACCATCATTACTTTAGATATATTTCTATCTCTGCAAATATGTCTGGTGGTGGATACCCATGCCTATCTCAAAGGACATACTTCGTAAAAACATCGTCAACTATGCTGGGAAATATACTTGATTGAAAATGCCTACGAAAAGATGTCATGTGTTAAATTTTATTTTGTAATAACAAAAACGTAAAACTATATTGAGCTAATGCAGTGTATTCAGCATAAGTAGAATGTCGACTCTCAATGCATTAGATATGTTTATGCCGGTTGTATTGATATTTGTTTTAATGTGAACGGCGTTAAATGTTAAATAAACTCAGTTATTTATCTTATCAAATAGAAATGTTTTATAATTAAAATTAATTTCATATTGTCTTGTGGTGTAGGAATACAAATACATAATAAAATTGTATTAATAAATAAGCATACACTAGCCTAGCATTGGTAATGCATACCTATTGTTTCCATTCTGTTGTTTATATCCTTGTCGAAATAAATACAATAGTTAAGTCAAGTTTTATTGGAGTTTTACCTGTTGAAGAAACATACGGGAAGCATTGAATGGCAAGAAAAAAATATAGTGTATGGAAAACATATTGATATCTTTATCTATGTTTATATTTTCCTCACTCTGTCATGTTCTTCGGTAAAATAGAGTAGAATATATTGTGTAAACCTTAGTGTTTCACTGTGTAAACGAAACACTAATTTTCTAAATTGAAATGAAGATTGTATGCACTGAAATAACCTGTTTCTATGATGATCCTGTAATGATCTATAGTCATACGATACACTGATTTATATTTTTAGCCACGAAAAACAAACGTATGATTATGCTGTGAGTGATGTTAGCACTGTGTACATATTCCTAAACACTTCTTGATATTTGTTCTTTAATATGTCTGTGAGAAAGTGTCCGTTACATATTGGTATTTAAAATATATTATCAACAAAGAGATAATACGACACTGGGATCGGGTAAATTATATTTTCAAAGATTCTACTTTCTGCATCAACTTATTTCTTTTGAACTTATTTCTAAAGACAATAAACATTCTTGTTAATATCGTCAATATTATCCAAACGTTTCTATTAGTTGATGCAATTAGCATCATCTTCATTGATTTGTACGTTTAGAATGGAAACATCTTTAGTTTAATAGTCACTTGCAACATTCCTGCTGATGCTATTGTAAGAGCCTGTATTTTTTGTATGTTTCAGATTGCATTCGATCTGCATAAGAGAAAAAGTTAGATTTGAACACGTATATGAAGAATAAAACGATATTTTAGGTTGTTAGGTAGATATTCCTGACGATGTGTGAAATGTTAATAGTTGATCAGTTTCAGGACTGAAGATGGATTTCTATTTTAAAATATGAATTACATGTTATTCCTCATAAAATGAAGGGTCCACGCTTAAGGCCCAAGAGAAAGGTACTCATTTAAGTTGAAAAGTCTATGGAGTCTAAGGTTTTTAGAAAATTCAAGCAACGATATTTTATCAAAGGTCAAAACAGGTAAATCGAAATGGATTTTCTTCAACGTTTATTGATGTGGAAAACGTAATGAAGATGTTGCCAGTCACTGTCATGTAAATGTATCTTTCCCCTTATATATAGCCCATTGTAAAGTCTGAATCTAAAACAGTGTAAGTGATTAGTAAAATGTTGATCTGCTGTTTGCCTCACTATGTATTAATTCGGGCGGGTTATGTTTGGGGTACTTGTAATAATGGACACCGGATCGCGAAGGTATGAGAGTAATTCACTGTTTCAGTCTCAGAACGCCTGCAGGACCGAATCTTTAAAACTGATATACTGAAAGGGTATAACCTATTTAGTTACCTATAATAATAATCTGTATTATTATCTTACAAGAAAATAATCTCCATTCTCCTTCCGAGTTTCATATGAATATAAAGAAAATGCAGGTATGTGTCACTTAATGTCATATTCATATCATTTCTGGAAATGAACAAATATTGAATTAATTTGGTAATCAATCGATCTGCTAAAAATATTTTTTTTTAAATTATTTATTACTCACTGTTGGCAAACTAATGTCATAAAACCCATTGAACGCTCGAAACTAATGCACAGTTAAACGACAACGGGATGAACATTCGAGTGAATCAGATAATTATTTAATTAGACGAAATAATCTATTCAGCGTAGCAGATAATGCATTGTGAACATTGCTTCTTCTGTGAATAGGCAGTGTTCTGCAAACGGAAATATACAATCATGCACACATACGTAGACATATCCATCCACATTCCTGCTCACTTGATTACACTCACGCGCACATGCACATCACCACTGTTTTTTATTGTGCATTTTTCTTTCCTATACTACTACTACTACTACTACTACTACTACTACTACTACTACTACTACTACTACTAATAATAATAATAATAATTATAATAATAATAATAATAATAATATTACTACTACTACTACTATTACCACTACTACTACAACTATTACTACTACTACTACTACTACTACTACTACTACTACTACTACTACTACTACTACTACTACTACTTTTTAGTTTTTCGTCTTCTCCGTCACCTTATTATTATCATGTTTATATTTATCTTTCTGCTTCCTCTTCATCTTCTCCAACCCACTTATTCATGAGAAGGTTGCAGTAGTAGTGTTCTCAAACAGACCTTCTAGGGGGTCCTGACAGACGTAACAACTCGATTGATCCGGGTGGATCTTTAAGAGTGACAAGCCAAGCTCATGGGTGTTATCCAACGATCGTACTCTGGATCTACCACTAAGCCTCCTGTCGATTGTTTTTTCCCGTAACATCTGACCAGCATTCTTTCCTGAGCATTTCAAGGACATGACTAGAATTAGGGAGCAGTGACCTCATAATTCGGAGAAGTGAAGGCTCTATGTGGAGCGGCTCTCTGATCTCCGAGCTATGCAATCTATCAAGTAACCATACTCCAAAGACACTTTGGAAGAATCCCATTTCGGCCGCGTTTGATCGAAAATGTACTCTTTCGGTGATATGCAATAACCACGAGCAGATTTATGGGCTGGCACGAATACCGAATTGGAAATAGCTAGTTTGGTTTTCTCTCCTACCTCCCACCATCTGAGCACCGAATGCTGAAGATGGCACATTCCTGCAATTCTTCCATATAATTGATTAATTGATTTCATGCATTCTGTCACTTGTGAACAGGGCTCCAAGGTACTTATATTTCTCCACCTGCTTCAGTGGACATCCACTCATATGTACAATGCACTGTACAGAGGCTTCATTGAATGGATGAATGTCTCAGTATTCGCAGCACTGATTTTCATTTCAGTGGTGCATTAAAACTATCATGTGCAGGTCTAAGACCCCCTTCTGACGAGTTAAATAATAATAAGTCGTCTGCAAATATTGGACGATTCATCCGACACCGGCCAGCCGCGTTAGCAATCGCAGCCCGACTGCGACTAAAGCAATAATTTTGCCACACCTTGTTGCTTCAACTGTACTGATGTTTGTTTCTTTTAAATTCGTTTCTTTAACATAAAGAAGAAAACAATATATAATTTACTTGGTGACTGATGATAGAGTGTTTATTAAATTGCTTCAACAACAGCTATTGATCTTGTTAGATCTATTTAGAATGAACATTATTTTGAGTCTAAGATATAATTGATTCAGGGAGGAGAATATCAGGATATATATTCTCTTACTTCGTGCAAATAGCAATAATATCCCATGCTGCTGTTGTGTATCAGTATCTAGTAAAGTAAATGAGACTATCATTCTCATATAATGTAAATTACATATACTGCAATGATGGATAATACACATTGGTCATGTACCTTATATATTCAGTGTTGTAAATATAGCTTTATGATTGATAATATATATTAGCTTGTAATCATTCCAGTTATGACATCGCAATTATATAAACGTACATTAGTAGCTACACTTGCGCCTTATGTAATTATATATTTGTGTATACATCAAGTTGTAATCTGGGATAATGCATTACTCTCTAACACAGTGATGGAATGTGTAATAAGAAACAGGAAGATGCTGTGACAAAGAAGAAATTAGGTTTTAAAGCAAGCCTGAATCACTTAGACTACAACAAATATATTTAGCAAAACAATCTACTTAGAAACTTGTCAAGGACATGGTAATATCATGGCCTATATTAGTGAAATATATTGCGTTGTCTCGCTCCATTTTGACTGAGATTAAGCATTACAAGGATTATATTTGAATAGCATCTGGGTGAAATTTATAGCAGGTCAAGTGATGTGCCAATGTGCTGATATCATCTAGTTAGTGCTGAAATTACATAATGTGGTGAGTGTCATGAACATGAACACACTTAAGCATACATCTAATGCGACAACAGGTTTATCATCTCTGTCCTTGGATACGTTTAGGAATGGTTATCAAATGATCTCTGATACCCAACATTTCAAATATTTCTTTCCTTATCATTCTGCCTCCTCACAGAAGTAGTCCCACTCAAATTGTTCAATTCCCTATATGTTCGAAAGTATGCCTGTCCTAGAAAGCATATTCACTGCTTCATTGTGATAATTAAGGAAACAGTATACCCCTCCTCTTATATTCTACACCAAGAAAGATAAAGTTGATAAATCATAGCTTACGAAATAAATCAATATCCATAGCCTAGATGTAAATACTATGACGTAGAGAGGACTTGCGCGTAATAAAATTGAGAGAGGATACAAAGTGTACAAAATAAATATAAAATAGGATATCCTTAATGCACTTGGCTTTAGATTACGACCATTATATTTCCCTTATATTATTTCAAAACCCAACTATCTTTTAGGATGCCCTATATTGATCTACGTAACAACCAAATATCATTGATTCTGTATGCCAGTAGGGTGCATTGAATGATGTAGTATTTGAAAGAATATTGAATCCTGCGGCTAGAATACATTCGATCATACGTGTTGCCGAGCAATAGAAACCCGGGACCAAACGACATACGATCGACACGATTGTACCCAATAGTGTATGTCAGATTGGGTAGTGGGTATATCGGTTATGTGGAACCATAAAATAGCTTGGAAAATGGATACGTGGTCATGCTGTGAGTTTACATCAACAACGGGCTTAAAGAACTGATCCATCAAGACTGCTCTGCGGCTGTGTCACAAAACTAGATAGAAGTAGCGAATGGTAATATTATATCTTCATTTCTTTCCAGGCATAATGCGACTACGTCATCCGATGTTACACCAGTGAGACCCAACATAGTCTAATATTTATTCATGGTCATTCAAAGTATACTTATTGCACTAGACTATATGCCCATTTGATAATTAAAGCTGATTATAAATGTATATGTGATTGCTATATATATTTTCCATATATCAATTACATATTGCTTAGTTTTGTTGATATATTTAGGCTCATGTAGATCTAAATTCGAAAGAAACTAAAACAAATACGTTACTTACAGTCCAGACCACCACGTGGTCTCTCATTTTAGCTATCCTAGATTTGCTTTTAAAGCTTTCAAATTCATTTATTTAATTCTTTTAATTTTATTTATTGTTTTGTATTTAACAGGTTTAGATAAGTCATCTTTATATATATAAAAGCGAGGATGTGTATGTCTGTGTACAACTTTGGATTCCTAATGCTTTTACAATTACCAACCTAATTTGACCAGAGTTTCTGTGCACGTTTCACATGTCGCTAAGATGGTCACATCACAAGAATGTTTCCAATCGTTGAGCAATAAAAAAATCGATATCAAAATTATCGGTTGCAAAATATATGTAAGGGGGATAACCAACCTCATTGACAATACTTATAAAGAGAGTGAGATATGGAGGCCTTCGTTTTCAATTTTAAATTAACAATCATCGTCGGACGAAATTTCAGAAATATAAACATCAGATTCATTTAATGATAAATCACTAATATTATCGTGTTTCTTGTTTATTCTTTGTTGCACTTTCAAAGTTAAAAAAACACTTGTTGTTTTAACTGTTTCACTATATTAAGTGTTAAATTTCGCGGTAATTTTCTCATCTCGAAGCAGTCTCGAATTGACGAGATTTTGATGATGGTTTGTTTATTTTTAGAACAGTCCTTATGGGACTTTCCATTCAAACCATTGAGATCTACAGCTTTTACATTTTTGAAGTAATTTGGTCCACGTTTGAGGCAGGCATTATCTATGCTTCCAGCTGTATTTGTACACATCAAACCTTTTTGACAATGAAGGAACATACTGAACAGGATTCTTCCTGGATGTCCACATAGATATAAATCTATTGATACTGTATGTGATCCACAGGATGCGGTCAACTATCCAGTTGAATTTCAAAAGTGTTTTAATCCTCCTGGTTTACCTCCTAATACATTGGTTCTGAAAGAGGGAACGCCAGTTATTTTGCCGAGGAATATCATTCCTCCAAAACTATGCAATGGTACACGCCTTGTGGTTAAAAAATTGTCTCCTCTTAGTATTGACGATACTATTCTATCTGGATGTGGAAAAGGCGAGGATGTGATAATAACAAAAATTAGCCTGACTACATCAGGCGCGGAAACTCCCTTCTCCTTTCGCCGAACCCAATTTCCCCTTCGTGTTGCCTTTGCGATGGCCATAAACAAATCGCAAGGTCAAAATCTGTCCGTCACTGGTATTCACTTGGATGAACCTTGCTTTTCGCACGGACAATTCTACTTGCCTGGTCACGAGTTGGCAGTCGGGATAATCTCTTTGCGTTTGTTCCGAAAAGAAAAACAAAGAATATCGTCTATCCTGAAGTGCTTTAGTGTTAACCAAAAAACTTATTACATCTCTGCCTTGACTTCACCTTACTCATTACAAAACATACCAATGAATATGTCATGCAGGATACTTTGGATTATAAGTTCAACATTTAAACATACACAGCAAAGGATGCTCTCAAAGAATAGATTTTCTCTTATTCTACTCTCATTGTTTTTTTGTTTGTATACAACTCTGCTTTCATTACAACCTTTTGTACTTTAGCAAAACTGCCTGTTTTTTTACAGATTTGCAACCTGTATTGTTTTTAATCATTTGTATAACTACATCCTGTTCAGCGTTTTCCTTCCTTATCAACATAGTTTTATGTGTAGAAAGATTGCACTAAATATTCGTTTGCATTAATTATTGAAGACTTATGCTTATTTTGACAGGTTGGGGACAAATAATGTTCTTCTTTTACTTCCTAGCTGTATATTCTTAGCATAATTTCAAACCCCGAGCAACGCCGGGTAAATCTGCTAGTCTGATATATAAGAATCATTCTATTTAATTGAATATTCCAACGAACACATATCCTATGTCCCCAAACTGATCTTCTGTGTGTGTGAGACTGATAATTATGAGTGTGTATGAATGACATTGGTAATCGTATGTTGAGTAGTTGTCATACAAATTAGTTGGTGAATATTCAATATTTATTTAGCCATTCAATTTTAAGAAATGCGTCTGTTACGTTATATGATAAAATACACTCATACAACAAATTAAGACAGGTTACATGTTGCCATAACTCTGGAATCTATTGAAGCAATCTTTAACTTTAGAGTGATGTTGACATTCACATTTGGACATTTTATTCAACCCAGAGAGTCAACTGTGGAAACAGACTCTTTCAATATCAGGCACTCCATTTCTGGAGTTATATTCTTGCTACATATTGTATTCAATTTTGATCAAAAATAGTTGGTTGACATATCATTAACAAATTTTATAATGTATTAAAATTGTAAAATCATTATTAATTCATTTTAAAACATCATTCATTTCTTCAGTTTACGACCAACTTGTCTATCACTCAAAGCACCAGTAAGCTATTTAAATGTGTGTTATTAATTGCACCAATATTAGAATTATATATTTATCTACGTGTTTCAGACTATGATTTGGGTGAAATGTGGGCTTTGAAAGTGTCACTACGGATATTTAAGATTAATTTCTTGTATTTTTCAATGATATTTAAACTAATCTTTTACTTCTGATAATATAATGAGGATGCTTTCGAAAGCTTACAGTATCAGATTTAATTGCCACTCTATTTATCGGATCTCTACCATGTCCACTATATTGACTTTCCCGCTTTTGGCGTCGGTAAAACAGAACAGGCTATAGATTGTTGACCTTGTAAAATAGTTCAGCAGGGTACATTGCCCATGGGACCTGGAAGTGTGCATTTCGATTGAAATCTCGCCTGATTATACTAGGAATTGCGATCGACAATTTGCACCACCGAAGGCAAACGCAATGGAAACACAGTTACATAAATTATTTATTTCTATCGGCTTAATTTTTATTTCTCCTTTTGTAACTTTCTCGTAATATTAATAGTGATAATAAGATCAGATTTCTTTTGAGGAGGAACAATATAATCGAAGATTTGAACCAGTTTTTCTATCATTATTTTTGGTGGATTGGCAGTCGGACGCCATGCTTTGCAGCATAGAGTTACGACCCATTACAATCTGACTTCAAATCCCGCCGAGGTTAACTTTGCCTTTAATTTTTATGGGGTCGATAAAATAAAGCACCAGCAATTTTCTGGGAAAATTGCTGTCCTTGTGCCAAATGTAGAAACAATTATTTCTGTTCAGATTTAGGCACAAGTCCAACAATTTCAGGTGTTGAGAAAGTCGAGTTAATCGATTTAATCGACCCCATTGCATTATAGGTGTTTTATTCAATCGACCCCGTAAGGATGAAACATAACATTTATCTCGGCGGGATTCTCCTCCCCAGAAAATATTGGCCATTTGCATAAATCTGAAATAAAATATATTATTATTATTATTTATCGTTATCGAGGTTAACTTTGCCTTTCATCCTTACGGGGTTATCTCCCTTACATCAATTTTATCAGTAATACACTGGGGTAATTGCTGGCCTTGTGCCAAAAGTAGAAACAATTATTTATCATTATCACTATCATTTGAAATACATGTTCGTATCTTATTGAATACATAGAAAACGTAACGATATTTTACCAAAACATTTTTGTTTTTACATATTAATGAAATGAAACACCAATAGTGGACTACTCGCGAATATTTATGTCTAACATATATTTATGTCTAACATACATTTAATAGTGAAATAATAAAAATTCTCTCACCATAATATCATCTATTATTTGTAACCTATATACTTCAATGATATGGCTATTATAATATTCTGTGGCATAACGTTGGATTTGCAGAATCGTTACAGTGTCACATAGTATAATTTGCAGTATTCGTTCTGACAGTCGGAGCTCTGCCTCTCTCATCACACGCATGACGTATTTGCCTTTCATCCTTCCGTGGTGGTCCCAAATAATGTACCTGTTAAGTACTTTGCCTCAACATGTTCTGCTTCCTCCTTCAAAATTGCAACTATTGTCCCTATGTTAAATATAATTACTATAACCAGTATCACAAAAAAAACAAGTAAAGAAATTAACGAAAAGTCTTGAAATTTGACATTTAATTCATAATTTCAATGTATTCAGGGTTTAAACGATTACAGATAATACTGACAACGTATAAGTTCTTTTAAATCTAGTTTTATGATAAATGTCCTTACAGATATGTAAGATGTTGTGGAGGAAAGACATTACTTATACATTGTGATAATGGAATATCAGAATGTTGCCGCAGGTTAACAACGTTACTGCAAATACACACACCTTAAGAGAATCAGTATATGTATAAGTATTTGTATAATATCAGTACGTATATTTATGTCTATATGATCATACTATTTTTATGAGAGAAGAAGAGAGATATAGAAGATTATATTTCTGTTATCTAGATTGAATAAACATGTGTAAACATGATCTAATTGGGAGAAAATTTAAACAATATATTAGATGACTACAGAATTGATTGCGGGGGTCAGGTTTGGTTCATAAATTAAGTTGACCTTTAAAGAAGGATCATTGTATAGCTTTGGAGACCAGCCAAATGGCGTTCGAAAATAAATGCTAGAAATAGAAGATGGCGTCCAAGTTATATAAAATAATATTTCTAATCAAATATTTCAAATATCCTCCTAGCGGGAAATGATCAATTGTTTGAAAAGGTTGAACTCTTGAAATTGGATAGACAATGATTTCTTGCTTTAGATATTGATTTTTTATTGTTTTAATATATTATTTCAGTAATACTCTCCTTCTCTGTTTTCCTCAATTCATCTGTACTTAATTCACTTTGGTATTTATTTTAAAAAACGGAATCACACATACACACACACACAAACATACCCACTCGCACACAATCTCTCTCTCTCTCCCCCCCTCTCTCTCTCTCTCTCTCTCTCTCTCTCTCTCTCTCTCTCTCTCTCTCTCTCTCTCTCTCTCTCTCTCTCTCTCTCTCTGGATGTGTATATATATATAAATATATATATATATAAATATATATATATATATATATATATATACATATATATATATACACACACACACACATACACACACACACACACACACACACACACACACATATATATATATGTATATATATAAATCTTCCTTGTATGTCTTTTTCTTTAACTGTCGGTCCAATGTATGACATTATTTCCGTTTCCCACCGATTCTATCACATCTCACTAAATGTGTATATTTGAAAAAAATGAAAGTGTCCATTCCAAAATTGAGGTATCGTGTCTCCAATAATTCTATGTAGCAAATTCACGCCATCTCATTAGACATTTCTGAATTCTAAGCCGTCATTGGCGACTAAACATTATATGCACCGTTGGAACGAAATATGTACCCAGAAATAAACATAATGGAATGGGTTTACATGGGTTTACATGTCTTACGTTGTAATCATCCTATGTCTGTAGAAGGGTAACATTATATTTACTCCATGCAAATATTTATATTCAAAACTCAATTATCCCAAACACACGTAAATGTACAAACAAATATTGAAATATTTTTCGCATTTATATAAATCATTACAGTCAGGCTAATATAATTTCATTGTTTGTATATTGAAATTAAATTACATATTATGACATACTTTTTTTGCTAGTTTATTCATTATCTGCAGATTGCGGCAGACTTCACAAATTTGACTATTCGTTTAAATTAAGTCCTAATTTTCTTCCATTAACAGCATTTATGAATGTAGTAATTCCATATACTATTCATAGATTCCACAGACAATTAGAAAACATGGGTTGTGGTATTGTGACTATTGTTTGCGTTCTGAATTTTATCATATAACTTATCCATACACAACTATATGTTCATTGTTCGTGGATAATAGAGTCGATACATAAATTTAAAAATATCCATGTGATAATTACCATGTTACACGCGAATATAGTGTAACAATAAGAACCCGATAGTATATGACACTTTCAAGATAAGTGTTACGATAATGATGCGGTCTTCTTTGTATATGGCCAAGCAATGATAAGAAGACTTATTCATTAGATCCATAGGAAGGCATAATCAAGGCTAAGGTGATCGGGAGAATTAATGGATTAAATTTGGTTAATCATTTGTAACTTTAAATACATCCTTATGACAATGAATGCAATATTATTTCAATTAAAATTCTTAGATCTGAAGTATACCTGAAAATTAGTTTTATATATGGAAGAAATTCAATGATAGTATATTCGGTGAACACAATTTAGTAGGCACTTAGAAAAAAAAAGAAAGTAAGAAAAATAAATATATCAATGATGAAGGGAAAAATAAATACTAGAGTTCCTTTTTCTATAGACATGTATGAGTAAAGAAAAAAGAAATGAGGTAGAAAGGAAGCTAAAGAAAAACGGAAAATATGACATATACAGATAACGTAGAAAATATGAGATTAAGAAGACATAAAGAAAGATATATACGTAAAATTACAAAAAAATTAATAATTGAGGCTAGAATAAGAAATATAGATAGCAGATGTGTTGGGAATACCAAATGGGAGGTGAAATTATTAAAATATAACATTTAATAAAAACAGTTTTAAGAAGATAAGAATGATGGCATTGATAATATCTAACTGTATACACACAGACACTCTCTCACATACGCACACACACACACCCACAAACACACACACACACACACACACACATATATATATATATATATATATATATATATGTGTGTGTGAGTGTGCGTATGTGTACGTATGTATACATATGTATTCCATCATGGAATCATGGATCAACTAAGCACCCTTGCTATATTAACACATTATAATCTGCTTAACTTCAAGAACTATGCCTGTATAGAACATTATTTTTTCTTTCACATTAACTTTTTATGCTCTACTTTACACTCCTGTTATTCTTTTTTCTTTTTCTGTTCACTTCATCAACCTTGTTTGTAAATAACATTTATTCTTTCTGCATCATTTCTTTAACATGTGCAACATCACCTTTCTACACCAATACAGACCACTATCATTTGATAATGCATAAACATGCTGAAAACGGTAATAGACATTATTAAATATACAAAGAGATAAATAAATGCCATTTTTAATTAATAAATAAATCAACTAGTACCTTAACACTTAATAAGTATCTATACGTACATACATATATGTATACAGACGTACAGTAGTATGTATATATATATATATATACAGGCACACATATATATGTACGTATGGATTCACCGAACATTTATTATAATGCTCGGTGTGCATTAGGAAAGTAAATACTGTATGCATATGGAAAGTATATACTTTCAGACGTTCAATCATCTGGCAGGAAGGTATACGTTGCTGACGATAGCTAATAAGCTTGAAACTAGTACAGCATTCCTTTGTCAGTGTTGAACAAATGAGCAACGATGGTTGCTAGACACTGTATGGCTTAATTTGGGATGTTTGTTTGCAAACACACCGAGCATTATAATAAATGTTCGGTGAATCCATACATACATATATATATGTGTGCATGTATGTATGTATATATATATATACATGATACTGTACGTATGTATACATATATGTATGTACGTATACATACTTATATTTAAGTAACAGCCGTACTAAGAGTGAGAAATGAAATTTTTTCCGTTTATCGTTTTCGGTGCCCCGGCCGATTAACTCACTCGATATGCAAATTAGGCTGCTCAGCCGTTAATATGCATAAGGAAAGTATATACTTTCAGACGTTCAATCATCTGGCAGGAAGGTGTACGTTGCTGACGATAGCTAATAAGCTTGAAACTATTACAGCGTTCCTTTGTCTGTGTTGAACAAATGAGCAACGATGGTTGCTAGACACTGTATGGCTTAATTCGGGATGTTTGTTTGCAAACACACCGAGCATTATAATAAATGTTCGGTGAATCCATACGTACATATATATATGTGAGCATTTATGTATATATATATACATACTATTGTACGTCTGTATACATATATGTATGTACGTATACATACTTATATATATATATACATATTTGTGTGTGTGTGTATGTATGTATATATATATATATATATATGGGATGCATAAACTGTTTGTGTGCCGAATTGACCGATGCCAATTTCCATCTCTAAATTCTCCTGTGATCATCAAAATGATTTAACGATCGTTTTCGATATTTAGGAAACGGATAAGTGGTTCACTTCTATATACATATTTTTAATATTTTAGAATGTGACACTTGGTGGTTATATACAACTTAAGGTAATGATATATTTACTAGAGAGCTACAAGTTTCAATTTTTCTTGTTACCCCTCCCAATAAAAAAGCAAGTATTATTATAATGATCAACTATTATAATGTATTTTAGATTGGGTAGACAGAATAAATTTCAAAACTTCCTCTGCCGCTTTTTGTGGAAGGGACGCGCTCCCATGGTCAGACGATCCATCTTCTGTTAACACCCGTTGCGTGGAGGACTGGGCATGCCATGGCTGATGATGCGCAAACATGCACTGAGGCTGCGACATCTCAGGTGCTCCCTTGACGGTGAACAGGTGTGGGCGCCGTTTGCCAGGCACGTTTTCGCACAGCTCGTCTCATTGACGGAGCTGCAGTCCTGGGTCAGGAAAAGACCGAGGGATAGCGCTTGGAAACTGGAATGTCTCCAGGCGCTCACTGCCCTCTGCCAGCTGGGTACCAGTATCGGTGGAACAAACACCGTGGCGTTCTACAGAGGACTAGTGGAGGGGAAGAGCAACGACGTTCTCGGAGAGATCCTGGGCGTCGAAGAAGATCAGTTGTTTGCTCTCTTCCGGAGAACTTTCAGTCTTCCAAAAATCTCTGGCCAGGCAGTGCTACCGGGGTGAGTTGCCGGTTCAAGATAAAGTCTACAGGCACGGAAGTTCCGTCAGCCGAGCCTGTCCGAGATGCGCCCAGAGCAACGAAACCGTCATGCACGCACACGTTCAGTGCCCGAGCATCGCTGACTTGTGGAGCTATGTCGAACAGTTGTTGTCCCGTGTAGGACCGATGCGCTTATCGACTGAGTCCATTGTGCAGATGGTCTCGCCATCTTCCTTCGTGGAGAAAGGGCAGGCGGTTTTCATCTGCCTGGTGGCCATGGCGTAAGAGATTGTGTGGTGGACAAGGTTGAAAAGGTTAAAGACAGACACGAATCCCTAATTAACTTTTTCGAGTTTCACATGAAGAGGAAAATCAGGGTGGAGAGGCAAGTGCTGCCTTCTAGCAAGTTTGTTGAAAGGTGGCTGAATGTAGCGAGAATGGTCCGAGTGAACGGGACCGCTCTGAATATACGCCTGTAATTTGAGAAATGGAAAAATTGAGAAAGGGCGCTTGCCCTGGTGTTCAGGGTGTCCGTGGTCTTTTGTGTGGTTTTCGCCACGTGTAACCCTCGGAGGTTTCCCCTCTATTTGGGAATTTTTCATTGTTTCAATTTTCATTTTATTGTTTATATATATATATGTTTCTATGTCTTTTTCTTTTTCTTTTCTTATATAAATAATAACAATCTTTACACAAACAAAACCCACATCATACCGTCCTGTACCGTCCTGTGCCGTCTGTAATATTTTTCTTGATGCCAGCCCTTGTGGCCAATAAAGAAATCAATATTATTATTATGGCGCCATGCTTTGACGCATAGAGTTACGGCCCTTGACATTCTGTGTTCAAATCTCGCCGCGGTTAACTTTGGCTTTCATCCTTACGAGGTCGATAAAATAAAGTACCAGCAATGCACTGGTATTTGCTGGCCTTGTGCCAAAAGTAGAAACAATTATTATTATTATTGGTCTAAGCGGACGTATTTTGCTCGCTCCCAGTAAGTAGCTTTATTTACCTGTTAAAATTATTTGTTGTTAAATATTTCTTGTTGTGTAAGGGATATAAGCCCTTAGACTTTGCCCTGTGAAGGGGAAAGTATAATATTTGGGCATTTTGGCCCAAATATTTGAATTTTTTACATGGTAAAACATTTAATGAGAAAAAAAAAACATGACTGAGCCCCCCTTAGTGATATGTCTGCTGTCGTGCGACAACGATGTGGAAGTTGAGAGGAGCGCTACAGCGAAATTAACACAAATTGATAACACAAACAATGTGTACAAAGACTCCAATGATACCAATGAGAACTCTAATTTCGAAAAAAAATGAAAATAACAGCGACAACAAAAATACAGATAACAAAAAAAAAATAAATAAATACAACAACAATATCAACACCACTAACATGAAAACAAATAGCGACAACACCAACAGCAACAATACCAACTGCACCGAGAACAACGGTGGCAACAAAGACAACAATGATAACAGCGACAGTGCTAACAACAACACCAACAAGAACAACGACAACGACCACAACACCCCCAACGAAAACAAGAAGAACACTTTCGCTGCGGCAGCAGCAAAATAGAGGCCTAGCTTCAACATGGACCTCTCAAACAAAGATGTAAAGTTGGCCCAGGCATGGAAGCTCATCAAGCAAGAGCAAACCTGGGCCAACTTAACTGTCCCGGTAGAAGCTATTGAGGCAGTGGAGCGCAGAACGGTGCATTATATATGCATCTCAGCACAAACCAAAAGGGCAGCTTTAATCCCACAAGAAGATGTCGATGTCGCGCTGAGGTGCATCAGAGAAGACACCGAATACATAGAGAGGGGCAGACAGTATTTCGGTGTTGTTCAAATCAGAAGCCCTCGCTATGAAACACGCAATGACACCTTGCAAAACCAGCAAGGTTATAATGTACCCCTCCCACATGGGAAAAAGTACAGCCCTTCTCCGCATTCCCAGAATCCCACCAGGACTTGACATGTGGTGGCTTCTGGGATGTGTGATTGTGGAAGGGACGGATACCGTCCCTATAGAAGTGACCAGAACTGCCAGAGAGGACTGGTCCGGGGTTGACCTGGAGATCCTTCTCAAGATCAGGCCCGAGAATGTGAAGACAATACCGGACCACATCCGCCTTCAGAATGGGACGGTCATTCACATTATGACCGAAGGCAAAAGCCGCAGTGTTTTGTTTGTGGGGAAAAACCCATTTGCGAGCCTTCTGCTCTCAACTGCTGAAAGAGGCAAGAGGTCGAAAGGCTCCACTGCCGCCGACGCCGGCCGAGGACCACAACCAACACCAGCACCGGCAAAACCACCTACAACAACACCAATAGAAAGACCACCACCAACATTGACCACCCAGGGGGGAAACGAGGAAAGCTGTCAAATTCCCCCTCCCCCCAAAAATACACACACCAATAAAACCATAAACATACACATAGACACATACCCCTCATCTACCAGTAGTGAAGATGGGGGAAAACCAAAATCCCCCAAAATACAAAAAAGGAAACACAAAATGAAAAAAAATGACTCAACAAGCACAAAATCACCCAAAATAAAAAACGCAGACACCACCGACGGAACCATCTCTCCAATAACACCAATATCAACACCACCATCACCATCACCTGAATCCCCCAAACGCAAACAACCTAAACAGACGCAAGAACAAATATACACACAAACATCTGAAACCACAAACACCGCACTCACAACAAACACAGATACAACCGAAACGACACCACCAAAACCATCACCACCACAGTCACGCAAACAAATAAAATCACACCAACAAAACATACAAAACGTCGTGCTCGTCAGGAGGGCCAACAAGGAACTGATGGCTCTCGTAGCACGAAGTGAAAATATACAAAAGGTGGGGGACATTTTTAAATCGAGCACATTTCGCGTGCCGGAAGATTTGGTTCTGGTGCGAAAGCCGCTCGATATATTCAAATAAATACGAGACAGCTTTCCTCGGGACGTGGGTACTCGAACGTAAAACCCACTTCAAGACTTTTAATAGGATTCCAAAAGAAACCCCACCAACTATGGAGGTCGAACGACCCGACCTTCACAAGATCCCGGAAGGTAAGTAAACCTTCCTCTCTCTCTCTTTTTAACCTGCGAACATGGCCGTATTAAGAGTAGGATGTTTAAATGTTCGAGGCCTGGGATCGTCCTGGAAGCAGGGTCACCTGCTTAACGACCTCAGGTCTATAGAAATGGATGTAATTGCCGTCAGAAAGACCATGATTTCCGACACGCGCGCACTTGCCCCCATTTTCGACGAGTATCAGGTCTTTGCATCTGTTAGCCGGCCGGGGATGCAGGGCGGGGTGGCAGTGCTGTTTAGGAAAGGCCTGGATCTCGAGGTAAGGTCGATCTTCCGGGATCTGGACGGGAAGTTGGTGGTTCTGGACGTGAACAATAACGAAGGTGGTGCCTTTAGACTGGTGGCCGTCTATGCTCCTACTGGTACAGGACAGCCGGACTTCTTTCAACCCCTGGAAGCCTTTCTTGGTACGTCTCGTCCTTTACTGTTAGCGAGGGACTGGAACGGCATCTTAGACGCACGCTGGGACTGTGTGGGAGTATCCGATAGGAGCGGGTGGTACAAAAGCCTCAAGAACCTGATCAGCCAGTTCCAACTGTCTGAGAGGTACCGACTAGATTTCCCTAATGCGCTAGTGTGGACCTGGGCTAACCGCATAGGGTCATCCAGATCGTATATAGACAGGATATTCATTAGGAAAATAGACAGAAATAGTGTAAGCTCTCCACGTTTTGAAACGGTCGCCTATTCAGATCACAAGTTTGTGATCTGTATGGTCGACCTAGATAAGAAGCGTAGGTTAGGACCTGGTTACTGGAAGCTAAACCTGTCATTTCCGGCACTTAAGGCTTACAGGGACCAGGTCAACAATTTAGTTAAGAAAATGTTTACAGGGGGAGTCGTCAACAATAGATGGTGGGGAGGCTCTCAAAAGAGAGATTAGAGTAATGTCGATAGAGTTTAGCAAAGAAGTAGCGTTAGAGAAAAATAGAAAGGAGGGGGAGTTGGTAGATAAGTAAGACGAGGCTATTGGTAGTGGCATTGCAACTGACGTGCTAGCGGCGAGCATGGCATTAGACCATTTCTTAAATGCGAAACACGAAGGTTGCATTGTCAGAGCAAAGGCGCGTGCTCTGAGAAAAAAGGGAACCAAAGCTGTTCGATGGTCCCGCGTGGCAGAGGCGCAGCGTGGTAATAAATCCACGATTCGGTCTTTGACGGACCGAGACGGGCACGCGGTGGGCGATTCCAAGAGGACGCGTGAGGCCTTTCGCCAAAATTTTGCTCGGTTATTCGGGTCATAGATAGTGGCGGTCTTCAGTTCCTACCTCGATGGCTTGCCGCAACTCTCAACGGCTGACGCTGGGCGCTGCGAAAGGCCAATTACTTCAGCCGAGATTCAGGATGCCCTTGTCGGCTGCATGAGGCGCAAGTCACCCGCTTTGGATGGTCTGCCCTACGAGCTTTACGTAAATATGCCAGACTTGATCTACAATCTCCTCGAAGCCCTCTACTGCAACTGGCAGCAAAACGGGAGTATTTCCAGTTCTTTGAGCCGGGGCGTAGTGACGCTGATAAGGAAAGACGAGAACAAGAGGGACACATTAGACAATTTGAGGCACATAACTCTGCTCAACAAAGAGTTTAAGATTTTGGCCAGGGTGTTAGTGAAGAGGTTGGCGCTTGTCGTCGGGGATTTGGTTAGGGAGGCGCAAACTTGCGCCATCCCAACCAGGTCCATACACGATAACCTCCACCTAATGCGATATATCATAGAGAGAGTAAGGTATAAACCTGGCTTCGCTGGGGCTCTGATCAATTTAGATCAATTGAAAGCATTCGATAGGCTCGACCATCGATACCTGGAGGCTGTCCACGAGGCGGCTGTCTTCGGCCCCGTCTTCAGAAGCTGGTTCGCTGCAATGCACAGCGGCACCTGCTCGATGTTCAAAATTAATGGCCACCTCTCAGAACCGTATCAGGTCTCCCGATCGGTCTGTCAAGGGTGCCCTCTCTCCTCCCTTCTGTACGTATTGACTCTCGAGCCTTTACTGCGGAAGCTGGAGCTGTTGCAGGGCATCCCGCTCGAAACCGGCACGCGGAAAGGCTGTGTCGGCTTATACGGACGACATCACCGTGATGGTGTCGGACACCTCAGAAATCGAGGTGGTTGGCAACTTATTGGAGGAATATGAAAGGTTGACGGGAGCAAAACTTAACCCGGAAAAGTCGGTGGGATTGCAACTCGGCACCTGGAGAGGCAAGTCCATGCCGTCCAACAGCGTTGTTAGGCGCTGGACGGACGGACCGGTAAAGTTGCTAGGGATTTGGTTCGAGCCAGACCTCCAGGTGGATAAGAATTGGGACGAGGTTACGGCAGGGTAGCCAGTCTCACACAGAAATGGGCTGGCATGAAGCTATCACTGAAAGGTCGGGCGGAGGTGGTGAACGCGTACATCGCGTCCGTCATCTACTACCGTATGACCGTCGTCCCTTGTCCCTGTTTGCGCCTCGCCATCTTGGAGCGGCTCCTCTTCAATTCTTGTGGAGGTGTCAGATTCCGCTGGTGAGGCCGTGCATCTGCTGCCAGCACCCTCTACGTGGAGGGCTGGGCATGCCGTGGCTAATGATGCGCAGACACGCGCTGAGGCTGCGGCATCTCCAGATATTCTGCCTAAACAGTGAACAGGTGTGGTCGCCGTTATTCAGACGGGCCTTTCCGCAGCTCGTTTCTTTGACTGAGCTGCAGTCCTGGCTCAAGAAGAGACCGAGACTGGGTGACTGGCATCTGGAATGTTGCCAGGTACTCACTGCCCTCTACCAGGCGGGCAATGCGATCAGTGGAACCTCCACTCTTGAGTTCTATATAGGATTAGTAGTGGGCAAGTTCGACGGCGCACTCGGAGGGGCTCTGGGTGTCATCGAAGTCGAACTAACCAGGCTGTACCGGAGGACTTTCAAGCCAGGGACGATGGATAATTTCCAAAAATTGCTCGCTTGGTAGTGCTACCGGGGGGGCACTGCCAGTTCGAGATAAACTCTACAGGCACAGAAGTGCTGTCAAACGGATCTGCCCGACATGTGCGCAGAGCGACGAAACAGTTCTGCACTCACTTGTCCAGTGTCCGTGCAATAGTGACCTGTGGAGTTATGTTGAACAGCTGTTGTCGCGTGTAGAACGGATCCGGCTATCGGCCGAGACCATAGTGAAGATCGACCCGCCGCCTTCTTTTGGCCAGGAATGGCAGGCAAGTTTCCTCTGTCTGGTGGCAGTAGCGAAATAGGTTGTATGGTGGACGAGGTTCAAAGGACTGACGACAGACACTATTCTCTTCGGCCAATCCCTCATCAACTTTTTCAAGTTTCACTTCGTAAAGAAGGTGAGGGTGGAGAGAGAAGTGCTGCCCCCCAGTACATTTGCTGAAAGGTGGGTGAATGTGGCGAGAATGGCCCGTGTGAGTGGGCCTAATCTGGTCATGCGGCTGTAGGTAGGTAAATTTGAGAGGAGATGGGTGCCCTTCCAGGGTGCTCTCGAAGCGCCGGGTCGTTCAAGACTGGTGGTGTACCTGAGCGAACTCTAGGTGGTCATACCCCCTATTGGGGAATTTTTTCTTGTTGTAATTTTATTGTTACTTTATTGTTACTTTGTTATTGTTTCTTTGTTATTGTTATTCATATTGTTTACTCTTTTTTTCTGTAAAACCCCACTGTCCCAGTCTTTTGTATTGTCCCCTATATGTCGGCCCTTGTGGCCAATAAATGAAATCATTATTATTATTATTGTTCTTTGAGTCTCAGTCATTTATGTTAGTTAACTGAATATCAAGCCACTACCTGCAGCCTCAGATATTCAGGACGTATCGGAGGGTTCTAGCTGTTCCCAGCAAGCATGCCTTTTGAAGCGTTCCAAAAAGCGTGGTGGGGCCAATTTTCTTTAACCATCACTGGAAACCTTTTGAGATAGTACCTTGTGCGCCTATGACAATCGGGACCACTTTGACTTCATGGCAGTTCCATATCCTTTTTACCTCCCACTTTAAGTCCTGGTATCGGTTAATTTTCTCCCTCTCCTCCTCTTGCACTCTCAAGTCGAATGGGCAGGCCACATCCACAATCAGGCACAATCTTTTTTCCTTGTCCAAAACCACCAGGTCAGGTATATTGTGTTACAGTTTCTTGTCCGTCTGTATCCTAAAATCCCACAGCACCTTCACCTGATCGTTCTCCATCACCGCATCTGGCTTATGCTCATACAAATTCTCAGAATGTGGTAAATTGTTTACTTTGCACAGGTGCCAGTGGATCACCCTGCCCATCACATCATGTCTCCAGCCATTATAGTGGGTCTGGGCTAGGTGTTTACACTCGGATACAATGTGAGCCACAGTCTCCTCTCTTTCTCCACAGATTCTGCACAGTGGGCTAGCCTCCTCCTTGTAAATGTGGTGTTTCAACCACTTCGTTTTGCGCAGCCAATATCATTCCTTCTGTAGCCTTTTTAAGGTCTCCTCTTTTCAACCAGTTCCATGTCTGTGGATCTCTGAATTCAGTTTTCTCAAAGAAGGTACTATGAAGGGATTTTTCATGAAGGCTGCTCTTTATCCTTGTTGTTATTTCCTCCTTGGACATCCCCTGCTCTATTGCCCACTCCTTCAGTACAATTTTGAGCATTGGCTCCTTACTATCAGTCATGTATTTGTGTAGGTTATTTGTCTCCATCTGAACACAGTCCTCTATGCTGATAAGACCTCTTCCCCCTTCAGATCTACTTAAGTAGAATCTATCGACATCACTCCTCTTGTGGAACATGTTGTAGATAGTCAATAGCTTCCTAGTCTTCCTATACATTTCTTTTTGTTCAGTAACATTCCATCTCAGAATTCCCGCACTGTACCTAATAATAGACACAGCTCGGAAATTTACTGCACTTATGGCATTCCTACTGTTCAGATGTGACTTTAATAGGCTCCTTACTCTATGAATGTATTCAGATCTTATCAATTCCTTCATTTCTTTTTGTTCTTGATGTTATCAGCCTCCAGAACACCCAAATACTTGTATCCTACTTCAGTGTCAATTTCCTTTATCATCTCACCTGTTGGTACCTGGATTCCGTTGCTTCTGCTCAATTTACCCCTCTTCATCACAAGGACTCTACACTTACTAATACCAAATTGCATACATATATCAATGCTGAAAATACTGACAGTGTCAACAAGCACATCCAACTCCTTATCACTGTTCCTGAAGAGCTTAAGATCGTCCATGAAGAGGCGGTGATTGATGGTAAGCTCTCCCTTTCCCAACTCGTATCCTGCTCTCACTTTTCGCAGTATAATGGTCAGGGGCATCAGGGCAAGGAGAAACAACAGAGGGGAAAGAGTATGCCCCTGGAAGATACCTCTCTTGATTTTCAAGCCTCCAAAGGATTCTTCAGCTGATGTTAACTCTGTTTTCCAGGACTTCATACTTTTGCCCAAAAACTGTCTGATGTTATCTGCCACCTTGAAGATCTCTAGGCTTTTGGTGATCCAAGAATGAGGCACCATGTCAAATGCCTTTTTGTAGTCTATCCATCCCATGGCAAGACCAGTGTGACTCCTTTTGCAATTCCTCATTACCATCTTATCAATAAGTAACTGGTCCTTTGTACCACGGGACTTATTTCGGCATTCTTTCTGTTCGTCCGGTAACAAGTTGTTTGTGTGGAGGTGATGGTAGATTTCCTCAGACATAATGCTTGTCAACAGTTTCCATATTACGGACAGACATGTGATAGGTCTATAGTTGGTAACATCATTACCCTTGATTATTATTATTATATTGGCAGTATCAGTAGGGAGTCGGACGCCATGCTTTCCAGCATAGTTGCGTCCCTTTACGATCTGAGTTCAAATCCCGTCGAGGTTGACTTTGCCTTTCATCCTTACGTGGTCGATAAAATAAAGTAACAGTAATGCACTGGTTATTTGCTGGCCTTGTGCCCAAAGTAGAAACAATTATTATTATTATTATTGGTCTGTTCGGACGTCTTTTTGCTCGCTCCCACTAAATCGCTTTATTTACCTTAATTAATTGTTGTTAATTTTTTAAGGGATATAAGCCTTGGAATTTTCCCTATGAAGGGGAAAGTATAATATTTGGCCTTTTGGCCCAATTATTTGAACATTTTACTTTTAAAAATTTCAAAAAAAAAACATGGCCGACCCACGCCTTCCAGCAATATGTCGGCTGGCGTGTGACAACGGCGTAAAAGTTGAGAGGAGGTTACAAACATTGATACAACAAACACCACCACAAACAACGTGAAAAAAAAAACAACACTGAGAACACTAAATTTTTTAAAAAAGTACGACACCAACTACAACAATAACAGCGAAAACCAAAGTACAGACACCGAAAACAAAACAATGGTGGAACCAAAAACACAACCATCTACAACAGTGATAACAGCAACAACACCAACAGCAACGTTTGTAGCAACAGCAACAGCAACAACAACAAGACCAGTAGGCAGCAGTAGCGGCAGCAATAATTGTTCCGCTGAAAAAGGGGCCATTTCTTTCGCAGGTGTGGCCCGAAATATAGAGTCAGTACTAGTCACGGAGATGAGATGGCAGTCGCAAGAGCCATGGTGTCGAACAATAACAATAGAGTTTCTCTGAAACCTCCACCCGATTTCTTCAAAGACCAGCAGCTGTGCACGGTGACTTGCCGTACTGTAAGCAAATGTCACATCGGGTGGGGAGAGCCAGGGAGGCTCAAATCCCAAAGGCCTTTGGGTGCGTCTGGGCGCGCAAAAGCCACATCACCCGAGGGAAAAAGTACGCCACAGTAGACGTACTTTTAGCCAACCCCCAAGAGGCGAAGTCTCAATCATTGGAAACCCTAAAGACTGAGGAGATAGTCTTAGTGCCCTCCTACTGCGGGCAAAATATTGTGAGAGTCAAAGTGACCCAGGCTCGCCCGACGTGCCCATACCTTGGCTGGCCGCGTCTGTACTTGCTGGACTCGAGGAGAAGACCACCATACTGCAAATACAGAGAAATGGAAAATAGAACTGGTCAGGAATAGGGATGCAAATGCTAATACAAACTGACTAGGAGTGCATCGAGGCCATCCCTTATATCATAGACCTCGAGGAAGGACTCCAACTCCCTATAAAGAAGGCGCGCAAAGTGCTATCTCTCCTCGCAGAAGACAGCCAAGAAAAGGGACACCTCCTTCCAACGCCTGATCCGCTGCCACCAAGAGCAGGGTAGGCAACAGAGGCAGAATTCCCTTCCAAGCTGTGTAGGAGGGTTACGTCCATGGCACCCATACCAAGGCCACGGAGAACGAAATCACCGGGGCGGACTCCACTACCACCACCAACAGCAGTGGAGCTCAGACCCTTCCCAGTAGCCACGGAATCCGACAAGGAGAATGAGGCGGGAGTGAAGTGGCAAACGGTCTGCCATAAAAGCAAAAAACGAAAAAAATCCCTTAGATTCACCCTCCAGAAGAGAAGGCAAACAAAGAAGGGTAAAGGTTGCAAGGAGACTTGCAGCAACACCACCACCATCAACATTACCACCACAAGCATCACCACCAAAAACAACCACGCCACCACCAGTATAACCAAAAACACCAACATCGCAAACACAACAAAGCACACACACCCAACAGCAACAAGAAAACAGCAACAAAACCACCCCTCTCCGAAAAAAGTACACAGCCATAAACATCACAAACAAGGAACTCCTACAACATATAAAGCAGCACACAGACATCACAGAAAAAAATTACTACACCCCATCAGAACCAAGAACTCTCCCGAAAAATATAAACATCATTGAAATTAAAATAGAACATTATAAACTTTTAAAAGAAAACTTCCCCAAAGCAGTTGGAGACTTCAGATGGTCAGTTACCAAAAGGATATACACCGGCATCATCTTGGAAACACCCCTAACCAGCCAAAGGGACGATTCTACTGTCCATTCCCCAAACGATCAAAGTAAATGATCATTTCTCACTTACCCCGTTTCTCATCCAAAATGGCCGTACTTAGAATAATCAGTATAAATGCACGTGGCCTGGGATCATCTTGGAAGCAGGGTCACATGCTCAACGATATCAGGTCACTAAACATAGGTGTGGTGGCCATCAGCGAGAGCAGAATCTCCGAAGCACGAGCCTTCGCACCGATATTCGGCGGCTACATATACGCATCTCCCAGCCGTCCAGGAGGGGGGAGGGATATGCTGTTTTTTTTTCGGAGAGGTTGGATCTCGCCATACGGGCCATCTTCCTGGACCCAGAAGGTAAATCGGTGGTGCTGGACGTGACCGGCTGCGAAGCAAATGCTTTTAGCCTAGTAGCCGTCTACGCCCCAACAGGGGCAGGACGGCCAGATTTCTTCAAACGTCTAGAGACCTTTCTTGGAACGTCCCGATCTTTAGTGTTAATCGGCGACTGGAGCCGTATCTTAGATGCACGCTGGGATTATGTGTGACTAGGAGACAGGGCAGGAGGGTGTAAAAGCCTCAGCAACCTGCACAAATGTTTTGAAACGTCTGACAGGTATATACTGGATTATTCGAATCTGCCAATGTGGACATGGTCAAACCGCATCGTGTCATCCAGATCGTGTTTAGATAGGGTACTCTGCATCAAGAATGGTACCGTTTGATGAGGAAGGCACTGAATAAAACTATCTTCCACTCTTTGGTTTCGATGTCAAATTTTGTGAGGCGTTTGTGGTGTTGTTTCGAGATAGATTTGATCCGCCCAGTTAAGTTGGACATCGGAATATTGGGGTGAAGGAAGGCCTTTGTAGGTCCAATCAGCCAGAGTTGACTTACGTTCCCGAGCCGGGCCAGTTTCTGTCGTCTAGCGGAGGATATGTTTGATGAAACTGTGGCTGGAGGAGTTGGAGGAGAGATAGGCCGGCAGTGATAATTCAAGATAGGATCAGATGCTGTGGCCATCGTTTCTTACAGAGAGTTTTGCTCATTGCCTGAAGTTGCTGTCAACGCAAAAGTTGCAAATGTTTAACAGTGTGATTTGTTCTTTTATAAACAGTTTTGTAAAATAAAATAGTACTTTCTTAAAAGTAAAACAAAAGATGTATTGTTGCTGTTGCTGTTATAGCTGTTGTTGCTTTTATTACTGTGTTTATAGTGTTTTTTATTGATAATATTGATGAATATATCGATGTCGGCCGTAGTGGTTTGTCAGATTGTAGCGGAAATTATTGCTGCTGTTGCGACAAGCGTGATGATAATGATGTTGATGATGTAGAAGATGATGTTCATTATGGTGATGGTGGTGATTGCCGTAGTGTTGAAGTGGCGTTGGTGGTAGTGGTGGTGGTTGTCCAGCTGTGTATGGCTATTATGATTATAGCGAACATTACTGTATGTTTGTAACTAGAATTATTTATGATATTGCTCCAGCTGCTATATGATATTCTTGATATTACCGATCCTATAAATACTATTGTATTTCCATTACAATTATAGTTACAGTTTATACAATTCTTAATATTAATATATATATATATTGCTGTTTGTAGTGGTGGTCCGTGTGCGATTATATTAGTGCAGTGTGACAGTGTTCATGGTGATGTTTGTTTAATGTTTGAAGATGGAATTTTGTTATTGATTGGGCTGAGTGGGTTAATAATATTTCTTTGATTAATGTGGTTGTGTTCGTGTTTGTTTGTGATAGAAATTGTGCAATGTGTTGATTGGGAGATGTTATTAGTTGTGCGGTTGCTGATGTTATGGTGTGGATGTCAATATTTAGCGTTGGTGTTTGTAATTGTGCTGCTGTTAGTAGTGCTATTGTATGAAATGGTTTTGACTTAATTCTGGCGTTTATATTGTTGTTATTAGTCTTGCTATAGCTGGCGGTGCTTTTAATTTCAGTGTTCGTATGAATAGTAATAGTATATATTTTTTTTAGAGGAGCAAATGTCTTTAATTCTATAGTTACTATCTTTAATATGTATAATTTTTGGTTCAATGTCGACATTATATTTCGTTCTCTTTTGTGATAGGTATAGGTATCAATCGTAAGTTTTTTTTTAAAATCATTCTGCAATATTTATGCATGCATATGAGTGCCAATTGTCATGTTGGTGATGTTCATTGTATTAACATTTGTAGTGGCAATGCTGCCTTGTATGATGTATTGTGCGTTGCAAGTCTTAACTCTGTTTATATTGGTGTTGATGGTAGTGGTCACGCTGGAAATAGCGATGACTGTTTTGGTGTTTTTGTTGTATTTGTTGATGGTGGCAGAGTTGCGGCTGCTGCTATTGCTCTTGGTGGTGGTATTGGTGTTGGTACTATTTTTTTGTGGATGTATGTGTTAGTCATGGATCTTATTGTAATAGTAATGTCGGTAATGAGGTTTCCTCGTCAGTGATTGAAGAGCTGATGTAGTGTTGATGGTGATATTTTCTTAATGTTTGAAGTGAATAGTGAATTATTTCACTATTCTACTGCTTGTGAATAAATGCCTAAAGCAGACCTCTATTATTGAAATATTGACAATAGTATATGTACATCTTTTCTCACCATTTAAGCTCTAACATTTCCAATTTGAGAAGATGTATCACTAATCCAGATATCTATTTTAAATGATATTAATAGAATTATAGGTAAGATAATGAACTAAGACATGGACATACATTGCTACTTAGCATACAATGTAGTTTTGTATTATAATTCCTCATACAAAACTTGTAGGTGACAGAAATATATATAAGAGCACACATTTCAGTTTTGTATTGATATATAATAAAGTATAATTAATGTATAACATTTGGTTTATATAATTAATTATCATTTTAGTTTATTAATTATTAATTTGTTGTTACACGTTTCTGACTTTGTGAAAGTACGATGCAAAGAAACAACATTATGGAGCTCCAAACGTTCATGCCATACCTCGTATATTTTACAATCTCTCTCTCTCTCTCCCTCTCTCTCTCTCTCTCTCTATATATATATATATATATATATATATATATATATCACATAGGAAACGGAGAATCAGTGTTGCGACGAATAAAATGTATTATACATATTACAATCGTTTCTCTGGAGACCAGCTCGAAGCACAATCGATGTAATGATCTAACCTCACTCTGAAATCGCAAGGTCCTCAGATACGTTTCGATTCTACCAAGCAGAATTTCCAAATCGTATCTGTCGACGTTGCGATTTCAGAGTCAGGTTCGATCATTACATCGATCGTGTCTCGAGATGGTCGCCATAGAAACGATTGTAATATGTCAAATACATTGTATTCGTCGCAACACTGATTCTCCGTTTCTTGTGTGATATATATATATATATATATATATATATATATATATATATATGATAGAGATAGAGATAGATAAATAAATAGATAGATAGAGAGAGAGAGAGAGAGAGAGAGAGAGAGAGAGAGAGAGAGAGAGAGAGAGAGAGAGAGAGAGAGAGAGAGAGAGAGAGAGAGAGTTTGAAAAATATACGAGGTATGGCATGAACGCATGTTGTTTCTTAGCATCGTACTTTCACAAAGTCAGAAACGTGTAACAATAAATTAATAGTTAATAAACTAAAATTATAATTAATTATATAAACCAAATTAATTATACTTTATTATATATCAATACAAAACTGAAATGTGTGCTCTGTAAGAGCATCGAGTGATCAAACGGCCTACCGCTTACGGACGCTTTAACCATTCCCCACCAATTATATATATATATATATATATATATATATATATATATACATACAAGCATATATATATATATATATCAGTGCCAGGAGATGAAGGGAGTCCACTTACATATAGAATGCTATCATATAATTTTTATAATCAATGCTTTGCCTGTATAAAAGCATGTATCGATGCATTAATTTACTGGATGGAGTTGCAAAAGCATTAGCAACTCGTTTACTATCACGTTTCATCCTTTCCTTTATTATACACCACCTTCTTTTGTCTATCGTATTTTCATGGAATGAATTCATTGTGCTATTTCTTCCATTTATACATACATACGTACATACATACATACATATATATATATATATATATATATATATATAAATAATAATAATAAATATATATATATATATATATATATATGTGTGTGTGTGTGTGTGTGTGTGTGTGTGTGTGTGTGTATAACGGAGGAGTTGTGGTAAGGAACCAGATGGACCATAACTTACCAGAGTACTCAATACTTAGGGTAGTAGAGTGGGTAATAGGAGAAAGTATGACGCCGACGGCAGAGCTCAAGCCGTTTCGACGGCTATTTCTGAACTAAAGTAAGAGTTTTGTTTGTTTTGTTTTTATGTATATATATATATATAATGTTCATTTTTTCGTGATTTCCAATTACAAGATATTGTAGCCTGTGTATACTTTATACGTTGTGCTTTCGCTATAACTCAAAAGTACAGTGAATATTGTAGCAAAAATTCAATAACCCCTATAGAAGCATGGCTAATATTAACCCAGCCTCAAAAACACATTAAATATGTTTTGTATATTTCCGCTTTGCGAAGAATTTAGACGAAATATTTTGTGTATATATTGCAAGGTGGGTTTTTCGGCCTAATAACAATATTAGAAACGTGGTAACATACCTTTCTAAAGTAATGCCATCCTTTTGGTTCATTGAGTTAAATTTTCTGTAGAAGAAAATAAATATATTCGAGCGGAGAGCCTCATAGAAATATATTTGTAAAATATTAACCACACATATCAATAATTTTTACAACACACATACTCAGCTCTCAAGCTACGGTGAGGATATGACTAAGGAAATTACAGAGATGCACAATTAAAAATATGGATTTCCAAATGATTTTCATATTCACAATTCATATACTGCGTAAGTGGAATATATATATATATATATATATATATATATATATATATATATATATATATTCTTCTGGACCCTCGTTGTAGCTACATACATGTGTTGGTGGGGTTCTCGTACGAGCTATCAATGTCACCCTTTGCTCCATCTCGCTTAGTGTTTTACCGTTGTTTGAGCGGTGTTTTTTATTCGTCTGGCAGGAGCCCACATATATCAAAACTACCCATCATATCTGGTGTCTATATGCGCAACCTACGACAGATTTTCTATTAGAACCGCTCTGGCGAGATGTCATGTTATGTCTGTTGTCGGGTGCTGGTGGGTGGGGATGAGAATAAGTGCTGCAAGTATAGAGACAGTCAAGCCTGCGCAGTGCGATCTATATGCGTGGAGCTCCACTGAAGCAGGTGGAGATGTTCGTGAATGACTGAAAGAGAGATTTTAAATTAACTAAATCAATTCCAATATCTCGTATAGTTTCAATATTCTGCCATTAGCAAGGGATGTAGGTGTAAATGCCAAACGCGCTATATTCAAACCGGTATTCGTGTCAACCCTCATGAAACTTCTGTAATTACAGAAATAATGTGACGAATATAAGTGGCCGTAATGGGATTCTTCTGAATAGTTTTAGGAGTAATGTTACTGGATAGAAGGTGTAGCTCGGAGATCAGGGAGCCGCTACATATAGAGCCGTTACTTCTCCGAATTGATTGATCTTCTCCTATTGTCGATTTTACCAAGGAATATTGTGGCGTATTGTCCTCACACATCTCGGTCATCTGGTCTTATTAAATGCAATCGAATCAATGTTAACAAGTGTAACTAAATCTGATGTAGAATCAGCTTATTAAAACTTACATCTGAATTGAAGACAAACACATCAGCGAAAGTTGAATAAAATCAACTGTAGGTGTATATTAAGATGATAAACATCCAATTAGTAAACGTCAGGCTGTACAAGAAATTCTATAACTTTAACAGCTCAAAAGTAAAATGCAGCATAATATTTGAAGCAGATATTTACAGGATATAATATACATAGAAAACACAATCTAGATATTTCAAATTAGTACTTTTTGACACTAGCATCAGTTTCAATATTTTCTGTAAAGCAGTCATTAACACATTCGTCAGAATCCGTGGTGCATGGAATAAACGTTTTGCTACTCGAAAGAGGACGGTAAACTGCAGACGATTGCCACTGGGAAAGTAACATTCAGGTATGAAATATACACATATATTTCAAAGCAGGCCTGATACACGAATGGAAATGCAATCCAAATGTCAGCAAAACTTGTCTATCAAAATTGTATTAAATTTGTTATTGGTAAAAGGCAGAATTCCGTTGCATAAATGTATAATATATTCTGATTTTCAATAGATATTTATTGAAGTACAACTGGGAAACATTTTTTATAGAGTTGTATGTATATATATATATATATATGTTTGTGTGTGTGTGTGTGAGAAAGAGTGTGTTTCTGTGTGTGTGAGTGTGTTTGTATGTGTATGGGTATGTGTGTGCTTGCGCGTATGTTTGTTTGAGTGAATGTGCTCGTGTGGTTATGTGTGTGTGTATATATATATATATATATATATATATATAAATTAGAATTGGAGCTGTGAAATAGCAATATATATATGGATGTATAAATAATGTATTTTGCAATACACTTTATGCTTAATTAAAAGCATTTTGAAGACCGTAAGCTATTGTTTTAAAGTAGTGACAAATTCACTCACTTTGATCTCAGCAAACAGGGGAGATAAGCCGACAAGACTTGTTTCGCTTTGGTTGAAGCTTATCAAGGCCAACAACCGCTCTGCATAATCAGCTCCGGATTATTTACTAGATTTCTATAAGAATATAACATCAATGATCTCAGCAAGCAGGTGGGGTAGTTGGCCTTGATAAGCTTCAACCAAAGCGAAACAAGTCTTGTCGGCTTATCTCCCCTGTTTGCTGAGATCAAAGTGAGTGAATTTGTCATTACTTTAAAACAATACGGTCTTCAAAATGCTTTTAATTATGCATAAAAAGTATTGCAAAATACATTATATATACATCCATATATATATATATATATATATATATATATATATATATATATCGTTTTTCATTTGTTCATTCTTCATATATCTGAAATAAAATAAATTATGAGGATATGGGATAAGCAAATGTTGCTCTTGGTCAAACAAGCCCACCGACAGCAAATAAAATAAAAAAACTATCAAACAAGAAATAAATTACATAGACCTAAAAATGTAAACAGTAATGATTTGTAAAAGGCACACACCAAATCAAACAAATACAATAAATATATATATATATGCTTAAATATATATATATATATTCTTTGCTTAAACTTTAATCTGTTATTTTAATAAATATATATATATATATATATATATATATATATATATATTGCTAAACGGAATAGAAAATGCTGACAAATTGTTCACAGTTGAAAAATAGTTTAATTAGGAATAAAAGAGTATTAGTAATTGTATGGGCTAGTATTCAGTTGTGGTTTTAAGTTTTTAAGTTTTTACCGGTTGCGCATTTCTAAATGCTTTTCAAAAATAATTTTGAGATAGTGTGTCCCTGTTGTTTGCTCTGATCTGATTAGTTTTGGGAATTCTACCTGTTTTTATGTTAAAAAGGTGGCTCCAGCGTAATTTTGGTGTTGCAAAAATTATTGTGGTCAAAACAATTTTGATCGGTCGGTAGATGTCATGTGAATGTAAAAAATTGATTTTGCGCCAAGACTGTTTTTATGTTAAAAAAAAGTGGATCCAGCGCTACTTGGTGTTGCAACAATTCTTGTGGTCAAAACAATTTTGATTGGTCGGGAGAGGTCATGTGAATGTAAAAAATTGATTTTGCGCCAAGACTGAGGAATGACTCTTTCACAACAAATATGTGTGCGCGTGTGTGTGTGTGTGTGTGTGTGTAGCAGTAGTAAAGTGTTCGATGTTGTGATAATGTTTAGCAGGGATGTGTGTGCGCCGCAGCCTGTTGACAGTTCAAATGGCTATTAAGATAAGTGTGTGTGTGTGTGTGTGAGTGTATAGAGCAGAGTAATTCGTGGTAGTGGGCGGTTAGTAGGAATGTGTCTGTAAGCAGTGGGGGGTATTTTAGCATGTCAAAAGATATTTTTCAGCTTTTGTCTTATACGGAGAAGTGTGTGTGTGTGTGTGTGTGTGTGTGTGTGTGTGTGTGTGTGTGTGTGTGTGTGTGTAAGTCTCTTTGTATGTTAATGTACGCGTGTGTATGTGTGTGTGTGAGAATGTGTGTGTGTGTGAGAATGTGTGTGTGTGGGTGGGTGGACCAGTATGTTTTTCCCCTAGTAAAATGGTGTACATTATTCGATATTTTCAGTAAAATCGGTTCTCTTATTAGAACATCAAAAATCTTAACAATAAAAGGCGTGAAATGATATTCACTATATATATATATATATATACATATATTCACTATATATATATATATATACACATATATTTTTTTGTGTTGCACCATAGAGCATGTGTGTTTACGTATGTCATTGTGTTTATATGTGGGTAGAGATGTTTGCTGATGTAGGTATGTATGTTGATGTGTGTATGTTGTGGGTTCGTCTTAGGCAGAAGTGTTTAGACGGGGTCCGTATTTGTTAATAAAGTAAGATTCCTTGCTGATGCGCTGGGTGTGGGTGGCATTATCTTTAAATTTGTAGAAGGGAAAGATTCTGAAGTTGGGATGATTTTGGGCGGCACAGGTATCAATGTGTTCACTCAGTGGTATTTTCCTGTATTCCCGTATTTTAATTTGGGATCTATGGACAGTCATGCGTTGGCGGAGGCTGTTTTTGGTCTGGCCTATGTATTGTTCTCGACAACCTGAGCAAGTTAATACATATATTAGATTTTCCGATGCACATGTGAAATTCTGTTTTACTATAAAACGTTGTCCTTCTTTGAAATAGAATTCCGAACCCTCTATTAGGTTGATGCAAATGCCACAGTTGGGTCTATCGTATTTTTTTCTGTGGGTTTCGTTGTTGTGGTTGGCAGTACTTTGGCATGTGTTAGGATGTTTTTCATTGACTTGGATTGTCTTTTGCTCTTTATGATATCGTGTGTTCGTAGGTTTTGGTTCATTCTATGGTCCTTTTTCAACACAGGGATGTTCTGGAGGATGGTGTCAAAGGCCTCATTGTTGAGGGGGTTGTGTGTGGAGATGTATGGAAGAGCTTTTAGTTTCGGTTGATTTACTTTAGGGTGTCTAAGGTCCTGGGTACTGAGTTTTAGGGCACGTTGGATTCCATTGTCAATTAGTGATGCAGGGTACTCCCTGCCTATGAGTGTGTCCTTTAGTTCTTGTAGCCGTAAGTAGCAGGTGTTTTTATTGGAGACTATAGTACAGATTCTCTTGGCTAAGTTGTAGGGAATATTCATTTTAACGTGTCTAGGGTGGCAAGAGTTGAAAGGAAGATATTGCTTGGAGTCTGTGGGCTTGTAGTATATGCCTGTTTCTATTGTTTGTTATTTTTTGACGTAATACCATTTGTTGGTCCGGAATTTATTGTACATCGGTAGACAATATTGCGTGTTAGGCATTGGTTATTTAATGGGCACGGACCTGGTTTAGTGCAGTTACAGTTATTTGTATGTTTTGCAGTAGTATCCTGGATAGTTTGGTGGGGTTGCAGCTGAGTGTTAGTGCGTTGTATGTCGCTATGCTGGTGCGCTGTGTCATTAGGGATGTACTTATTTAGTATTGTTGAGTTGAGTTTTTTAATTAGTTGTTCTATGTTAGGTGCAGTGGAGTATGAGAGTCTAATGGTGCGCGAGTTTAAGATTTTATAGTATTTATGTGAAGTTGTAAAGTGTTTATTGATCAGTGTATAGAATTGTGAGATAATCTTAGTGCTAATAGAAATATTGTACACGGGGTTATACCATATGTACTCTCTACGTCTAACTCTATTTGTTGGTTTGCACCTATTATTATGCCTATTAATGTGTGTGTGTGGTGCAATACTAGTTCGACTGAGATGTGATTTATTCATAGTACCTATGTGGTTATCTTCTAGATATTCTATTTTCTCGCAGTTACCAGCTTTTGTAAGTGCGTCGTTATAATACTCATCATGCTCGTTGAAGGTCTGCAAATTAGACGATAGTCTGGACATCCTTATGGATATATTTTTAGGGATAGATT
>OZ024743.1:16631471-16678971 GCA_964016885.1 Eledone cirrhosa | reverse complement strand
GTATTTTCCAACTTTCAATTAACTTTTCTCCTTTTCGTCCTTTTACATATGTGTCCAACACCGATTGATTTTATTGTTAACATGCGAACATATCCGGTATTTGAAATAACGTGATTTGAAACAGTTAAATTAATATAATATTGTTAGTTTATTTTTCAAATATATTACGATTTAACTGAAAAGTTTTTCAGAAAATATTTCAATAATTTACAATATCTATATATGCTTATGACACATCCTCTTATCTGCAATGCTTATATCGATTTCTATTTAGCAAAATTCCGTTCATCACCCCTATCGTGTAACAATTACTCCCTTAGGTATATAGGCTTCTCTGATAAAAAATAAACGGAGCTGGAGCTGTATGAATTACTACGTAATATTTCATTGCCACGTTTTTCGCTACAAACCACACGGGCTTTTTATTTATTTTGTCGTTACTTTCTCTCTAACACTATCTCACGTTTTTCTACTTTTCTCATAAGAATCAATTGTTTTACTTTAATTCTCATTAGGTTACTATTGCATCTCTGTTATCTGTTACAGTTGCGCAATGTTTATGTGTGAAGAAACATTCAATTATATTGAAAAATAAAAGGTTGAATATCGATATGGGTAGAAAGGTGACACTTAGGAAATGGTCAGCATGCCTATGATGACATTGAGACCACAAATATAAAAGTAAACAATAAGTTTTGCAAGGAAGGAAACTCACTGAGATGTTGATGTCGAATACCTCGGTATGTATCAGAAGCAGAAGGATAAAGAGACACCCTGCACATTTCTGCTCAATCTTTCCGACCAATATGGCAATGGTGTGTGGTGTATAAATACAGATTTTCTGAGGTCGACCTAGGAGAAAGGTCACATGGTATATATGTTGTAGCCATCGGAGAGGGATGGTCCTCCTATAGTCGCGGACTAATCCCCATTTCCAATGATATTTCGATGTATGCATATCTTTGTCGACCTGGAACGTGAAGCGGCGAGGTAGTACTATTTCGAAAAGAACTGGTCTTCGAGGTACGTAAGATTATTCTGGAGACAGACAGTGCGTTAGTGTACATGGATTTGAATGGTAGTGAAGCATTTCATTTATACAGCTGACTATATGTGCACCGACTAGAGAATGATGGTAATATTTATTCAGACGTCTGAAAACCTTTCCTGGACCGATTCACCGTTTATTCTTAGTGTGGAACTTGTACGGCAGGTTTGAGTAATAGAGAGAATGGTTGGGGGTAGCTTATAGGTGAATTGTGCAAAAAGCCTTTCAAAGTTAATCAGAAGTTTCCAGCTATCTGAGAAGTAACACATAGCTTTATTGAATGCGTTAGTGCAGAGATGGAGCATTTACGTAGTGTGATCGTCGTCGCATTTGAATAGTTATCTTTTATTAAGCTAGGTGGTAAAGATAACATAAGGTTTGCACAAATAAAATGACTCGCATATTTAGACTACATTTGTATTGTCAAGTGAAATGTATAGTCAATTGCTTTTTTCAAAGACGTCGCTCGAAAGAACAAAACCATGAGCAGACGAGGAGATGGTAATTCAACTTGAACAAATGATTATTACCGGAAATTCAACTGACGTTGCAGCTGCGATTATGGAATTGGAGCATTTCTTTAATGCAAAATATGAAGGTTACACTGGCTGGATAACGCACATGTTCTGATACACTAGAAACATAGGCTTTTCGATGAGACATAGGGTCAGAGGCGCAGCCTGACAATTAAACTACAACTTCGTCTTTCACAAGTATATATTTGTGGTTTGCAGTGGTACTGAGCCGAACTGTTACAGAAAGAAAGGAGACAAAGGCAATGCGGGACAATACCTCCTATTTCTACGGCCTACCGCGAAGAGAAATATTGTAAAGATACGATTAGAACATTACGGACGGCTTTAAGTGTCTGTACGGGGTTCAGATCAACCAACGTTGATCTCCTATCGTATAGGCATTATATAGAAACGCCAGACTGCATGCAAGCCTTATAAAGATATACCAGACTGAATGTAAGCCTTATATATATATTTCAGACTGCACACCATTGACTTTGCAGCTGCCCATTGAAATTGGGAGTACAACGGGGTAATTTTCAATTATATAACACAAGTGTAGTAGCACTGTTTAGGCAAAACATGAACAAGGAAGGGGGCATAATTGAACATTTTAGATCCATTATCCTTGGCCATGTACGATTTAAGCAAATGCACAAGAATAGATGTTGGAGAATTTTTTCACGATTTTTCTCGGAGAAGCGCACACGAGAAGTTTCGTAAAGAGGTATATATATATATATATAGTAAATGAAAATACTCGGCGTGGCTTAATTCGCCATGGGGCCCGGGGCGCGGCCGGTGTTTTAACCGCCAAATAGTACCTTTAAATTACAGAACAAATCGGAACTATTATATAATTAAATGTTAAACTGTTGAACTTTAACTTTTCTAACCTCTTTAATATTGAATATTGATTATTAATTTTTTTAACTTCATCCTAGAAGTCTAAACACTGTAAAACACTGACTCCCAATATATTCATCTCTGCTAAGATGCGGGTCCCTGTGAACATTTTCTCGCGCCACTCCTGGCTTGACTGTGGTCTGACATTAATATCGACCTTTCTTCCTCTTTCTTTCTATCTTCCTTCTTGTAGCCATCAACCCTTACTTTTCTACTTCTCTCTTCCCTTCCTTCTCTTCTCCCCTACCCTGTCTTCCTCCCGCAGACTTATCTTCCTTCCCCCTCTTGCTTGCCTATATCTGACCAGTAGTAGTTGCCTTCCTCTTTTAGCTGACATTAACCCTGGCTTCTCTTCTTCTTTCTTCCCCCTTCTTCTCTCTCCTTCCTTTCTTTCTTTCTTTTACCTTGTGTCATGGGATCGACGTTAACCTATTCTCCCATCCCTTTCTGTTTTCGTTCATCTGACCGGTAGTAGCATACTGTAAAATTTAGCCACGTCACTCCAGGGCGACCGGCTGAGGTTGAAGGAACAGAATAGCGGTCGCCCTCGGGTCTTGATTTTCAGCCCCATGGATTTTACCTATTACATTCACGTATTATATTTCGAATACCTGATGATATCACCGGATTCATACGGAACACGGTCATTGAAATGATCATAGTATAACAAACCTTTCAAGGATTTACACAAATCCAGCCTCCTGTCATTTCATTATAATATTTAACTCCGTAATAGCACCACCAACTACAAAAACAAAGACGGTTGAACTGCTTTACGTTGAGTACTCTCTATATTATTGCATTACGATTGACCATACGGAATAGACCAGCTCTATACAGTGGTGAACCTCAAACCTGAATAAATATATATATATATATATATATATATATATATATATATATATATATAAAGACCGGTACCTCATGCAAAATATCATACAGAGGAATACATCTTTGTTAGTGCCTCTGATCAATCTGGATCAATTGCAAGCAGTAGATACGGTCAATCATTAGTACACGACATTTCCTTAAAGCACACACACGTCCAGTCTTGAGAAGCATAATTGCTTCAATGTAAATCGGCATCGTCTAGTTAGTCAGGGTAAATGGCGATTATCAGAACCATTTAAGATTACGTGTTCTGGACGTATAAGATGCCCTATTTAATTGATTCTGTGTGTTGAGACTAGATCCACTACTACAGAATCTTGGGGCTTTGAAGGGCATCACGCTCGAACGAATACATGAGAGAGAGAGAGAGAGAGAGAGAGAGAGAGAGAGAGAGAGAGAGAGAGAGAGAGAGACGAGAGAGAGAGAGAGAGAGAGAGAGAGAGAGGAGAGAGAGAGAGAGAGAGAGAGAGAGAGAGAGAGAGTGATAGTCATACATACATTGTACAACGCAAGATACAGAATGGGATAGAGATAAATATAAGTATATAATTGTTTCTAATTTTGGCACAAGGCCGGCAATTACCCAAGTGCATTACTGGTCCGCTATTTTATCGACTCCGTAAGGATGAAAGGCAAAGTTGACCTCGGCGAGGTTTGATCTCACACCATAATGGCCCGTAAGTATATAATTGTTTCTACTTTAGGCACAAGAATGATAAAGATTAAGATGACGATGATGACGAAGATGATGAAGATGATGTTGTTGATGCTGTTAATATTTTTTTGGTCCACTTTTTAAAATAGCTTTCTAAACACACATATGCTTTCTCACACAAAACGTTTTTTTTTTCTATATTTTATCTCTCATTCTATATTTTTATGAAAGATAACATCAAAAAGCTTAATATATTTTTCCTATAATATCAATCTTTAAACTAAAATATATCATTGCAGTTTCATTTTGCTCTTCATTTTACCCGTATACTTTTCTCTTATACTCATTCACACACACACACAAACACACACACGCACACACACATATATATCTATATGTATATATATATATGATGGACTCTCCCGTCGATATCCGACGTATGAGTGTCCAACAAAAGTTGATGTGGGAAAGTGAACTGATTTTGAACCACCCACGCAGAGTTTTGTTTTAAGTGATAAAGGCTTGTGTAGGACCAACAACACTTTTTGGAACTGACAACACATATCTTCGGTGCAAGGTTTGCCACGGAAAATACAACGACAGCCCTCAGGCTTTTATGGCTCGGAGACTCGGAGTTTAACCTCTCCGTATACAATATACATACACATATATAATATATAATAATAATGATAATAATAATTGTTTCTACTTTTGGCACACGGCCAGCAATTTCCCAGCGTATTACTGGTACTTTATGTTATCGACCCCGTAAGGATGAAAGGCAAAGTTAATAATAATAATAATAATGAGAAGTGGTATGAGCATAAGCCAGAGTCGGTGATAGAAAATGATCAGGTGAAGGTACTATGGGATTTTAGTATACAGACGGACAAGAAATCAGAACACAATAGGCCTGACCATAATAGGCCTGATTCTAGATGTACCTGCCCATTTGAGGCGCGAGTGCAAGAAATGGGGACGGAGAAAATTAACCGATACCAGGCTTTAAAGTGGGAGTTAAAAAGGATTTCGAACTGCCATGAAATCAAGGTCGTCCCCATTGCCATAGGGGCACTAGGTACTATATCAATGAATTTCCAAGGTTAGTTAAAGAAGATTAGTTCAGCCCCGTTTTTGGAACTCTTCAAAATGCATGCTTGCTGGGAACAGCAAAAACCCTCTGATACGTCCTGAATATTTGAAGCTGCAGGTAGCGGCTTGACATTCATTTCAACAAACTTTCCAGTTAAATAACATCAATGGCTGAGACTCAAAGAACAATAATAATAATAATAATAATAGTAGTAGTAATAATAATAATAATAATAATATGTTTACTTATATATGAGTTATATACAATTATAAATATGAATGGATAGTATTAAACACTACACAATTACCATTAAAAGAAAAAGCTCAATCAGTGATGTATTACTGAGCCATCAAACAAAATATATCTACCTACATACACATTAAAAACAAGTAATATACCTTACACCCTAGAAAGGGAAGTGATAGCTAAGGCCCCTTCTTATAAACCACCTAACAAATTATGTAACCTTTGTCTCCTTGAATCTCGTATATATATATATTAATAAACTCCTTCTTATATATCATATCTAATACAAATCAAATATTTCTTAATATCCAACTAAATAAGCACATTATGAACCCTACTATGCAATCCACCTTTACTACTAAACTAATATAACAATAATTAGATAGCTAGCAAGATTGTCCATAACACTAATTACTACATTGTATATTGCATATCTATCTATATACTACTAAAACTCTGAGCTTGTGTGCTTACTTGCTTGCTTGTCTGTTATGTAATACAGCCAAAAGGGCGCATAATGGGTAACTACTTTGAAAGCAAGTTGCCTCTGAAATGGGAATACAAATTGAATAAAAGACGTTTCGCGAAAATCTGACTCCGGGTTCCCGAGATTCGCGGGTTTTGTGGGTACCTTCGTAAATAGCCACAACGGTGTATACTGGGAAAATACCCCGCAATTAACATAAGCCAGAAAAACTTCGTAAATAGCCAAAACATTGCATAATGAGAAAATACTCTGAATAAAACAGGTTTGGCGTAAATCGCATATGGACAATATTTTAAATTTTCCAAAAATAGCAAGGAATTCATCTAAATTCAATTTATCTTATTTTATAATGAATATCGAAAGAAATAATCCATTTGTTTTTTGGTTGTCCATTCTGTATGTAAGAGAGACAGAGAGTGGGTGAAAGAGAGAAATAGAGAGGGGGGTAAAAGAGAAAGAGAGGGGGCGAGAGGTAGAAAGAGAGAGAGGGGTGAGAGAGAGAAAGAGAGAGTGAAGGTGAGAGAGAGAGTGAGGGTGATGAGAGAGATAATAAAGAGATGAGAGAGAGAGGGGGATGACAGATAGGGAAAGTGACAGCGTCCTTAACTTTTATTTATTTTAAATCTCCCTATCCATAACGTTATTTCTTTCTCTCTCTTTCAAAATTTTACTTCCACCGTGTGTATCTGTATGTGTATGTGCCAGTGCAGGTGTTTACGTTCTTAGAGACATGTCTGTGTGTATGTGTGTAACAGTACTTAAGTTAGAGACATATATATATATATATATATTTCTGTGTGTGTCTTTGTGCGTGTGTGTGTGTGTGTGTGTGTGTGTGTGTGTGTAGGATACCTTCGTAAATAGCCAAAACGGTGCATAATGGGAAAATAGCCATGTAAGTGACATAAACCTGGAATGGAGATAAAACAAACTTGACGTAAATAGACAAACTATTTTCATCATGCGAGAAATATTTTTAGTAATTATTAAAAAAAGATCTTTCAGTGATTTCTCAGTGAATATGATTTCAAAACTACAAGTTGTTATTACTTCAAGTATGTATATTTGAACTTTCTTTAAACAGACGATATATTAATTATCAGAAAAGCATTAAGTGAATATCACTGAAAAATAGCAGTTGGTTTTAAACAGTTTGGTGTTTATATTTTTGCTTTTTAAAAATAATATTTCAATTATTTAGAAATATTTAAAAGTGAATTTGATTTCAGAAATAGTTTTATTTACATATAATAGCTTTATTTACAATATCTTCATTTATTAAAAATTATTTTCGACTGAATACGATGGAAAAAATATTTCTTGGCATATTTAAAAAATATTCTTAAGTGAAAATGATTTCAAAAATACATATTACACCGAGTAACATATTTTTTGTGTCATTTCATGGTTTGTTATATCCAATTATTATAAAAACAACAAGGGTGGTGGATTGGCAGTATCGGTAGAGGATCTGGTGCCATGCTTTGACGTATAGAGTTACGGCCCTTGCCATTGTGAGTTCAAATCCCGCCGAGGTTAACTTTGCCTTTCATCCTTACGGGGTCGATAAAATAAAGTACCAGTAATGCTCTGGGTAATTGCTGGCCTTGTGCCAACAGTAGAAACAATTATTATAAAAACAACGCTATTATTTAATCAGAAGTTTGGGTTTGTGGTCAGGAGTTTGATATTTCGAAATATTCATATTTTTCAAGAAAAAACACATTTTTTAAAAAAATTTATCAGTTCATATAATTAAATAAAAAGAGTATATATGTATTTTATTACACAAGCTTATCAGAAGCAAAGAAGTAAAAATAAATAACACATATAAAGCCACTTATACACGTCAGAAATGACTGGAATTCCTGGATTTGCGGTTGTAGTCCAGGTTGCATTCCCACACTAGCCCCCAGATATAGTCTCCCATCATTTTCTCATTGTAGTGGCCCTGGTACCTCTATCTCTTTCCCATCTTGGTGGAATTGTTTGCCTTGTTCTTCTGAGTAGGCGCCCATGTTGTCCTTGAATGTTTCCAGGTGAGAGTCCAGTATATGGAGTTTAAGTGATATCCTGCAATCTATGGCGCCAAAAGACTTTATCAGATCCTGCAGCAGTTGTTGGTAGTTTCCAGCTCTGTAGTTGCCCAAGAAGCCCTTACCCACTGCCTTGAAACAGTTCCATGCTGTTCTCTCAATCCTATTGGGCTTATTGGAAAACTCGGTAGACTCAAACACCTTCTTTATCTGAGGTCCAACAAAAATTCCACCTTTGATTTTGGCCTCAGATAACTTGGGGAAGAACTCAAAACGATACTTAAAAGCGGCTGATTCTTGGTTGAGAGCCTTCACAAACTGCTTCATCAACCCCAACTTAATGTGCAGTGGCGGCATGAGCACAATCCTTGGGATCAACCAGTGGCTCCCACATGACGTTCCGGGTCCCAACTACAAGTTATGTTCTCTGCTCCCAGTTCTTTCTTTTGGAGAGGTCAGAGGTGGCGCTGCTGCCCCAAATCAGAGCAAGCATTGGAATTTGATAAAGCCTTCTTGGAGTCCAAGCAGGAAAGCCACCATCTTGAAGTCTCCAATGATTTCCAAATTGTACTGGTTGTATTGCAGAGCTTCCAAGAGGACTTTCCCACTGTAGTAATCTTCCTTCAGGCAGACTGAATGAGCTAGGGGCAGTATCGGGAACTTGTTTCCATTGTGGAGGAGGATAGCCTTCAAAATTGTGGTAGAGCTGTCTATAAATAGCCGCCACTCCTTGGGCACTAACCACACCCCAATAACGTCAAACAGTCCAGGCATGTCATGGCAGAAGCAGAGGCCATCCCTAAGAGTGTAAAAGCCTGAGAAAGGTTCGTGTCGACTTCTCTGATTTGTCACCTGCACTTCCTCCTTTACCAAGTTCTACTGCCTCATCCTGGAGACGAATGCTTAAAACACAACTTACCCATTATTTAGGGTGCGAAAATCCAGTATCAATAAATGTCTTTAATCCACTTTTTAACAATTTTATACTTTATTGCACTTTTATAATTTTCTTTACGTATTACTCTTTATTTTATAATTTTAATTTAACCAGAATACATATATAAAAGAAATCATTTAACGTAAGCAAATTAAACTTATATACAACGTAAAATCCAGCATACAAATAATTCTAGTGAATAGCTTAGAATTTTTACAAACGCAAACTTTTAACTGTTTAATATCACTTTTTTTATTTATTTGGGGTCTAAGCAACACAAAAAAGTGATTACAAGCCAGGAACAGAGAAAATGATGTTTGTTACACGGTGCTATTTGTACACTGAGTATTTATATTTCAGCTTTCTTTAAACAGAATATTTTAATTATTAATAAGTATTTTTTAATGAATATGATTTGAAAAATACGAGTTGTTTAAACAGACACTATTTTCATTATTTAAAAATATTTCTAAATGATGATTTAAAAAAAATATTTGTTGAGGTAATAGGAATTTTTTCTAAGGTGAATACGATTTTCGATTTTTAAATAATGCCTAGATGAGGAAGAAAGAAAACATCTGGTTGGTCTATCGATAGTGGATATAAAGAACGGCCAAGGAGAGCCGAAGAAGGTGAGCAAGATAGTGGTCAATGCCAACAAGATCGGGACAGGCATGCGAATAGAAGGATCGATGCGACTGATAAACAAGGACTGCGTGTCTGGCGGAACAGAGGGAAAGAGACAGAAGAAGGAGAGATCATATATCGGATGGTCGGAGAGCTGCGCGTCTGGCGGAACAGAGGGAAAGAGACAGAATAAAGAAAGATCATGTATCGGATAGTTGGAGAGCTGCGCGTCTGGCGGAACAGAGAGAAAGACAGAAGAAGGAGAGATCATGAATCGGATGGTCGGAGAACTGAACATCTGGTGGAACATAGGGAAAGATTCAGAGGCAGGAGAGATCATGAATCGGATGTTTGGAGAACTGAACGTTTGGCGGAACAGAGGGAAAGAGACAGAAGAAGTAGAGATCATGCATCGGATAGTTGGAGGGCTGAGCGTCTGGCGGAGCAGAGAGAAAGAGACAGAAGAAGGAGAGATCATGAATCGAATGGTCGGAGAACTGAACATCTGGTGGAACATAGGGAAAGATTCAGAAGCAGGAGAGATCATGAATCGGATGGTTGGAGGACTGAACGTCTGGCGGAACAGAGGGAAGGAGACAGAAGAAGTAGAGATCATGCATCGGATAGTTGGAGAGCTGCGCGTCTGGCGGAACAGAGAGAAAGAGACAGAAGAAGGACAGATCATGAATCGGATGGTCGGAGAACTGAACATCTGGTGGAACATAGGTAAAGATTCAGAAGCAGGAGAGATCATGAATCGGATGGTCGGGGAGCTGAGCGTCTGGCAGAACAGAGAGAAAGAGACAGAAGAACAGAAGCAGGAGAGATCATGAATCGGATGGTTGGAGAACTGAACATCTGACGGAACAGGGGAATGAGACAGAAGAATGAGAGGCCATGAATCAGATGCTCGGAGAACTGAACGTATTTGCCAACAAACCGTTAGGGATAGAGCAAGGACAGTTCAACGACGTGACCTCTCTGCTGATGTTGGACAGATAAATAAGATATGTGTCTTTTGTCATGCATTGCTTTTTCATGGTCAAACTGCTAACATTTGCTCTATGAATGAAAAGTCAGGTTGGGGAATATGCAGCCTTTAGCCCAGGAACTTCAAAGTTTATTTAGTACTGATCAGCCTAGCGCAAACGAGTTCAGGAAGAACCTGAGACAATACAACTGCCTGTTCCAAATGACATATTTTGGGGCCGAAGAAGTTCGTTCCTTAAGAAGTGGATGGAATGAATCCTATCGTTATTCATGGTCAAATTCACCATTACATCGCTTCCTTAACCCCTAATCCCAACGAACGTCCCCAATTTCTTCAAATTTACTTCTTGGATCCTCAGGATAGTGTTGATTTGAGGATCAGGATACTCCATAACGATGGTATTCAGCGCGACATAGTTGAATTATTGGAAATAATACTCAGACAATATAACCCTTACGTTGCTTCATTTCGAAAGGCAAAAGCACAAATTAAAAATATCCCCGAAGCTTTGATTATTATTGATGCTGATAGGAGACCAACAATGGAACATGTGAGAAGATTCAATACACAAACTGCAAACGAAGTTGCCGTTATTATACAAAACAGCACCGAACTTCAAGCACGGCACGTTGTGTTGAAAGAAAAAGGAGAATAATCTCAGAGTCCCATCGGTCCTATGACAGTTTGCAGTATGTTCTTTTTTTTTTTCCTTTTGTAGATGACGGATGGCATCATGAGCTGTTATTGAGCAACAACAAGAAGTTGACGCCAATGCGCTACTATGCCTATCGAATAATGAACCATGAGAATGAATTCAACCAACTTCTCAGAGGCGGTCGTTTATTTCAGCAATATTTGGTTGACATGGCTGCGAAGATTGAAGTAGATAGACTGCAATACATCCGAATGAATCAAACATCATTGCGATCTACAGCATACAAGGGCCTTACTGACGATTTCGTAATATTGATGATGACGATTTTCGTAATATTGGCAGGCGATTCATACTCTCTTCCACATGTGTCGGTGGACCGAGATATATGATGGAGCGATGCCAGGATGCCATGATGTACATACGGAAGTACGGAAATCCTTCGTTCTTTATCACAATGACATGCAATACCAACTGGCCCGAAATCCGGCAAAATCTATTACTGAATCAGAAGCCACATGAAAGGCCAGATTTAATTGCCAAAATATTTGACCTGAAGCGGAAACTGTTAAGAAAGTATCTTACTGGAGTAGATGGCCTATTTGGCAAGTGCCTACCTTACGTGCTGACAGTCGTATATCAAAAGCGAGGTCTTCCTCATGTGTACTGTTTGCTATGGCTCAATGAAGCCTCTAAGCTCAGACCGCAGGAATATGATAAATTTGTTCCAGCTAAAATACCAGATCCAAACAATGATACAGAGGGTTATGAATTGGTGCTGAAGCACATGATCCACGGTCCCAATTGCTCTAATAATTCGCCGTGTTGGAAAGATGGAACGTGCAGTAAGCGGTACCCTAAGCCTTTCAATGAATATACATTGTGTGGAGAGGACTCTTATCCTGTGTACAGAAGACGGTCTCCAGCAATGGGAGGATTTGAGGGGCACTAAGAAAGAAGGGGAAGCCGAATTATAACTTCGGAATGGGTGGTTCCCTACAATATGAAACTATTAAAACTGTTCAACTGCCACCTAAACGTAGAGATGTGCTCTTCCTTGAAATCGATCAAATACGTTATCAAATATACCATTAAGGGCAGAGATCAGGCAATGTTTGGAGTGAACAGGGAAGATGAGATATTACAGTATTTAACAGGAAGATATATCGGTCCTTCAGAAGCTGTTGCCTTGGTACTTGGATTTCCAATTCATGAGAGAGATCCGGCCGTAGTTCGGCTTCAAGTTCAACTACCTGGCGAAAATCAAATCTGCTTTCGGGTCAATGCTGCTGTTAAAGTAAACAATAACATGTCTAAGGCGACTCTGAGTTCATGGATCTCTGCGATCGCGATCCGTTTGCAAAAACATTGTATTATGCCGATGTGCAAAAGTTTTACACTTGGAGTAATAAGGGATGGGAAAGGAGAAAGGTGGGGAAAACTGTTGAGCAGTATCCAGGGATTTTTTAGGCCAACGTTTTGGGACGAGTATACACAGTTTCTCCACGAAGTGGTGACCTGTATTATTTAAGCTTCCTTCTGCATCACGTCAAAAGGCCAGTATCCTTCAACTCTTTGAAAATGTGTGATGGAGAACTCCTGCCATTATTGAAAGACATCTGCAGAGAGAAAGGTTTGCTTCAATCGGATGATCATTGGCAGCAGACGCTGGAAGATACTAACCGAACAAGGCTTCCTAAAGCCATGAGAGATCTATTCATCGTGCTCCTCAGAAATACGGAAATTGACAATTCCAGTGCTTTATGGGCTCGATTTAAGCATTCGCTGTCTGAGGATTACCTTCAAATAGAAAAATGGGCTACCAGAAACTCTAAACTTTTGATTAGCGAGAAACATCATGATCAATGTCTTCTGTATTTTGAAGAAAAACTTAACGACCTGGGCAAAAGTCTTAGTGACTTTAACTTGCCAAGGCCTAATAATATTGTTGCTAATCAGGATATTGGCAATTTGGAGTTATTGCATGAATTGTAATACAGCAGAGAAGAGCAGCGACGATTTGTAGAAGAGACGGAGCTTCTATTGAATAGTGAACAAAAAGACATGTACGACTTCGTTTGTAACAGTTTAGAGACGAATACATCTGCATTGATTTTCATTGACGCTCCAGGTGGAACAGGAAAGACATTCCTGATTAACTTAATTCTTTCAAAAGTCAGGGGAAACGGCGACGTGACTATTGCTGTTCCGTCATCTGCTGCCGCAACACTGATGCCTGGTGGAAGAACAGCGCATTGTAAGTTCAAAATACCGATAGTAGTGAAAGAACATGATCTGTGCAACATTCTTTCAAATTCTTGCAAATAAAACCAGCTTTTCATTAACATTGCAACATTTTAAGCAGAGAAATCTTTCAGAACAAACAGTTAAGCATCCATAGAGATATAGAAAAAATAATTTTGAAGTGGAGTGATTGGATAGCTATTAGTGAAAAATGATTTGATATTTTCTTTGGGAAAATACTTGTGAATAATACAGTGAAAAGACAAGTTTCACGTAAATCGGACCACGGATCCCCGAGATACGCTCGTTTTTTTCGGGTACTTTTATAAATAGCCAAATCAGCGGATAATGGGAAAATACTTTGAAAGTAAAGTACCATTGAAATGTGAATACAAACGCAGATAGTGGTTGTGAGAGAGAGTGAGGGAGAGAGCTAGTGGTTTTGTTGAATGAAATTATGACAGGTGACTTCAAAGAAACGAATACAGAATTACTGTATCTAGCTTGAATTTGGTGACTGAATATTAAGTTATAAGTATATTATAACTTGTGTTAGGACAGGATGTATATGTGTGTGTGTCTGTAACCAGTGTATATAGGCCACAGACACCCACACACACAAACACATATATATATATATATATATATATATATATATATATATATATATATATATATATATATATATATACACGTACATATACACACACACATACACGTATATATATATATATATATATTGGCTTTGCAATGTCATTTTACATTATATACATTTTGTGTATATTTTAATTATTTAAAAATGATTTTTAAGTGAACATCACCCAACGGGTCACTTGTCGTCTAGTATTATATAAATCCCTCTCTAGTTATTGATAATTCGTCTCTCTTTACACAATTTGAATAAATAATAATAATAAATAGTTTTTTATATATAATTGATAAATAATTAATAATTGTTTCTACTTTCGGCACAAGGCCACCAATTTCTCAGTGCATTACTGGTACTTTATTTTATCGACCCCGTAAGGATGAAAGGCAAAGATAAATAATTAATAATAATTTATGATTTATAATTATTAATATATAACAGCATTTAGTGAATGATAATCTTTATAAGATAATTAACAATATTAATTTGATAATAATAAAACCATACCCCGCTATTTATCAATAAATGTTAATAGATTACAATTATTTGGTAAAGGTTTTAAGAGTTATATTAATAACAAATATTTTATATTAATAAAATAAATAAATACATATATAATAAAGAAGTATATAAACTAATTAACTGATTAATTCTAAATAGATCTTCATAACATAAGATATTCATTAATGGATAAGGCTATTATTAACTAATAAATGGCTTAAATAACAAAGATTGTTTTTTTTATTGTAAACATGTAATACTTCCTTAATTAGATCTCTTTTGTGATTAACTCCCCTAATGAATATCTTTTTCCTAATTTTTTAAATTCATAACTCTACAAATATTTAACGACATTTTTCCCATTAGTTAAATCATTCTTAATAGAACTCACACAAACAAGAACGTGGATTAATCCTTAATAGAGAATCATATATATCCTAACCAAATAAATAAGCACTTTATGAACCCTACTATGCTCTCCAGCCTTACTACTAAAGTAATATAAAAATAATTAGATAGCTAGCAACATTGTCCATAACACTAATTACTCCGGATCTGCGAGCCAAACCAATGTCGCTGCGGATCCGCCGTGGACTCTTTCGGCCAACACCCGCTTTACTGTCGCCACCGTGACGGCCGCCTTCCACGCCATGCTGCCCCCAACGAGGTCATAAAGCATGGCTTGGATGCTGTGGGCGTCGCTACCCAGCTCGACCCGTTGGGGCTGAACTGAGGGGACGGCAAAAGGCCAGATGGCATGACCATCTTCCCGTTCCGCGGTGGCAAACCCCTCGTCTGGGATGCTACGTGCACCAACACTTTCTGCAGCCGCAATCTGGTGCAGTCTGCGACTAACCCAGGTTCTACTGCAAGTCGGGCTGAGGAGGCCAAACTCCTCAAATACCGGTCGCTCTACGACAGGTTTGCAGTTATACCCCTGGCAGTGGAGACTTCTGATATCCTCGGCCCTAGGGCTACCTCACTACTCACCACAATAGGCGCTGAGCTGGCCCCGCGAGTTGGAGTGGCTTTTCCAGCGCGTCACCCTTGCCGGCATCCAGGGGAACGCCTTCTCCATTCTGTCCAACGGGGCTGAGTGTGTGTTCGGGGGGGGGGGATTGCGTAACATTCCATATTTATGTATATGCACTCTCATATACAGTTAATTGTCAACTTTTTGTTATTATATCTCTAATGAAAAACACTGCCAATGATTTTCAAATAATTTTGAAAATAATAAAGAATTTCATAGGATTTGTAAAATAATTAACTTCTCATTATAGCGAATCTAAAGAGATTAATGCATTATATAATATCTTTATTTTACTTATATTGATATGACAGCAAAAATAGTGGAAATAATGTTTATTTCACACGTATATCTAAACTATACATATTTCACATACAGTACAACTTGAATTAAAAACATTCTAAGTATCAACACTTTACATTACACCCAGCATAAATATTTCTACATAATCTCTAATATAAAAAAATGTTTAAAGACACTAACCTATCTTATTTACGTATATTATTTGCATATTGGAAGGGCGCTGGATTGGTAGCATTGGTAGAGGATCGGACGTCATGCTTTGACGCATAGAGTTACGCCCTTTCCATTCTGACTTCAAATCCCGCCAAGGTCAACTCTGCCTTTCACCCAAACGGGGGTAGACAAAATAAAGTACCAGTAATGTACTGGATAATTTGTTGTCCTTGTGCCAAAAGTAGAAACAATTATTTGCATATTGCATTACACAACATTTATTTATCGTATCATTATGTATTTCTTAACCATAATGCATGCCGTTTTTAACATTTTTAACATTCCTGAACATTCTGTATGAAATATGCTTGATATATTTATTGTCTAACTCTTACGTCATGCATGCCTTTATTAACTTTTTCCATCATATTCCCTTACTGATACATTCTTCATTGCTATGATATCTGTTATCTCTCTTCTGTAACACCTTTTTGTTTAGTATCTTTTTTTCACCTGAATTACCTTAACTTTCTATATAATACGCTCAATGTTTCCACTTTATGTAATAACCTCTTCACGACAGTTCCTAATAATTTGATATCTGTATAACATAATACCATTTTGTCACTCTTGCTTTTCAATAGTAATGCATTTTTATTTTTATGAGTGTTCCGAATAATAGGATTATAATTAATTCTTTAAACAATGTGTATGCTCCGATGAATCCAGACAGTTGTCCGGAAGAAACGATCGTCAGCAATTAAATGTATTAAGCTAAAATTTGATTGTAAATAAATAAATAAATAAATATATGTATACATATTTATATATATATATATATATATATATATATATATATATATATATATACGTGTATGTATGTGTGAGTGTGTGTGTGTCTGTGTGTGTTTATGTATTTCTCCACGCGTGCGTGCGTGTGTGAATGTCTAAGACCATTCATATATCTTCATTCATATATGACATCAATATTGTTATTTTATGTTGCACTGTATTACATATCACTGTAGTAAATGATATAGCTGAAAACTATTGGCTATATTAAAAGAAATATAATTTTGAAGTTAATCCCATGCGAAAATAATTTGTTGAGAGGACTACTCATGAAAAGAGTGTATGGGATGTACGTATTCATGCATTATGCGCTTAGCGAACATGGTATATGATAGTTTGTTTATGTTAGTGCATTGTTTATTTATTTCATTTATACTTTATATATACAGCTATTCACCTGTGGGTTTGAAAAAGGAAGAAGGAAATAGAGCTCAATCTAATGTGAGAACTCGTATATTATTTATGTATGTTCATACACAGAAAAATAAAGCGCTACCGTATATCTAAATTTCCATTTATGACTATCTTCACAGATTATATGTGATGGTGCAGAATGAATGATGCAGCGACCAACTAAGTAACTGTAACTTTACGTACTGGAACTTGTTTCAAAGTACTGATAAAAGTATAGCGTGTTTAAATGCCCACTTAGATTTAAGGATGTAGTCACGTTCTACTTAGATTTAATCTCAAATGTCAAATTTTATACGTAACATAATCTTTTTCAAAATACAACTTTAAAAGCAATTGAAAATTTGAAGTCATCAAAATATCTCTCCTTCTTATCAGAAAAGACAAAACAAGTTTGTGAAGTAGAGAAAGAAATTTGTAACCAGCATATACGGCACAAGAGAACTGATAAATAGCTAACACCTATAAAAGGAGTCACGGTGAAGCCGAACGTGTTGCAAAAAATTTCGAGTTCGATATAAGAGTAAAACATTTAGCTAGACGTGATGCCGTCATTACACTGAAAGCTCACAAATCTGATTTACAAACATTTTCAAATTTGTCCCAGTGCGTGATGACTAAATCATGAATATTCCCGCCTCTCATTGCATTCCGTGCCACCATACCCTATATGAGATAAAGTACATAGCTGAACCCTAAAACCTAAGGTAGCGCTTTCTTGTTCTTTGTATGAAATTAAATTACTATATACGGTAGTTGTTCCGGATTATTACCTTTCATTTGTTTGTTTATAATATAATGTGGCTAACATCACTGATTAAGTTATATTGTTTGTTTTCTAAATTTTGTTCAGAATATGGTAATAAACAGTTCAAGTCAATGATAATTTAGTATGAAATACTACACTAATTTTATGTTTTAGTTTCCTTCGATATATGATGTTGTTTCTCAACAGCTTCTCATCATCTGATGACTGAGTTTTTTCATGATAGAATTTGGAATATCTGTTTTTCGCAGAAAAATAGGAATCATCGTTACTTATGTCTAGAAAAACAGTATTCTCTGTTTAACGTCACATCCCATATGATTTAGGATGTATTCGATCATCATAATTTCCGTCAGGAATATCCTGTATTCAATGAAACAGATATAGTGAATCTATGTATTTTCCATCCAATAGTTTATTCGTTTCTTCATGTGCTATCCTTATATATTATATTGACATAGTTTCTATTTTTTGCATATGAAGCAATCATAATGTGTCTCAATCGTGTGCATTTATTTCAATTTCAATATGTATTATATATCAAAGATATATATACGTTGTGCTTTAACGTTGGGGGAGGGGAAAATATTTAGTATTGATACAATTGAATCGCTATATGATCATGTAAGAAGGCGGCATTGCTGAGAAGAGTGAATGTCTATTTTACAAATTCATATACATGAAAATTAATATAATTAACGATTTAATCATATCGTTTAAAATGTAATTATTTTCATATGGGTTTTGTCTGCACCACAGCTTTAGTGTGTTTCCGATTTCAATGCCAGCTTCGTTTTCCCAATCGATATAGGAACACGCCTGCCCTTTCTACGTAATCGTCTGCACTTTTAGAATTGCCAGCGTCAAATCACACCTTCCGTACAAATAGACGCATTACACTGTCATTGAAACTCTTCAGTATACTCTACAGCTCAAATAATTTACAGATGTTTCAATAGCTGCAGGGGTAATTAACATAAGTGGATTTCATTGTGGTTGGCCTGGTCTAAACAGCAATATTAAATACTGATTCGAAGCAACATGGTTGAGTCATTCAACTCGTGAGAGATTCATTTTGTATAAGAATTTTCTTTAAACTACAAGTTAGTATATTACGAAAAACAGAAAGTACAGACTTAGGCATAAGCCTAGAAAATACGATGGTAAAGCCATAAACAATAACACCAAAACTACCACCAATATTATCTATTATATCAATAATATGATTTGGATTTTTGCTTTGAAATCTGTTTCTGAATATCTATAAATATATTAGCTCCAGAGTAATACTATAGTGCCCAAAACTAATCCAAGCCATGACTATTCTTCCTATATTTTATTTTTATAATACTTTCAACAATTTTTATTCGGCTACAAAATTAGATTATGTTTTCAGAGTGATTTCACATCTATTTCATGCAAGTCAAATGACCATGAAGGCGATTCTTTTAAGACTCATAATTATTATTAAATGGGGAACATCATTACGTAACCATATGATCTAAAGAGTAAAAATCAGCACACATTAGGAAAATATTAGTTTTACTGAATTGAAATGACAAAACCTAATTCATTCTGACAATAATATTTATGAGACGAAAGGTTAGTCTAAACTCTGTTTGATGCAGCAGACATTCTGATTGTTTTTAGCAAATATAGATAACGACACTTTGAAGACTATTTTTAGACAATTTGATCTTTATCTCCTATGGTGAATTAATACCCACAGCATCTTTTTCAGAATATTATAGATCTGAGAATGCTAAATTTTCACTACTTCGCCTAGATAACATATAGCTAGGTTACTCTCAGAATATAGTTCATATATTTCATCTGTGCAGTCAATATTTGATATTTGCCTAATTAAATATATAGTATCATAATTTTATGTTTTCACATGATTTGTTCATTAGATGGAAATCCTCGCTCTATCTCTATCAAGAGCTTGTAGATCATTCGGCTAAAGTTACCCATTTGCCAAGTGGTTTTGTTTTAATATAGTCAAATACTATGTATACCATCGAATCTAATATAGTGTTTTACAATTATTTGCAAAATAAAATTAATATATGCCAAATGTCATGGATCACTTCTTGTATGATAGAATATGTATTACCGGAACACATTTAATCATTTGTCAGGTCAATCGAGGTCCGTCTTTTCGATAAACCAACAATTAAAAGGAGAGAAGGGATTCACAGCCTGGTTGCAGGAACCGCTAGATATTAAAACTAAATCTCATTTATATCATACAGGGATTTTGTTCTAATTCTAATCACTGGATAAGTAATATATTTCTATGTTCACAACTAGAAGTATCGACCGGGTGATTCCAAAAATTTCACATTCTATTCTTTCAGTTCTCATTCCGAGCAAACCGACTAAATCACCTTTTACCGTGAAATACAAAACTAAAATGAAGATTACATAGATATTTTCAGGTCTTCTCTGTGCGACTCACCAAAATCAATATTCCAAAAGCAGCCAAAGAGGGATTTCTTAGTAGTATATTATTCGGCTAGAAATAACAGGCATATCGAACCAATTGATCGGCAGCTATATTGGGAGGTTAGAGATGACATGAGTATTATATTTTAGGTGCACTGTATCAGAAAGCAAAATAGTAGGTGGGATAATCTTAGTTTGGATGTATTCGGTTATGTGAGAGAGTGATTAGAGCGCTCTTCAAATATGTGTCTTACTTAGTTCGACTGCTACATAACTGAGGCAGACGTCAGACCTGTCAACTCTCCCCGTTCCATGGGGTGGATCAGAGATGCCTTCTCTTGTGAAGATGGGTATAGGTTTCATTAGGTAAAGTCTCCTCATTTTTTCCTCATTTCTCCCCGTTTTGGGGACTTTCATGTCATGGTATTCCCCGTTTAGAGGTTGGCAGGTCTGAGAGGTATTAATTTATATAGTAAATTGTGTTACAAAAATTATTTTCGATGTCTGCTATAGTCATATTGTTGGACGTGCCAGTGATGAAATTGAAACAGTATCAACATTTGAAAAATGATCAAATGAACTCAACCGAGTCATTTTGCTATATTTGCTGTATTTTTAGCTTCAAATTAGCTGCACTCAAACAAATGGCATCGAAATTCGTTATACTGAAGAACACAACCCTTTATGATCTGAGTTCAAATCCCGCCAAGGGTAACATTGCCTTTCATCGTTATGCAGTCGATAAAATAAAGCACCAGTAATGCACTGGGGTAATTGCTGGCGTTGTTCCAAAAGTAGAAACAATTATTTCGTGCATAGTTTGAGACTATGGTGTTGACTATGTAGATGGTGATTTTATTGTAAAATTCTTGAATATCTATTATCTACAAATATAACTTGTCGTTCAATCGCTCCCTAATTTGCCCAATACATGAATGTATTTAATGCTACTACATATTATTGCTATCGGTAACTTTCGGAAATAAAGATGGTTTGTAAATGAATCTATAAGCGAATAACTACCGTATATCGTTTTCTCTATTTGTCCGCCCAATATCAAACGTGCTGAACAGAGCACGGTTTATTTCCTCAATATACAGCCAAATAATTTTTTTTTTAAGTACCAAAGAATAAACAAAAGCAATTTTATATTTTGCTTAAAAATATTGATGAAAATAAAAACTTTCATTTCAGTAAATATTTAGATAATAGAGCGGATACTTAAACAATCATTCAAACGTGACAAAATATTGGCATCTAATATTTTAGTGATTAGATATATTTTAGTTTGATTAGACGTGCGTAAATTTTAAAAAGGAAGGAAGTTAATATTGAATATAGCGGAGGCCTGAACATATCAATTACAAAAGAATTGGAAAATAAAATTAGTTGTTACATCCCATTTTACGAAAATAAATATTTCAACATATATTCGTGCCAAAAAAAATTGGAATGCTTAAAAATGAATTATGTAGGCTATTAAAAATGTGTGTAGGTTTTCAACTCGTTAATGAATGCTGATGTGACATAGACTAAATGGTGAATTTCTACTCTAGCAAATTGTTTATATAAAGCCATATGGATTTATTATAATCTTAAAATGCCAAGTAAATCTCTAAAAATGTGAGATGTTGAATATAGAAAACATGACATAAGGGCCAATAATTTCGAAAATAGTTGAGGGAACAATCAAATATATTTGTCTGCTTAGATTAAGAAAACGTTATTTCTGGTAGAATCAAACGGATGATGAAACATTTCACAGAATAATCTAAAACTTATTTATGAATTTTCCGTCATTATTATTGTTCAGAAAGTGAGAAAGGTGATGAACTACCGTGTGTGTTTGACTCTAATTTATTACAAATGAAATAGGCAAAAACAAAATAATTATAAATGATTATGAGAAAGAAAACAAGCACAGATTCAAGTTGTAAGAGAATAGAATAAACTTGATACCATCCATCACAGATGCACAGACACACCATAAAAAGATACAGCCAAGAATAAATGTAATTTTATATTTTGACTGCCAAGGAATTATCAAACATATGATAAAGAAACGTGTGAGACTACAAAACGAGACATCAAACATAAAGAAAATGAAAAGATCACGATGCGAAACTCATTAGCATTTGTTACTTTGCAGCAGTACGTTATTGAAACAAGCTAGTTACGAATGAATAAAGAGGACGAAGTTCAAATAGTTTAAGTTTCTCTGTCTTATTACTACTCGAAAACCATGTATATTATTTGTTAATAATAGTAAATATATTACCAATTTAACAGAATAATTCAGGTGTATAAATTATGTACGCTACTCTATACTTTATATGATTTTTCACAAGTGTCTGAATTTTACTAATCATAAGAAAGAATCACATCAATAAATAATTGTTTCTGCTTTTGACACAAGGCCAGCAATTAACCAGTGCATTACTGGTACATTATTTTATCAACCCCGTAAAGATGAAAAGCAGGGTGAACTTCGACGAGATTTGAACTCAGAATGGCAAGGGCCATAACTGTATACTGCAAAACATGGTGTCTGGCGCTCTAAAATTACTGCCAATACAACAGTAAATAATTGTTTCTACATTTGGCACAAAGCCAGCAATTACGCAGTAGGTTACTGGTACTTTATTTTATCGACCCCGTAAGGATGAAAGGCAAAGTTAACCTCGGCAGGATTTGGACTCAGACCGTAAGGGGACGTGACTATGCTGGAAAGCATGTCGACCCTCTACCGATACTGCCAATTCACCGCCCAACAGTAAATAATGATTTTTGATTTAGCACAATGCCAACAATATTGAGAGAAGGGGAAAGTCGAATAACTCGACACCAGTGCATGACTGGTACATTATTTATGGATGCCATAATGATGAATGGGAAAGCTACCCTCGGCGGTACTTGATTTCAGAAATTAAAAAGCCGTAACTCTATGCCACGAAGAATGGTGTCCGATGTACTATAGACACAGCAAATCTACCACCCTCACACTAGTATATAATAAAATGTATATGAATCATAGACCTACAAAATATATTCTAAAATGTAATAGTTACGAACAGTGGATAATTATAGTAATAAGTAATAAATGTAAGCAATTAATTAAAAAGTAAGTAATTAAAGAAATAGTTAAATGGTTAGAAAGCCTAATTGCGTTTATATCTATGTATCTATATTATGTTGGTGGTGATCAGACTTCCATGCTGTGGCTTAATTACAAGCTTAGATGTACCTCGGTCTTCGCAATAAGTCTTTCTATCCAATTAGCTTTTCTATAACTGCTTACTTACGTATATTAATTAGTAAAAAATAAAGGTTACGTGAATCTTAAAAGGTAAATGAATTCTAAAAAGTATCTTTTCACTCTGTGGAATTCATTTACCTTTTATGATTCATCTAACTTTTATTATTTACGAAACTGGTTCTTTCTTCATTAGTACAAGTGGTGTTATTACTGGTATTGCCATTAACAGGAGGTAACGCTAGGAATGCATATAATCTATGTGTCACGATTATTACTATCGCTTGCTCTTGTTATCCAGTAGGCATTACATTATTAATCGTCTGCCAAGCTGTCCTCTTTGTTATATAGCCGGATGCCGGGATTTGATACAAACCTGGATTACTTCGAATAAATTGAACTTAGTGTTCAAATAATTTCTCCGACGTGAGTATATTGAAGCTACTCGGTTGGATGGAAACTTTTCCTGTGTCCTAGAGACTGCTGAACCATGGGTTAATCGAGCTTGTGATAAGGCCAGGTCATAGAATTGTTCATCATCTACTTGATATAGACAGATATTTATGCGAAAATGTATTTTTTTATCCAATTACATTTTTTATAATTAAATACTTGCATTTTTAATCCAATTACTTGTATTATAGTTATAATTATTCACGATTCGGATATGATCTATTTACTTTTTCCTAATTATTTACCATTCATTTATCTATTTTGTAATTTTTTAATCTCTATATTGTTCATAATTCTGTACTCTTTAAATGCCCCTACGATATTCACCATCACGTTACACTGGTTGTCTGCTAGGCACCAGCTTTGAAAACCCCTTTGTCAACGATTCATAACAACTATTTATAGCTCGTAGAGTCTTCCTATGTGCAAGAAAGTAACTGTCGTGAATTCATGTTATTTGTCACAGATATAATGAAACGTTCATTGTTGCTATGACTTTCAGAATGCTTTCATCGCTAATCTTTTTATTAAACCACGAGAACGAAATTTAATGTCATGGCCATTACGGAATATCAATGTTGTATTGTCTGTATATGCTACGCAACGTTTATACTAATTATAGCATACACAATGTATCAAGAAAAATGTACTGAGCACCACTGTCACTTGTCAACGATCAAAAAGTGGATTGATATATATATATATACTTTCGAAGAGGCTGCACGCACATATGGCAGAGGAATCGTAGGTATTTTACATTGTGTGTGCCGATGTTACCAATGAAAATGATATGTTACAGGAAGAGATACTTTGGAAAGCATTGGGGGGAAATTGGAGTGCCTTATATATATATATATATATATATATATATATATATATATATATATATATATATATATATATATATATATATATACCAATTGTTTCAGTGCATTTAATGACGGTATGAGATATACCAATATCTGAGATAGAGAATCGCATAAATAGTTCATTGTCAGTCATGGTATTATACATACATCTGTGTAGTACCCTGTATGTTTACCCTTTTTTTCATATGGTTAATTGTCCCTTTTTTGTCAAACTTTACAAAACGATGTAGATTGTATTTCATGCAATGTGAATATACTTTAATCACACTGGTACGAGATGGAAATACTAAATAAGACAAATGTTTTATGAAATGCTGTGTAATTAGTTATTATACATCAATTGTGGCAATGCAAGTTGAAGAAGATCCTTTAATTGTTGAATATTATTCCCATGCATGCTACAAGGCTTCTCTAATAGCTTCAAACTAATTGATACTTATGACACAATACTTCAATTACTTCTTCTTAACCACCTTATTTGATGTGTTCTGTCTCACCTCATGTTTCTGTAACATACTTTCACTGAAAAGTTACATATATCTTCCGATTTATATTTACCTTTGTTAGATTTACTTTTATAAATTTATGTGATTGTATGCACCGTTCAACACTCTGATATCACGTATATCATCTACTTCACATTTCCTAATACAAATATTTTCTTCTGTATTTGTTAAATATACTAATCATTGTAAATATAGTATTGTCGCATTTTTCATTTTTCAAGGCTCATATCGATTGTTAATCCTCCCATTTAAACCTAGTGAAGTTCCCATATTTTAATTCAAGCTTTGGGATACGACAAGTGATATTCTGAGACTCATATATTTTTCAAAACATTCATTTTACAGTGAGATTTTGAAGCACACCCAGATTTCTTTTCCTTCCATTTCTATGAGTGAACGAATTATCTTGTGTTGAATAGCATCATTAAAAGGAGTCACTTGGGTGATTACAAATTCTTAATAGTCCGTGGCTTTCCTTTAAATTCTAAATGTTTTCTGATTTTACACTCCCCATCTACATATTTCTGTCGGAAATTACAACACAATTTATCACTCAAACAATCGATGTCTTCACGCAGGATTAAGAAGTAAGGTAATTCCTGAATATTAGATGACTAATTCTTGTTTTCACTACGGCTGGATGGTACATGGTTTGAACTTTCGTATTACAAGACAGAGTTGTCAGAATAATGAAAGAAAAAAACTGAATAATGGATCTGCTTTGAAAATCATCGTATTCATTTCCATTTCGCATTACATTTCATGTTCAGTTTTTAATTGAATTTGTTGAGCTTCCATTTTAGACTGAATGGAAGTTTGTAATCCTTTATCAATGCCAAATATTTTCAGAAATACAGGATTATATGATACATTTCAATTGCCGATCTGTAGTGTTGTTAGGTTTCATATTTCCAATCTCCCCCTCGGTACAGAATGGAAAAACTAACACTTGTTTTATTCATCAAAATGTTTTCTGTAACCAGGAAATAGGCGTTAGGTTTCCAATTAATATTACATCACAATATATATTAATATTGTAAGGACAGTGGATTTTCAAATTATAGATTCGCCTCTTTCCATTCTGAGTTTAAATCATGCCATGATTAGCTGTGAGTTTCATCCTTAAACCAAGTAACAGTCGATTTAATCGACTTTCCCGAACCTTCAACTTGCTGGCATTGCGTCAACACCGGAAGCACTTTCATACTATTATCAATAAGCATAAGAGAGTGTTGGATAGGGAATATCGGTAGAGCGTCGGACGCCATGCTTTCCGGCATAGAATTACGTCCCTTTAACATTTAAGTTCAAATCCCACTGAAATTAACTTTGCCTTTTATCCTTACAGGTTCGATACAATAAAGTACAAGTAACGCGCTGGTGTCAGTTTATTCGACTTCAACATTTCCAAAAATTACTCACCTTCTGCCACAATCAGAAATCATTAGCAGTAAGCAGCATAGGAACCCGGCACTTTCGTTTTATTTAGCTTTACTTTTCCTCATAATTTATATATCATATCACTTTCATCTCATTTAATGATATTAGGGATAGCTTCCACAATTTTCTTTTTATTTTTCTGTTTGATTTTCTTCTAGTTTACTCTTGTTTTTGTTTTTGTTGTTCTTCCTTTTATATCAAGTCAGCAACTAATGTTCATATGATGAATGCTGTCGCATAACGTATCTAGCTTTTTATATCACCACTGAAACATATTCCTCTTTCAATATATCACTTGTGCATATATCTGTTGTTGACCTTGCTCTTTTCCTTAATTCCATTAATGTTCTCAGACTGTTTTTCTGATGTCTTAAAGAGATCTACTCACTTCATATTCGTCTTCCGACACGCCAACACCGGCGATGTGTGATATAGTTTAATTAGTAGCGATATTTCTCCGATGTTATTATTGCTATACGGCAGAAGTATCCATATACTATAAATACTGAATTATATTTACTGCTACTACTATTTGTACTTCTACTATTTGTGTTACTCCTACTGAAGACGAGGATGGTGTTGCTTCTGTTGTTGAAGTTGATGTTTTGTGATTGCTCTTGATGTTTTTATATTATTTCTGTATTTATTGCTAGATAAAGTTAAACTATATTGACTATATTTTCTCAAAGATCACTGCTGACATATGATCACATAATTACTGACATAGGACATGGAAATGCTTAATATTTTCAACAATATCAAAAGTGTTATCTTATATGCTAAACTATATGCTGCCACACTCTATGATCTTGGAATGGTATCAGCTTTGATTTTAAGCAAGTACAACATTACAATCAGATTTTGCTCGTCAGTTGGTATTGTTGTATGGTTTCTAGTTATTTTATGCAGAATATCTCATATGCATTTGTTGGGCATTGTTTGAGTTTCCAATGTGATGATTGATTGGAGGTACGTTTTATAGACTTGGAGGAGGATTATTCAAGTCACCAGGAAATGATTGTCATTATTCGAATTGGTATACACAAAATCGCAAACACACATATAGGCACACAAACACACATATATAATATGTCTCTCTTACTCCTCTCTCCCTCTCTATATATATATATAAATATATATATATATATATATATAATATTTACATATATATATATATGCATATATATATATATATATGCATACATACAGAGAGAGCGAGAGAATTATTCAAATTCCGTTTGTGTAATCAATTAAATTGATTGTTCAACCAGAATCAGAGACCGCTTTCTCAACGTCCGAATTATTCCAATTGAAAATTTATTGTAACTCCATATGTAAGTAGCTGGATGCGAAATCATTTTGATTAGAATAACGAAATAATAAAAATATTAGTCCAAGACTTATACGTAAAACATATCATGAAACGCATGTGAATGTTACGCAGGGTATTTTTAATAATATTTATGTATTTATTATATTTATGTATTTTTCTATATATATATGGGGTAGGGGTGCATGTGTGTGTATGCGTGTTTGTATGTGTGTATGTGTGTAAGTCAGGTATGCGTGTTTGTATGTGTGTATGTATGTATGTCAGGTCACCACTTGGTGCTACTGGTAACATGTATCCCAGTACAACCTGTCTCATGGTCGGGTCGTTGGCGACTAAACTGGCAACCCCACCAAGGTTTCTTGGTGAGGAGGGTGACTTTGGACATCCTGCAGGACTAAAAACAAAATCTGTCAAAGGGCAAAGGAGCTCTTAATAGTCAATGGCCATCCGAAATCACTGGGAGAGATGACCCCTTAGCCTTTGTCAAGGCAGAATTCTAGGAGAAGGAAAAGTCTGATATAACACCTGCAACCCTGATGGTATCCAATGATGTTGACTTGTTCTTCTTTTTGGTAAATATCATCTTGGTTAAGAGAGTGGGACTGGCTTTGTGCAGTGCCTTTGATCACTATAAAAGCTTCACGGCACAGGCATTGCTTTATATCTGGAGATCTCTCTGCACTTCTCGTCACATGGTCCCATGGGCCCAGCACTATGTGTCAATAATTGTCACAAGTGTAATGTTTGTACCAGAGTTTTCAAGTCGCTGGCTGGACTAAAAAGTCACACTCGTTTAGCGCATCGGTAGGGGTTCTCCTACATGGATATAAAGTAGTGGCCGTACTCAAAAACGAGTTGGCAGCCACCATGTGTGTAAGTATTGTGTAGTGAATAATAAACTGGGTGTTCGTGAAATAAACTAGGGGAGGCAATCGGCAATTCCATCGTTTCTCACTTGATGTATATCAAAATTACATTTCTCACTGCTTTTCTTGACGGTAACAGAAGCTAGACTATTATAGATGTATGCTCATGATTATGAGTGCATAGTGATAGGGGAGTGGAAGGTGCTGCCCGAGCTCTAGTGGGTTTGTTAAAAGTTGAGGGAAGGTAGTGAGGATTACTCGTGTGAATTGGCCTACTCTGACCATTCGCCTGTAGGTTGGATAGTTTGGAGGAGAGAGGGGCTCCTTAATATGATGTTCATGTAGAGTAGTGCGGCTATGGTTTGATTGCGTTCCTGAGTCATTCCTGGCCCTGATGTTTTGCCCTCTATATGTGAACCCTTTTGCACAATAAAGAATGTATTATTTTTGTTGTTATTATTAGTAGTATAAGCATTAATATTAACATCAGCATCTCCATAATCATCACCATTATCCGCACCAACTTCAATATTATTATTATTGTTATGATTGGCAGTATCGGTAGAGGGTCGGACTCCATGCTTTCCAGCATAGTTACGTCTCTTTACGATCTGAGTTCAAATCCCGCCGAGGTTGACTTTGCCTTTCATCCTTACGGGTCGATAAAATAAAGTACCAGTAATGTACTGGACAATTGCTGGCCCTGTGCCAACAGTAGAAACAATTATTATTTTTATTATTATTGGCGACCTACGTAGTAAATCGTATCATCGTGAGCTCCGCAAAGGTTTGTTGTTTTCAGTTGTTTAGAATTGCCATTTATGCAAAATTTTTATTGTTAACTGTATATAAGTGCACATACTTTGCTTTCTGAAAAGGACACTCAAAAGGATTTGGGGCCTTGAGGCCAAAATTTAAACTTTTATAATTATTAAAAAAAAACATTTATTTGAAAAATCATGGCTGACTCACAGCTGAACCAAGTAGCTGAGAGCCTTCCTCACAAACTAACACCTCACACCGACACCACCATTGTAAATATTACTACGTTTGCCTACACTAAAAATATAAGCAGTAGCAATGTTTTAAATTTCTCTCCGGCAGACATTCATTTCCCGCGATTACCAATGAATGCAGGTGTTGAAACCGCCACCCCCACCACCACAGCGACAACAGAAGCAAAAAAAAATAAATTGTCGCGTGATATCGAAATGAATTCACCCAAAATTAACTCTTCCCCACCGAACATCACTGACGCCACCACCACCACCACAACTGAAACTAAAATTAACAATAACAAAAATAACTTTAACAACAACAGCAACAATGCGAGTAAGAAAACCACTCTGTCTTTTGCTAGAGTAGCAAAAAAGTTCGAAGCATTTACGGTAACTCAGGAGGAATTAGAAGAAACCAAAGAAATGGTAAAGAAAGATGGGTACAGGGTCAGCCTCACCCACCCACCTAATAAAATGGATCATCGGCGCCTATGCACCGTGTCTTATCGGACGATTAAAATAAAATAGCGCCAAGTGGAACGGGTATACGAGTCCCAAATCCAAAAAGCTTTGGGACATGTGTGACCAAAAGAAAACAACATCAGATGTAGGCAGAAATATGGAACCGTGTACGTGTTCTTTGAAACACGATAGGACGCCAGAGAACACTCCATGGCCACATTAAGAAGTGACGGCTTCACACTCGTCCCAAGCTATTGTGGCCAGAGACTCGTGAAGATCAGGGTGACCCACGTTCCACCGGCCATCGAAATTCCCTGGCTAATGGCTGCCGTCCTCGCCAGCATCGAAGCCAACACCAAGATAATCGAAATAGCGAAAGAAAAGCAGGAGAATGGATCTGGGATGGAGCTAATGATCCACGCAAACTAAAAAAGCATTTAGGAGATCCCAGAGCTAATAGACCTCACTGACGGCAGCCACCTCACCGTAATCTTCGAGGGCAGGAGGCATAGGTGTGTCGTTTGTGGTGAAGGAACCCACCTAAGGGCTTTCTGCCTTCAGGCTAAAAGGCTGGTGTCTCCTCTCTTACCGAACCCAGTGACTCAACCATCAACACCACCAGCAGCAGAAATGGCAGCAACAACTGTAGTAGCAACAACAGAAGCAACTGTAACAGCAACAACCCCACAAACAGTAGCAAAACCAACACCACCACCACCCAACGCACCAGAACTAGCACCAGCGCCTACACCATCCACCACGCCACAACCAAAACTAACGCCTGTGGAGGATTTTGCACTCCCCGACCTATCGCAACTGGAGACAGATTGTGACGACGAGGAGTGGGAAACGGTATCAGGAAAACAAAAAAGAAAAAGAAACCAAAAAAGAAAAAAATGCTCTTCCTTCCCTCTCCAAATACAAAATACAGAGGGAAACAAATAAACTATCAAACAAAAAAGTTAGGACAGATATGCCACCAATCAGCCCAGCATCACCAACCACATCACCACAAACACCAATACCATCATTAACGCCAACACCAGCATCACCAACACCACAAAAGTCACCAAAAAGCGAAACAGAAACAAACCCACATCAAACGCAAACAAAACAAAATAACCAAAATGATACACACTACACAGCATTAAATTTGAATATTGGCAGTATCAGTAGAGAGTCGGACGCCATGCTTTCCAGCATAGTTACGTCCCTTTACGGTCTGAGTTCAAATCCCACCGAGGTTAACTTTGCCTTTCATCCTTACGGGGTCGATAAAATAAAGTACCCGTAATGTACTGGGGAATTGCTGGCCTTGTGCCAAAAGTAGAAACAATTAAATGTGAACAACAACCAATTATTACACTACATCCAACACAACCCCAGCTTCACAGAAAAAGACTACACAACAACCAAACATTTCACACCACCTCCACACATACAAATACCTCGCATCACACAGAAAACGTACACGACACTAAAGCAAAGATTACCCTATGACATCGGAGACATCCGACAAGCACTCTCCAGGAGGATTTATAAGGACATCCCTCCGGAGGAGGCCAGGAACAGTGAAAAGGATGGAGATACTATCCTTCCTCTACGAGAAGTAAGGTAAGTGGTCTTTCCCATCGTTTCCGCTCCATTTCAACATGACCTCACTCATAATAGGCAGCATAAATGCGCGTGGCTTGGGGTCGTCATGGAAGCAGGGCCACCTGCTCAACGACCTCAGGTCACTAAACATAGATGTAGTGGCCATCAGCGAAACCATAATCTTCGAAGCACGGGCCTTCGCACCGATCTTCGGCGGCTACGATGTGTACGAATCTGCCAACCATCCTGGATCGGGGGGAGGATTTGCTGTGCTTTTTCGGAGAGGTTTGGATCTTGCCATACCGGCCATCTTCGTGGTGCTGGACTGGACCAGCTGAAACGGGGGGCAAGTTTGCAGGCTAGTGGCCGTCTATGCCCCATAGGAGCAGGGCGGCCTGATTTCTTCCGGCGTCTGAAAACCTTTCATGTAACGTCCCTCTCTTTAGTGTTAATGGGCGACTGGAACGGGATCTTAGATGCACACTGGGACTGTGTGATTAGCGGATATTGAGGAGGGTGCAAGAGCGTCACCAACATGCTCAGGCGTTTTGAACTGTCTGACAGGTAACGATTGGATTTCCCGAATGTGCCAATGTGGAATTGGACGAATCGCATAGGGTCAGACAGATCATATTTAGATGGAGTATTTTGTAGGGAAATAGATAGGTCTAGCATAGGCTGTCCACAATTCAAGAAAAGTCGGCTACACGGACCACAAGTTCGTGAGATGTGTGCTTGAATTAAATAGGTTTCATAGACGAGGACCCGGCTACTGGAAGCTAAACGCCTCCTTACCAGCGCGCAAGACCTACAGAGACCGGATTAGCGAACTAGTTAAGCGGGAGATGACGGCGGCCATCTTCAACAACAAGTGGTGGTTTGCTTTGAAAAGAGCGATTAGAATAGAGCAGAGGGAGAACTAGTTAGAAAATTAGACGAGGCTCTTAGCAAAGGCATCGCGACTGACGTACTTGCGGTGAAATTGGCCCTTGACCAATTCTTCATTGCAAAGCTGGAAGACTGCGTTGTCAGAATTAGGGTGCGTGCTCTCAAACACGAGCGAACGAAAGCCGTTCAATGGGCCCGTGTGGCGGAGGTGCGTCGTAGCAACAAAGCCACGATCCGGTCTTTGGTGGACCACGACAGGCGCATGCTACTCGATCCCGGGCAAATGTGTGAAGCTTTTCAGCGACACTTCGAAAAGCTGTTCGGGAGCAGCGGCGTGTCGGATCGAGGGATGGACTTTAGTGTCTACCACGACGGACTGCCGCGACTCTCGGCCATTGAGGCGGAGTGTTTCGAAAATTCGATAGCAGCCGCTGAAGTACAGGAGACAATGACTGGCTGCACAAGGGGAAAATCGACTGGTTTGGATGGTCTGCCCTATGAACTTTACGTACGGATGCCAGGCTTGTTTGGAGGCCTCTTGGCGCACGTCTACTGCATCTGGCAACAAAACGGAGAATTCCCAGCTCTGTGAGCCGAGGAGCTGTGGCGCTGCTGAGAAAGGATCCGAACAAGGGGGATAACATAGATAGTTTCAGCTCCATAACTCTGCTAAAGACAGAGTTCAAGATTTTGGCCAAGGTGCTAGCAAAGAGGTTGGCGTTTGTCGTTGTTGTACTGGTGGGAGAGGCGCAGACATGCGCCATTCCCTACAGATCCATCCAGGACAACCTCCACCTCATGCGATACATCGTAGAGAGTGTAGCTAGGGACCCTGGCACGGGTGGGTGCTTGATCAATTTAGATCAGTCGAAAGCTTTCAATAGGGTCGACCATCGTTACCTAGCGGCATTCCTGAGGGCGGCTGGCTTTGTGCCCGTCTTCAGAGGCTGGATCACAGCCATGCACAGCGACATCTGCTCTGTGGTGAGAGTGAACGATCACCTTTCGGAAGCGTTGAACATCATGCGCTCGGTCCGCCAAGGATGTCCCCTCTCGTCCCACTTGTACGTATTGACTCTCGAGCCATTACTGCACAAACTGGAGACGTTGAGGTGGATCCCGCGCGAACTAGGATGCGGAAGATCCGTCTCAGCATATGCGGACGATGTCACCGTAGTGGTGTCGAACGTCAAAGACATCAAGACGATCGGCACTACACTAAGTGAATACGAAGCTGTGACAGGAGCAATGATCAACCAGGATAAGTAAGTGGGCCTGCAGCTCGTCACCTGGAGAGGCAGGTCCATGCCGTCCAACAGCGTCGTCGGGCGCTGGACGGAGGGACCGGTTAAATTGCTAGGGGTCTGTTTCGGTCCGGACCTCCAGACGGACAAAAACTGGGACGAGGTGACGAGCTTGTGGCGTATCTCACCCAGAAATGGGCGGAAAGGAAGCTTTGTATGAAAGGTCGAGCGGATGTGGCTATGACGTACATCGCGTCCGTCATATACTACCGCCTGATCGTCGTAGCTTGTCCTAAGCCCCGCGTGACTGCGCTGGAGCGTTTGCTCTTTCGCTTTTTGTGGAGGGACGCGCTCCGATGGTCAGGCGGTCCATCTGCTGTCAACACCCGCTACGTGGAGGGCTGGGCATGCCGTGGCTGATGATGCGCAAACACGCGCTCAGGCTACGACATCTACACCTCTTCCTAGACGGTGATAAGGTGTGGTCGCCGTTTGCTAACGCGTCTTTACCCAGCTCGTGTGTTTGACGGAGCTGCAGTCCTGGGTCAAGCGAAGACCGAGAGGGAGCGCTTGGAGATTGAAATGACTGCAAGCGCTCACAGCCTTCGACCAATCAGGCAATGTGATCGGTGGAAATTCCACCTTGGCGTTCTATAGAGGATTAGTGGAGGGGAAGAGCGACGACGTACTTGGAGAAACTCTAGGCGTCGACGAAAATTAACTAGCCAATCTCTTCGGAAGAACTCCCGGGCCGGGGCCTATGGACAACTTCTAGAAATCCCTGGCCTGGCAGTGCTACCGAGGAGCTTTGCCAGTCCGGGATAAACTCTACAGGCATGGAGATGCCGTCAGTCGGGCATGTCCGAGAGGCGCGCAGGGTGACGAAACCGTCCTGCACGCACTCGTCCAGTTTCCGAGCATTGCTGACTTGTGGATTTATGTCGAACACCTGCTGTCGCGTGTAGAACAGATCCGGCTATCAGCTGAGTCCATCGTGAGGATTGCTCCGCCCTCCTCCTTTAGCCGGGAAGGGCAGGCAGTTTTTATCTGCCTGGTGGCCATGGCGAAAGATATAGTATGGTGGACACGTTTGAAAGGACTGAAGACGAGCACTTACCTCTTCGGTGATGCCCTGATTAACTTTTTTAAATTTCATTTGAAAAGGAAAATCAGGGTTGAGAGGAAGGTGCTCTCTTCCCAGCATTTTGTTGAAAGATGGGTGAGAGAAGCAAGAATGGCCCGAGTGAATGGACCTACTCTGAGCATGTGTCTGTAAATTAAAGGTGGAAAACTGGGAGAGGGCACTTGCTCTGGTGGTCAGGGTCACTGTGGCTTTTTAATGGGCTTTCTCCACGAATGTCCCTCGGAAGTCTCCCCCCTATTGGGGAATGTTTTCATTGTTCTATTATTACATCCTCTGTTTCTTGTTTTTTTTTACACGCAGACATACCCTTTTGTACCGTCCTGTATTGTCCTGTACTGTCCTTAATGTCTACTTTGTGTAAACCCTTGTGGTTAATAAAGAAAGTATTATTATTATTAGTAGTAGTATTAGTAGTAGTAGTAGTAGTAGTAGTAGTAGTAGTAGTAGTAGTAGTAGTAGTTATGTTGCATGTGCTATTACGTAATAGGTACTCTGTCGAAACTCTAAAACCTTATGTAACTCTAAAAGAGTGGTTTGATGTTCTGGAACTTTCTACGTTTTTCTTTTAACTTTATTGAATTTTTTTTGTCTTGAATACATTTTTTATCGAAACTCTATATATCTAACTTCAAATAAGGAAATATTATCTGCAACAGATTCGATTTTTTGTGTTGTATATCACTTCACTGCTCTCAGAAGACTTAAAATCGCAGTGTCAATATTCGATAACTTTGATTTTTTTTATATATTTCCATCTGTTATTTGCAGAGTATTTTAGTTTTATATTTTATATTTTGTACAGCATCAATAAATACACAAGATGCTGTCTTTTATTAAATATCATTTTTAAGAACGATGTTATTGTGGCTAGCACCTATCTCGTTAAATGTATATATTGACACCTTGCGAAAAATTATACCATCTCCGTTCGATATGACTGAATCCATATTTAATCATGTAGCATATTTTCTGAAATAGTCAGTTCACACGGAGACCGATCTCACATATATCTGCTGAAGACGATGTTATCCAATTCCAATTCGTAGGACTATTTCTATTGACGCTGACTTACAAGAAAATATGGTAAATCAGTGACCATTACTCTCCGGCTAAATATGTATTTTCTCCTCTCTGCAACCACCTGTTCGAAGCCATTCACTTCAATATCGTAAGAGTCATCTCTGACACACAGAAATCATTTCTTATCTCATTAGGTGAGTGTAAACATTTACATAAAATAATTTGACATATATTTGACAAATATGTGTATAAGGATTTACATCAAATTTTTTGACTTATGTTTGACAAATGTGTCATTATGTGTGTGTAAGCATTTATATCAAATAATTTGACATATGTTAAACAAATGTCACATCGATGAATAACAGATTCAAATATAACATGTTCATGAGTCATCAACACTTGCACATTTTAACATGTGTGTAAGAGCAATGGTGATATATTAGTTCAGTGTTTGCTTTTACTGCCCTTCAGGATCAATTTACAATTACTGTCTTATATTTTCCATGTTTGGGGTTAAGTGCATTCAATTTGGCTGTTCTAGTTCGTTGGTTGATTTCCATATCAGTATTGTACGCTATGTTTTGAGTGTCATCATTGTGTATTTATTTATATATATACAGTCACCGCAAAATAAATATATTTCATTGTGGATGTCACTATGAGTTGTTACCGACTCGATCAAGGCGCGTCAGTCAACAATAACATCTGTATAAACATCTAACAAACCATATATTAATGTAGAATAAACAACGCTTAGCCTAGTAACTGGGTTCTTACAATTGTAAAACTGAAGTGACGTGCACATGTAATCCGTTCTATAAGAACGCAGTCGCGTCGAGATGTACCTATAAATTAATATTGTGCAACTGATTAAAATATATGCTGGTACATAATGGGGCTAATAGTTTATAAAAAATGTTGATCAGAATAAGTTATATTTAGACATTTGAGGTCATATGTGACGTCAAGTTTTAAGGTTTCATATCAAACTTGCTTCATAAAATATAACCAATGTAATCAGACATGTATAGAAGGATCGTATCCATAACTGTGCATATGTATATAAGTAAGATGCATACATACACACTCACATATAAACGTATATATATATATATTTAAATACAACTGAAAGCTAAATCGGAAACATGGGTTGAATTATATATTTTTTTATGCGTGCAAGGGTGTGTATATGGATATGCGAATATTTGTAAAAATGTATATGCGCCAGTGTGTGTGTGTACAAGAACCCGTGTAGGGAAAGGGGTTGTTTGTGTGTATATATGTGTGTGCGCAGGGGGAGGGGTATGTATATGTCTGTACATGTAGGTGTGTACGTGTGCATGTGCTTGCACATGTATCTGTGTGTGTATGTTGATGTATATAGGCATGTGTATATGTGTCTGTGTCTGTATAGCGAGCGACTATGCGTATGACTGTCATTATTTCTGGGCTTGTGTGTGTGTGTGTGTGTGTGCGCGTGGATGTGTGAACACACCAGTAATTTATTGAAGTGAAACAGACATGGGATAGCTAACGCCCTGATGGTCAGCGGACTGGTACCTGGGGTCAGAATTATGATAACGTCGACAACCAGTGGCAAATCACAGGACGCCGGAAGAGGAAGTTTTTGACGGTACTGGCCCAGAAGGTTAGATACCCCAGTGAGAAAATATGCTCCCTAATCATTAGACGTGTCCGTCGAACCTGCGGGTCCAGGATCAGACAGATCCACAGGATGATCGCGTCTCGAGCTGTCTGCCGGGGAAACAATTGCAACTCACAATAAATTGAGTTCAGATGCATCACTGATTTTTCGTTTTCTATTCTATCATACTCTTTGTAAAAGCATAGAGTGTTCAACCAGCATACCGCCTATGGAAGCATCTTAGCTACCATCAGACACACACACATATATACACACACACACAGACACACACACACACACATACATACACAAACACATATATATATATATATATATATATATATATATATTTTTCCCCCTGTTACAACATCACCGTGTTTGGTACCCGTTTTGGGTCCCCGAACTAAACCTATTCTCTTATTTCTGTTTGTGTTCGCCATAACCATGGTATCCTATATAATAAATATACATATATATATATATACATATATATATATATATATATATATATATATATATATATATATATATATATATATATATATATATATATGTATATATATATATATAATATATATATATATATATATGGGATAACAAGTTATCGTTATATGTAATCCAGTTAGCAGTTGAGAGTACTCTGCGTCGTGGATTGATGTACGTATCTATGTAGATCTCGAATCTGGTGTTCATGTTAACACTAAACCAACCAACGAATCCTTATAAGAACACTTACTCAAAACTACTACTATCATACTATGTACTTACACGCTCTCACTTATTCTTATTTATTTCTTTATAATTTCCATTTACTCATTTTCTTACTTTTTCAATGTACCCTATCTTATATTTTACCTTTTAATTGGTACATCTGTAACTTCACTAACTATTTACCATACATCTTTCATTATTGATGTTATTGTTTTGTTATACGCTATTTTTATATATATGTCTTGCCTCGTGTGAATTTTTTTCATATTTACGTACTCTGATGTGTTGACCAGAGGTAAATAATGTATTGGAGATCGAGTGACGCAACTTCAAGCGAACTCTAGACTCACCTGATCAACGAAACAATTGTCAGTACTTTAAATAAAGACCCTTATTGTACATCCAACCATGTTACTCTTCATTCTTTAACTATATATATATACACACATATATATATATATATATATATATATATATATATATATATATATATATATATATATATATATATATATATATATATATATATATATATATATATATAATATTAAGGATACTATTTATGGTTATGTATATATTAAACTTTTTATAGTTGTGTATATTTTAAACCTGAAACAGTGACAGTCAGTAATTTATTACTACCTTATTACCAGTAAGATAAATAGCTCAATGTAATAACATCAGTTGTTCTACAGAGCAGTTATATAGAATTCTCAAGAATCAAATCTATGTTCAAAGCATTTATTCACTTACAATTGTTTCATCCAAACCTAGGCTGGGAGTCTTCGGACCTTTTTGAATGTTTGTACATATAATTGACATCCTTTCCAACGCAAGAAACATACAGATACATATATATATATATATTGATGTAGAGTGGAGTGACATATATTATACTATACTATTTTTGTACAGCAATTCAAATTCAAGATCAATATCAAAATAAAAATTAAAATACATTCGGCAGATAACACAGATAAGGCAGGATGATAGTTTGATAGTCAGATCTAGTAAGTAGTGTATGCGTTTGTTACACATGGAGCATGCAAGTGGGTCTCATTTTTATACGATTATTGTGTGGCAAGGGTGTTACATGTAATGCAAGCACATTAAGCTGGTAACCAAGAGTATTATGGTGGTTGTAGTGGTAGGGTATTTTTTGTATAGATCAAAATAGTATGTGTGCAGAAAAATAAAAATAAAAAGAAGAATGAAAAGAAAGTTATAGTTTTCTTATCCACTACCGTTTTCACATTCCGCAAAAGTAAGACATAGTTTTTACATCCATCACATAAGTAACGATGATTCCGTAATGGATGTTTGATGCATTAAATTATTGTAGCGTATTGAGGCTCAGTGTTATTTAATTCATATTTATAGAATAGGTTCTTTCTGCTGCGAGAATTTACAGTGCTTTATTACCCGGAATTAGGTGTGTAATTAAGGGGTGTTAATGCGTAAGGGGAGGTAACTAGTTGATTCTCATAACTAAATTCATTGTTCTAACATACAGTATATGGTGCCTCAATTGAGTCCCTTATCTAAACGGTTATATATTTATATCTAGTTTTCAATTTTAAATACAGTCTACTCTATCATAATGTACTAAAGGTATCTATAGTAAGTTGATTACTCCTTATTATATAGTGCTACAGTTGAATTACCCATACAAAGTGCCATATCTTTATATCAAAGTTCACTGTAAATACAGTCTACTCTCAAAACATATCATTGCTGGTAAGTTATGGAGCAGCGTATGGCTGTTTGCATGACAGAACCAAATATATCTCTAGGGCTGACAAATACATCCCTCATTTAAAATGTCATTAATCTATCCATTAAGTTATACTTGCATATATAATTCATATATAATTCTTTGCAGCACCCTACATATACGTTAGACAGATCCCTTACGTTAATAAATTAATCCTATATATATCCAATGTTATTGCTCCATACATTTAATTACAATTGCATATATAATTCACTGCCGTATCTAGTATTTAAAGTTTATATAGACTGTATTATATCACTACACAACTATAAGTAATTGAAATTAATTATAATAAAAGTAGGTGTTTATGGGGATATTTCTAGGGTATAAAGTTATAGATAGATGGAATGATTTCTGTCGAGATAGGGTGGATAAGAGAGTGTGGTGTTGTGGTGTAATGCGTGCCCTTGAGGTGTGGTGTTAGAAGGGGTCATGGGTTCAAGTCTGACATTGTTATATATTGGGTTTCAAGTTTTGGAAGGAGTGCCGGAAGCGGTGCTGGCACGACGCAAACACCTCCGATTTTTTTATTAAGGAGGTTAAGGTTCGAGAAGATTATAGTATGGGTATCTAGTAGACAGAGGTTACAGAATGTTAAGGTGGTCTGTACGATGCCGCCTTACCTATCACTTCCCATTGAAGTGTATAAGATCTGTTTCTAGTTTTTTAGATAGTGTATGTAGCTAGATAGTGAAGTGGAGTTGGCTAGACTGTGTTTTTTGAAAGAATTGAGGTGTGAATTGTAACTGGTTTTGAAGCAGTTCGAAGTAGAACCTATATAGGTTTCAGAAGAGTTACCAGTTCTGACGGTGCATGAGTATATGATGTCCTTGATTAAGCAGTTTTTATCTAAAGGGTAGGTTCTATTAGATCTACAGTTACAATTATTTTGGATATTAACCTGCCGGTTATTATGCTGTGTAGAAGTTTGTTTGCTAGGTATTGCATTATGGCTATGGGGGTTGTCGCTCCCAGTGTTATTGATTTCTCTAGTGTTATTACTATTATTACTATTGATATCAGGGTTTGCAGATATTACGTTGTTTTGAAAGTTTACTCCTGCTGTGTTTTAGTTTGTTGAAAGTAAGTATTAATCTTTCTTTTATTGCTACTAGCTATGTGGTATGTTATGTTAGGCGTAGTAGAGTAGGAGATTTTAATGGTGTTTTAATTTATAAGACTATGGTACTTGTGGCCAGATGGGAAGTTTTTTTATCCAAGAGTGAGAAGAAAGCCTTAGGTAGGTTGGTAGAGACGTTTAGCTTGAAAGGGGGGTTGGAAAATGTATTAGTTCTTCTCCTATTTTTGTTTTTTATGTCTGGTGAGATGTTTCCGTTTATGGTATTTTGGTGTCCTCTCTGTTGTGAGTTACGTTTGTTGCCACCCTTCGTACTAGTGTGTGTGTGGTTATTATTCTTATTACTATTTTTCATCATGGATATATTGTGCGAAATAATGTTGTCTACTATGTGTTTTTATAGGTAGGAATTCGATCTCATTATTATGTCCTGATCTAGCTAATGCCTGATTATAGTATTGTGAGTTTTTGCTAAATATGGTTTCGTCATAAGATAGATTAGAGATTCTATTGGAGATTCCTTTAGAGATAGAGTTTAATATTGATCTAGGGTTGTTAGACTTGGTATCTACGTAAATCAGTTTTTCGTTAGGTTTATGGAATGGTGTATAGATCTTAGAGTCTAGGTAAAGGGTAGCATATAGGAAGTTAACGTTTTTAGTGTTTTTGTCTATGGTGATACTTAGGTTATAGTTTTTGAAAGTCTTGTGCAATAGTTTTCTAGATATTTCTATATTAATTTTTTTATAGTCTATAAGGAGTAGTACATAGTGACGGTATAAACCACCGTTGATGTATAGAAGGTCCTTATGGATTTCGTTTAGTAGGTATAGGCAAAGAATTATATATGAATTATATATGCAAGTATAACTTGATGGATAGATTAATGACATTGTAAATGAGGGATGTATTTGTTAGCCCTAGAGATGTAATTGGTTTTGTCATGCAAACACCCATACGCTGCTACATATAACTTACCAGGGGTTATGTAGACAACATTCTAATAGGTCCTCTGATATGTTTTGAGAGTAGACTGTATTTACAGTGAACTTTGATATAAAGATATGGCACTTTGTATGGGAAATTCAACTGTAGCCCTATATAATAAGGAGTAATCAACTTACTATAGATACACTTAGTACATTATGATACAGTAGACTGTATTTAAAATTGAAAACTAGATATAAATATATAACCGTTTAGATAAGGGACTCAATTGAGGCACCATATAATGTATGTTAAAACAATAAATTTAGTTATGAGAATCAGCTAGTTACCTCCCCTTACGCATTAACACCCCTTAATTACACACCTACTTCCGGGTAAGAAACCACTGTAAATTCTCGCAGCAGAAAGAACCTATTCTATAAATATGGATTAAATAACACTGAGCCTCAATACGCAACAATAATTTAATGCATCAAACATCCATTACGGAATCATCGTTACTTATGTGATGGATGTAAAAACCATGTCTTGCTTTTTCGGAATGTGAAAATGGTAGTGGATAAGAAAATTATAACTTTCTTTTGCTTCTTCTTTTTATTTTTATTTTTCTGCACACATACTTTTTTGATCTATACAAAAAATACCCTACCACTACAACCACCGTAATACTCTTGCTTACCCACTTAAAGTGCTTGCATTACATGTATCATCTTGCCACACATTAATCGTATACAAATGAGACACACTTGCATGCTCCATGTGTAAATAACGCATACACTACCTACTAGAACTGACTATCAAACTATCGTCCTGCATTATCTGTGTTATCTGCCGAATGTATTTTAATTTTGATTTTGATTTTAATTTTGATTTTGATTTTGATTTTGATCTTGAATTTGAATTGCTATACAAAAATAGTATAGTATAATATATGTCACTCCACTATACATCAATATATATATATATATATATATGTATCTGTATGTCTCTTGAGTTGGAAAGGATGTCAATTATATGTACAAACATTGAAAAATGGTCCGAAGACTCCAAGCCTAGGTTTGAATGGTACAATTGTAAGTGAATAAATGCTTTGAACATAGCTTTGATTCTTGTGAATTCTCTCTCTCTCTCTCTCTCTCTCTCTCTCTCTCTCTCTCTCTCTCTCTCTCTCTCTCTCTCTTATATATATATATATATATATATCTGTCTCTCTCTCTCTCTCGCTCTCTCTCTCTCTCTCTTTCTCTCTCTGTATATATATATATATATATATATATATATAGACAGTTATAGTCCTGTAGAAGCTTTTCTATATTAAAACTTCTATAATCTACAATGTATTGAGTACCTTACTTAATGTGGTTACCTCCGATTCAACCCGGAATAACTTATATATATATATATATATATAATGAGGATTGTTTGCATAATGGCAAAATAATCTAATATTATTATTAATATTCGAAAAACCAAGAATATATATATATATATATATATATATATATATATATATATATATATATATATATATATATATATATATATACATATATATATATATATATATATAAAACTTGTTTAACCATCTTTTAAATTCTTCTTTAATATATACTCCAGATCTACCAACTGTTGAGTGCTACTTATCTGATATATGCACAGTTTTATTGTTCTACAATATTACTCACCTTCTACATTAACCTGCTCCTTGATTGTTTGAGCGCTAACTCTCATATCGGATACCATTGATGGTCTCTACTTCTTTTATAACATGGATTACTACACCACCACAACTTCACTTAAATACATACCTATTCCGGGAAAAACTTAATACACAAACTTTTGACAGATAAAACAGATTATTTCGTGCGGATGCTTAGATGGATCGCACATTTCCATGACCAGCGCTTAAAAGGGAATGTTTATAAAAAGGAACCTAATAAGCTCGATTCATTATTTAACTCCAGAAGAAATCCTCCCTTTAATAAAAACTTAGCACATATTGAAAATGAATTAACTAAATTTATACGAGGACTTAAATTCAAAAGAAACCCTTATCGAGGGCAGGGACACCTTATCAACCTTAAGAATAAAATTAATGACCTTAATTCTTCTTAAAAGGTTTTAGTTCATTCTGACAAAACAAATAATTTATATGGCATAAGTAAGGATAAATATAATAACCTTATCCTTAAAGAACTAAGAAAATATTATCGTAAAACCACGTACGATAATCTTTATTCTATGAATAGAGAAGCATATGAGATACTAACCAAACTCGGTATTGAGAACAAAACAGAACCCTTCTTCCCAAGAATTCCGAAGATTAGTCTCAAGGATCACAAAATAAATTTCCGGACCGACTTGTCAGTAAGACTAATTGATCCTTCTAAATCTGATCTGTGGATCGTTGGTAAATCCATCTTGGATAGAATTATCCCACAAGTTAGCTGTAAATGTCAATTAAATTTATGTTCGGGTTCTTCTGATGTGATAGACTGGTTCAATGACCTGAATAATAAAAACAAACTAAAATTTATTCAACTAGACATTGCTAGCTATTACTCTTCTATTTCTCCTTCACTGCTTAACAAGGCTCTCTCATATGCCTTAAAATACTCGGACATCACTACTGATGAATTAAACATCATTATCACCGCAAGGAAAACCATCTTGGAATTTAACAATGAATATTGGACAAGTGCGGATACTTCCAACAATTTCGACATCACCATGAGTTCGTCGGATTCAGCTCAATTGACCGACTTGGTTGGAATTTTCATCTTGAACTCTTTAAAACGGAAAATCCTCAACTTCGTGGTGGAATTTATCGTGATGATGCTCTTTTTACTGTCTCTAATTACTACAAAGTAAACTTTAATATTATTAAGAAAAATATACTTGAACTATTTAAGCATCTTAACTTAAAAATATAATTCGAGAATAATGATAAATTAGCAAATTTTCTTGATATATCTCTTAATCTAGATACTGGCCTATATTACCCAAATCATAAGGGTAATGAGAAAATAAATTACGTTAACTGTAAATTTAACCACCCTAATAATGTTAAAACTGCTATAGTCGGAACTGTAGAAAAAATAATTCCTATTGTATCCTCTAATAAAGATATATTCGAAGCTAATGCCAACTATTATAATAATGCGTTATCTAGGGCTGGATATCCAGACAAAACTAGACACACTAAGGAAACTAATCTTGGCAGAAACTATCGTAATGTAGCTAATAATAATCATACCTCTAACAAATGGAGGAGACCTAGATATAAAAATATCCTTTGGTACAACGCTCCCTCTATGTTTCAGTTATTAATAATATCCCTAAATTATTGTTTAGGGCTTTAGATCCAGCTTCCCTCCTTCACAGATATATAGTAAGATTTTCAATAAGCATACTATTAAATACTCATATTCCACTACTTCCAACATTTCTAAAATTATCTCAAGACATATAGTAAATAATAACTCATATTCATCCAACCATGAGAGTCATAATAATAACACCATAAGGCCCGACGTCAATGTAAACTCTAGGCAAAATAACACAAGTATAAATACGGCGTCAAATGTAACTTTGAGGAATGCTTCAAATCGTAATGTAAATCTGGAAACTTTAGCAGCTCCGTTAGCTAATTCCACCACTCCAGTTCCTAATATAATTAATCCTGGTCCACTTGCAAATAACTCTGTTAATAATCTTAATCGTAAATGCAACTGCCCTATTAGAACTAATTGTCCTCTTAGTAATTTATTTCTCGATAAAACCGAGTATATGAATGTAAAATGGTAACTAGTACCAATACCTATACCTACATTGGCTCTACTTCTACCTCTTTTAAAGTAAGACTCTATAATCATTCTTCTACATTTAAATATCCATTTTAAAGGACCAACACGGCACTCTCAGAACTTATTTGGTCCTTAAAAGACAAAAACATTAATTACGAAATTTCTTGCCGTAAGATATGCAACGCTTCTCCATTCTCCAATGCTTCCATATCTAGTGTTTGTAATACATGTCTAGCTGAAAAATTTAACATTATCTCGAATTTCGAATTTCAACTCTATAATAAATAGATACAGATTTATTTGGTCTTTGTAATCATAAATCCTTCAAGACTTTCCACAAAGTATATAGCTAATGTCCTATAACTTATTTCACGAATAACGGTTAATTTCTTACACATATATATATTTTTTTAGACATGATACATTTCTTTAAGTCGTTTGGAAGCCTCGACAATGCAAATGGGTAAATCTCCGGGTAACAAGATCCGGTGGTGGAGAGAGAGAGATGTAAGTAGGTGTACGTTGAGATGCTTGGCGTGTACAAGACGTGTAGAGGAATGAAGGAAAGAGCATAAAGGATAAAAATAACAACACGAGAGAGAGAGTTACCTTGGGAGAGATTTAATTGTCCCTATATATTTCGGATTCGCATCCGTCAACTGGGGTTTTTTTCCGGGGTGGGGGAAATGTTGTCTGTCGGAAAGGTGCGAAACGTGTTCTCCGCTGTTCGTTGTTTTGAATATTTGAGGTATTCAGCAGAGCGCGCGTGTGCGTGAAATGGGGTCGGTCAGGTAGAGGTCAGCGCAGCGGCCGAAGTAGTTCTTTCAATTGTGGGAGTGGAGTGGCGCTAGCTGTCAGTCCATTCTCTGCCTGTTTGTTGAATGTTACTGTGTGTGTGTGTGTGTGTTTGCATGTGTCGTTGTCTCGCTTGAGTGTCTTTGTGTGTGCGTGTGTTGTTGCCTTGTTCTTCTGTATTGGCAGAGTAGCATGTTCGTATGGTGGAATGCTAATGTGTGTGTGTG
>OZ024743.1:16586471-16623971 GCA_964016885.1 Eledone cirrhosa | reverse complement strand
TTTCGTCATCAGGGAAGTCTATTCTCAGCTACGTTTCCAGGCGATGCGTGGACACAGGGAACTTATACAAAAATAATTCAGTGGATTGAAAAAGCAAAGCGTGGACTAGGTTCCAAGACATTGAAAAAATCACTGCCTACTGCGTCGATGGCAAATTCAAAAGAATCAATCACGTGACATCGAGGTTAATCAGTGAGGAGTGGTTTGTTAAGAAGACAGCAGCCGAACCATTACTATGAACTATAGTAGCAGTTTTGGCCAATTTTGGCTCAACAAAATAATTTGAGATAATTATAAAGAATTAGTATATCTACTAACATATATATACAGATGCATACTTATGCCAGAAAATATATAGGTTTTGTCTTAGTAACTTCGTGGTTCAATGCATGGGGATGGAGAACAATAATATGAAAGACGTTATATAAGAAAATTATAAAAATTAACTTACTTACTAAAATTTCACTCCAATTAATTAGTTTCTGAAAGGGAATAAACATAGTTTCCGAAGAAACGTACGGAGAAGCCTTTCGTCATCAGGGAAGTCTATTCTCAGCTAAGTTTCCAGGCGATGCGTGGACACAGGGAACTTATACAAAAATAATTCAGTGGATGGAAAAAAGCAAAGCGTGGACTAGGTTCCAAGACATTGAAAAATTCACTGCCTACTGCGTCGGTGGCAAATTCAAAAGAATTAATCACGTGACATCGATTTGTGGAGGGAAGGGGTACCTGAACCTGCCAGTAGAAGAAAGAAACAAATTGCCATGATAGAATTATTATGTCTCAACAACAAACTTTTGACCAATCCTTGTGACAATCACTTTTACCATATATGGAATTACCCCCTGAGAAGCTCGGCTATTCATATACCAGGATAAAGATGTTCATTTAGTCCAGAATTAGCCGTCGAAACGGCTTGAGCTCAGCCGTCGGGGTCCTACTCGTTCATATATATATATATATATTTTATATATAAATGAGACGTATAGAGATTGTTTTAGCAAGAAGCTAACGGCATTCTATAACATATATGCGACTATAACGTCAAGATGGGAAAAGTAGTTAACGAAAGATTTAGGAAAAATAACTCAAACTCATCTCAAAAGAGAATCAGGATACAAATTCATCCACAGAATTTAGTAAAATCCATGGAAAAATCTATAGACCTTTAACTCATGATAAAACAAAGTTTGAAACACTTATCCTTCAATTTGGAATAACATCAAATGCTCTGTATAGTCTTAAAAGACTATTTCATGAAAACTTTCAGTGGAGATGGTCACGGTTGGAATATCATTCATCAGCAGAGCTCAACAGAAAACCAGGGCTCTCACAGTAATATAGTCCGAATATATATATATATAGAAGCAAATTATAAACGTAAACATGTAAGTATGTTTTTGAAACGGTGCGCAAGTTTGAAATTAGAAATTAGAAATTAGAAGCTTTCACCGTATTTTAGACTAAAGAAATTTCTAGCCTGATAGTGGGGTTTATAACCCTCGGAGAAATGGAAAAAGATGAGTGTTGCCGTACATGGGAGTCGAACCCACATCTTTGGTTATCCAGACCACTGTGCTACCATTACACCAATACACATCCCATTTCCTTCCATTCGAATTAGAAGCTATGAACTTAGCAAGTGAATGATAAACAAGCAAATTATAAACGTAAACATGTAAGTATGTTTTTGAAACGGTGCGCGAGTTTGAAATTAGAAATTAGAAATTAGAAGCTTTCACCGTATTTTAGACTAAAGAAATTTCTAGCCTGATAGTGGGGCTTATAACCCTCGGAATATCTATATATATATATTTAATAAATATTTTAATAAATATTTGCTCTACGACCCTTATCGAGCCCTGTTTGGATTTTAGTCTTCAAATGTATTATTATTAGTATATATATATATATATATATATATATATATATATATATATATAAATTTTCGCTCTTTATAGCTGAGTAAAATAAATGTAACCTTAGTTCTTCGTATATTAATAATAATATTCTATTATTTTGCAATTATGCAAATACGCCTCATTTTTAAAGCCATGTCAGTAGAATGAGCTCATCATTTTTGCTCTTGTGTTGGCATGTAAACAGATCTGCAGACACTTCATCAGTACAATCCACTGTTCATCTGCCAACTATCAGAGTTAGTGGAAATATGATATTTTCTAAAATATACTGTAACTGATTGGACTGATTTAGATGTTAGGCGACTGACTGACTGATCATTCACACCTGCTTATTAGCAGATCCACTGATGTTTGATGTGTGTTCGTGTTTGGGTGACTGTGTTTTGATTATTGTAAGGGTGACAGATTGTAATGTGCAATTACGTTTGTTTCCCGGATCAATTGCAGAGGGTAACTTTAAACATGAACCGCAGGAAACGAGCCGCAGAAATTATCTTTTGAGGACTCTACCTTGATGACCCTCCCAGGAATACGAGGGTGAAGGAAGAAACACAAACACACACATACATACATACATACATACATACATACATATATAAATATATATATATATATATATATATATATATATATATATATATATATATATATATATATATATATATGTATATATATATGTATATATATATATGTGTGTGTGTGTGTGTTTATTTCTATAAACACGTATGTGTGTTTATTTATTTATTCAATCTATATAATATTCCTCAACTGTGCTTCTTTTTTAGTCTGATTTTCCTATCGGTGTAACTACAATCATAACAATGTATCCTATATTTAATATTCTTACAATTATTACACTGGGGGACATGTCGTATGCTGTCTGGTGTTGGTGATATATTTTGTAGTCATGTATGGGTGCTGATTTCAAAAGTCAATTTTCCTTTATCACGCTACAATTTTTCACAAGCAAAAACATTTCCGATATTGTCACCATTTCTAAGGATGTATCTGACTATAGAGAATGCAGACCTACTGATGACGCATGACATAAAATATCGTTTTGTATGCTACTTAGAGTAAATGCACCTATACAAGTGAAAACAAAAGTCCAATAAAAAGCATCAGACTTGAGTAACATTCATTAGTTTGAACCTATTCAATTTTAAATATCACTACGATGAGAGAAATATCCTTTATACAATTACATGTTAATGAAAATTACTCTACTTTTATGTTACTTGCCATCAGACATGTTTCATATATGTGGACTTTCTGTATTACTCTGCGGTTATGCCCACGCTGTAATTGATTTAGTGTGACTCTCATTACACACCAGATGAGATATACTTTGGTGAGCATTTAATTATTTATTATGAAAATTGTTACTTTGAATGTACTTTTATTGTTATAAGTATGAGGTCGTCACACGGATCAAGATGATTTAAGTTATTTTGTAACGCTAAAGTAACGCTACGATTGAAGTTAGTGCTTGAAAAAATGCCGTTGCAGGAGTATAACTGGAAACCCCTACGTCATTGGATTGTTTCTTGGCATAAATGATGATAGAATAGAATTATACAATAGAAAGATGAACATAATTCTATTATATTCTAAGTTGAGCTAACATATACAGCTTCATATGCAAATCACATTAATAACATCATTTACAGCTGTTTTCAAAGTTCAGCAGTTGTAAGAGGGGGAGGGATTTAACTGGTGAGAACAAGTTCTCTTCAAAATGCATCAACCATTGACCGGCTGCTTCTCCCGGACACCACCAAGGGGTGATAGCTGCCGGTATTTCTGCATAGCTACGCTTTTCTAAATGTTTATAATGTAGGTTTCTATATTTATATAAATCGACAGTATTTCTTTTAAAATAAGGAATTCCAATATATATCTCCATACAATTATGATCAAAGTTAAATTCTAATTCTCTTCTACATATATACACACACACATATACATATGTATGCATACACACACACACACACACACACACACATAATTATACATATATATATATATATATATATATATATATATATATATATATATATATATATATATATATATATATATATATTGAAATAACAGATTAAAGTTTAAGCAAAGAATCGCTGCTTTCACCCTTAACGGGATCTGCTGAAACTAACAAAGTCAATAGTATTAATATTTGCCTACGGTTCTTATATATTTGATATATATTTATCGTTATCGAACCATCTTTGGATTTTAGTCGTCACATTTTTATTATTACTATAGATATATAGCTTAATTTTGATAATTTTGATATGTTTTGGCTAGTATTGGCCCTGGCCATGTCTAACTTAATAGTAGCACCATCTGGCGAATTCTTACAAATGAGGGTTTAGGCATCATTGCCCACTCGAGCAGAAAGTTATTGTTTACGGAGGCATATCCGGGTGTAGGAAGCTTATCCGGGATTTCTTAAAAGAATTTGTCCAAAGACTTCTTGAGCTTAATGGGGTCTGTCTCTGCTTTGTTGTGTTTTGGTGTAATGTTAAAGAGTGCAGAGCCAATTGAGGTGAAACAATTGTGCCGTATTGTTGTTATGAGATGGGAGTGAGATGTTTGTCGTGAGCCGACAGTACAGAGAGCAAGCCTTGGGTATACGTTAAAGGTGATGCCAACATCTTTCGGGCAAAGCTGATGGAAGATTCTCCACATCATGCAGATAATGTAGCGCTCACCGCGACGTTGGCGAAAATAAAGGTTGAACTTTTCTAATTGACTGCAATAGTCAAGGCCTGTCATGCCATCTATCCTTTTTGTAATCGAACTTTGGGGTGCTTCAACTTTGTTTCCTGTGGGGAAACCACAGTGGACAACAGTATTCAAGGTGGAGTCGGGAAAAAGTGGAGAAGAGAAGGTTAATAGTGTGGATATCTCTCGACTTGAAAGCTTATTTTATTGTCCACAATTCCTCCCAGGTCGCTGATGTTATTGGATGCACTAGAGTTTCACCCGAAGGAAGACAGTATGGTAGTTTCAGGGCATCCTTTTTTCTAAAGTGGATTAATTCAAATTTATCCTCATTCAACAGCACATTATACTTTTTTTCCCATTGTATAACACCCAGTAGGTCTGACGGAAGGCAAGTTCGGTCACCCACCTCATTGATGACCCTTGCAGCATGAAATCCTCTGTGAAGATTCTTATGTTGCTGTGCTTGATGGTGTCAGTAATCTCATTAATGTAGACGCCACTGTTGACTTTTGCAGAGCTTGATTTTACTCATTCGACTATAATATGTTGGGTTCTGTCTATCTTGTAACATTTGCTCCAGAGACACCAATATTCTATAGTTTTTTCAGTAGAATCTTATGATCACAAATATATATATATATATATATATAAAATAAAGTTAAATAAAAGTCAAATGATTAAAATTTAGCTTCGTTTATTACTGCTATATATATTTCAGTGACAGCCATCTTTGGCTGTGACCTCTTCAGGCAGTTTGAATTAGTATGGTATAGACAAGTACATATGTTGTTTAGGTGTATGATATTGTCAATACTCTGATATGCCCAGTTCCTTGTTGGGTTGTTAATTCACTGGGGAACTGGAGTCATATGACACCAGTTCCCCAGTGAATTAACAACCCAACAAGGAACTGGGCATATCAGAGTATTGACAATATCATACACCTAAACAACATATGTACTTGTCTATACCATACTAATTCAAACTGCCTGAAGAGATCACAGCCAAAGATGGCTGTCACTGAAATATATATAGCAGTAATAAACGAAGCTAAATTTTAATCATTTGACTTTTATTTAACTTTATTTTACACTACTCCGGAGTAACCAAACCAACCTGCGCACTTCGTCGAGTGCTCCAGCCTGCATACTGAGGTGTTGGTATACAACCAACATAAACTCAAAATCTCTATATATATATATATATATATATATATATATATATATTAGCACTAAAGCCCGGCGTTGCTCGGGGTCAGTAAGTTACCAAATTTAGGTTGCACCACCCATTTTGTGGCAGCACCTTTTTGTCTGCCAGGCACTGGGTGAATGAATTGCAGACCTGGACTGCCGAAGCAGGAGCTGCGCCAGCAGTGACAATTGTAATTTCGCCTAGGGATATTATCTCTGTGCAAAGAAGCGTTGAAATGTATTGTTTCACAGTACTTGCGCAACACGCGCGTAGACGATGACAGCAGAACAACAGAGCTGCGATGGAGTTGTTCTGCATGGTTGTCTAATGTGTGTTTTCTAAATGTAAGACAGTAGGGAGTGGTGTGATATGGGGGAGAGTTAGCTGCTGTTTCTAGCAGGTTTAGTGACCTCATAGAAGATATGTTTTCTAAATTTAAGACAGTAGGGAGGGGTGTGATATCTGCGGGAGTTAGCTGCTGTTTCTAGCAGGTTTAGTGACCTCATAGAGGATATGTTTTCTAGATTTAAGACAGTGGGAGTAGTGTGAAATGGGGGAGAGTTAGCTGCTGTCACTAGCAGTTTAGTGACCTCATAAAGGATATGTTTTCTAAATTTAAGTCAGTAGGGAGTAGTGTGATATGGGGGAGAGTTAGCTGCTGTTTCTAGCAGGTTTAGTGACCTCATAGAGGATATGTTTTCTAAATTTAAGACAGTAGGGAAGGGTGTGATATGGGGGAGAGTTAAGTTCTCGTTGTCATTGAAGTAAATAAATGATTGACAGTTCCACACTCAAAAACAAACGTTCTCTCTCTCCCTCTCACTCTCTTCTCTCTCTCTCTTCGGCGTTCCTAAAGGAAGTTTGTAAGCATGTATGTAGTTTTATCGAATGTGAAGGGGAGTAGAGAGAGGTAAGCAGATTCTATTAGAAGGGTAAAGCGTCATGTACTTAGTTTTATCGATTATCTCCATAATTCTGGGTGAGTTTGAATGGAATAACTAGTCGTTGACCTAAGTTAGACCATGTACAACATTCTCACAGACGCTGAGTCTAATCGGTTTGAAATTTCGAAAATGTATAAACATGGAACATGTGCACACACACACACAACAACAACAATCTGCCTTTTATAGATAATGATATATATATATATATATATATATATATATATATATATATATATATATATATATATATATATATATATATATTAATGACCTAATACTGAAAGAACTCAGGAAAATCTACAAAAGGACATCAAATGAAGATCTTTCAACCCTAAATAGGGAAGCTTCGGAAATTATTTATAAATTAGGCATTCAAAATAAGACTGAACCCTTTATACCTAGAAAACCGAAGATTAAGTTGAAGGACAACGAAACAAATTTTGAAGTTGTACTACCAGTCAGACTCCCCGCACCATCTAAATCTGACTTAGGCATAATTAGTAAGCATATACTAGATAGAATTATACCACTCCTTAAAGAAAAATCACACCTTAAACTATGGAACGGAACTAATTAAAACATACGAAAAAATTAATTCAAATGGATATTGCAAATTACTACTCTTCTATTACCCCTAGCTTACTTAATATGAAACTTACCTACGCTTCTAAACATACATAGCTATCTAACAGCACGTAAAACCCTAATATAATTTAATAACCATCTCTGGACAAAACCGACAGACAAAACAATGTTGATATCATTCTGGGATCACCTGACTCAGCGCAAGTAACGGACCTCGTGGGATTATTTATTAATAATGTACTGCATAGAAAAATGTCAGAGATGACCGGAGGTTTATATCGGGATGATATGCTACTTTTAATTGAAAACCATAGCAATAGTTGAATTAATAGGAAAAAGAAGTCCATAATACAGTTTTTCAACAACTACAACCTTAAGTTAGAAATCGAGAATAATTACAAAATCGTTAATTCCTTAGATGTCTTTATTATCCATTCCATAGGGTCTTTATTATCCATTCCTCATGTCTTTATTATTCATTCCATAAAATTAACGAAAATCTAAATTACGTAAGTTTCAATACTAATCATCCTAGAAATATAAAAAATACTATTGTCAACCGCCTCCATTAACGGATTTCACGCATCTCTGCTAATATAAATATTTGTGATGATAAGGTGGAATATTACAACGAGAATTTACATAAAGTAGGATACTCGAATAAAACTAAAGACTTAGATACAAATAACATGATAAATCATCCTAGAATTCATTATAATAACAATAAACAATTCAACTTAAATAGAAAGCCGAACTAAAAAATTAGAACTAGAAATATTATTTGGTACACTCTCCTATTCTCTTTAGGCGTTAAAACGCCTTTAGCAAAGCTATGTTTTAAAGCACTAGATAAGTGTTTCCCTAAAGCCCACAGATACCACTCTATTTTTAACAGACACACTATAAAACTATCCTACTCTACTTCTATGAACAAAATATAAACAGAATTAGCACAAAATATAAACAGAATTAATAATAGAAACTTAATTGTAAACCGTAACCAAACAAACCAAGATAACAATAATAATATTTCTAATAACAATATCCATAATAATAGTAACAACAACTCCAGAAAATGTAACTGTAGAATTAAATCAAATTGCCCTTTACAAAATAATTGCTTAGACAAAAATTTAATTTATAAATGCACAGTTAAAAGTAGAGACAACATATGTAACTATATAGGTGCCACTTCTACAAAATTCAAAGAACGCTGGTAGAACCACAAACATACATTTAATAGGTCCGATAGAAAATCTGTCACTTCACTTTCAAATCTAATTTGGAATTTAAAGGACAACAATATGGTCTGTTCAATATCTTGGGGAACGATTACGAAAGCACCTGCATACCCAAATATGGTTTTCTCAAGAATCTGTCATTTGTGTATCGAGGACATTTTTTTATATAATTAACTGTCACAACTCTATTAATTTAAAAACAGAATTATTTTCTACTTGCAGACATCGCCAAAATTCCACTTTCCGAAGTATTTTTAATCCATGATATTCATTACACTTTTCTATATCTTATAAACCTTTAAAATTATGCTATTATTTATTAAGTCTTTATTAAGTCAAATCCCGCCGAGGTTGACTTTGCCTTTCATCCTTACGGGGTCGATAAAATAAAGTACCAGTAATGCACTGGGTAATTGTTGGCCTTGTGCCTAAAGTAGAAACAATTATTTATTAAGTCTTTCTTTAGAAATTTTAATTTTTTTAAAAATAATCTTCCTTTTTAAATTTAGTAATTTTACCATTTGATATTCTTTACCTAATGATACGCTTCTTAATCTATTTTTTAGATGCAGATTGATACTCTTTAATTGACATTCTGAAAGATATCCTCTTTACGATAGTTCTTTGAAATGCACTCTTGACTTATCTAATAATACATTTTTTCCTCTTTTTAATCTTCAACCTTTTCACACATCTTTCGACGTAAATAATATGTAATTGAAAAACATATAATATAAAATACCTTATAATCTCACACAAAATAATATATAATTTTCTCTACATAATTTCTAAGTAAATCATTCATCAAATTTAATGGTTAGCAAATAATATTGGAGTTATCTTTTCCTTTACAATTGAGCAAACATAGACATGATAACTTATATGATAAATTATATAATTTCGTTAAATTAAAAATATTTTGAAAACAGTTTTCAATGTTGGAACAAAATATTTGAATCTACAAATTGTTCTCCTCTTAGAACTTGAACTACCTCTTTTTCTTAAATATTTATGTAAAATGTAAAATCAACTTCCTTCGTAACACATATGAGAAATTTAAACAGTTAATACGTGTGGTTTATTTCTATACAATCACCAAAAATACTTATACTTGCACAATTATTAATCTATATAGATATTTATATACTTACAACCTGTTCTAATGTAATAAGATAAAATGTACTTACAACCATAATTCTTCTTATAATCTAATTGATTATATATACAATATTATAACTCATAATATAGCTAAATAATTTCTTTTAAATTCTGGTCTAATATACAACGATTCCTACAAACTGTTAATTCATTTTAAATTCACGGAAATACAAGCTTTACATTCTTTCTCTTTCTTCTTCCTACACATACATATATATATATACTAATAATTATTTAAATCTACCTAGTGTCTAAAAATAACGTTTATTTCAGCCCTATACCTCAACCTCATTTGCATACTCATCTTAATAATTTTAAATATTTGAATGTTCTTCTCTTTCCCTTCTTTCCTTTTACTATCCAGGAAAAACTTGAACTGTTATGACCTTCTTCCTGGATATGTCAATATCTATAAAACAAACTTTGTATTTTATCTGATGAGGGCGTACCAAGGTGTTGGTACCCTTGGAATATATATAATAGAATAAATATGGTTTTATAAATATAGTTTACCATTTATTAAATATTATTGTATATATATATATATATATATATATATATATATATATATGTATATATATATATATATATATATATATATATATATACATATATATATATATATGTCAGGGTTGTACAAATGAGCAACGATGGTTGCTAGACACTGTACGGCTTAATTCGGGATGTTTGTTTACAAACACACCGAGCATTATAATAAATGTTCGGTGAATCCATACGTACATATATATATATGTGTGCATGTATATATATATACATACTACTGTACTTCTGTATACATATATGTATGTACGTGTACATACTTATATTTAAGTAACAGCCGTACTAAGAGTGGGAATTGAATTTTCGTTTCATTTTTTCCGTTTATAAATATATATATATATATGTATATACGAGGTGTGTCAGAAAATTTCCAGGACTGATGTCACAACAGATTTATTTCAAACCCAAACTTCACACTAGGAGTTTTCTCCTTCAAATTAATCCCCATGGAGCATGTAACTGTAATCTTAGCTCTCTGCAGCGATCAAACTCTTTTCTTCATAATTTTATATACATGTCCAAACTTGGAAACTCCGTCAGAAGCACTGGGATTGCTGCAGCAAGTGTATGGAGATGAGAAGATGTCACGCTAGCTTGTTTTTGAGTGGTGCAAGAGGTTTAAAGTAGGATGCGAGGACGTGGACGAAGACCCCAGAGCGGAAGGCCCTCAAGAACCAGGAGTGATGTCAACGTTGAGCGCGTCAGGCGGATAGTGCGCAGCGATCGTCGACTGACTGTTCGACTGATGGCAAATGAGCAGGGCATGAATCGAGATAGCGTCTAGCATATTCACACTGAATATTAGGACATGCGGAAAGTCTGCAGGAAGATAGTGCCAAAACTGCTGAACGATGACCAGAAGGGTCGACGCATGCAAGTGTGCCAGGACATCCTAGAGCGTCTTGAAACCGAACCAGACTTGCTAGGGACAGTCAACACCGGTGTTATAGTCATGGATCTTCGAGTACGACCCTAAGGGGACCCATTTAGAAGACGTGGACGACATCAAAAAGGCCGTGATGATAAAACTGCGGAGGATCCCGGAAGAATCCTCCCAGGAGTACATGCAAGCGTGGCAGAAAAGGATGGACATGTGCATTAGACTCAACGGGGATTAATTTGATGGAGAAAACTCTTAGTGTGCAGTTTGGGTTTGAAATAAATATTTTGTGAAATCAGACCTGGAACTTTTCTGTCACAACTCGTATATATATATCATATGTATATATATATATTTTATATATATATATATATATATGTATATATATATATATATATATATATATATATATATATATATTTATATATATATATATATATATATATGTATATATATATATATATATATATATATATATATATATATATATATATATATATATATATATAGTTATGTAATAAACAACATAAGGCAATTGTTTCATTTACAAGTGGTTTCTTAAAAGCAAACAAATTTTGCTTTCAATCATCAGAATGAAAACATCCTGGTGTATTTATTGGCGTTGGATTTTAAAAAACAAAAATATAATCTATATGAAAGTGAGGCTGGAAAATGAAGAAGGAAAGGAAAAATAAAAACACACATGCAAACACACAGACACACACACACAATTATATACATACATATATATATATATATACATACACACATACACACACACACACACACACATATATATGTGTAAATAATAACATACACATACATATACACATACATACATACACACAAAAGTATCAACATATCCATACATACACATACATACAAATACACAAACGTGCATACACACACACACACACACATATATACATGCATATATATATATATATATATATATATACATAGACATATATATACATACATACACACACATACATATATACACATACATATATATATATATACATACACATACATATACATGCATATATACATACACATTCATACATACATACACACAATCATGCGTATATACTCTCGTACATACATACACATACATACACACATATATACACGCATACATACGCATGCCCAAATATATATATATATACACACACCTACATTTTCACACACACAAATGCACATACATACGTGAAAATAAATACTTACACACACTCTCACACATACACATACATATACAAATACATAAACACATACATTGGCATACACATATACATACACACACACACACACAATACATATATACACACACGTACATTATATATATATATATATATATATATATATATATATATATATATATATATATATATATATATACATACATATACATACATACATATACATACATACATACACATACATATACATACATATCACAAACACACACATACAAATACAAACACATATATATGTGTGTAAAACTCATTCTTAGATAATTCATATGAACCTTGTTTAACTTTAAAAAAGAAATATATATATATATACACATATATACATATACATATATATATATATATATATATATATACACATATATACCTACACACAAATATACATACACATACGTATGCATACATACATACATACACACACACACATATATCATTATATATATATATATATATGAGAAAGAACATAAATATTACATATATAAAAAAAAAAAAATAGTGTATATATAAAAATAAAAATAAAAATAAAATTAAAAATAAAAATAAAAATAAAAATAAAAATAAAAATAAAAAGTTGGGAATACGACAAATAATAAAAAGAAAAATATATTAAGAAAAGGGTATAAATGTTTATAACAGATATAGAACATTCAACAAGTTCCTGGAGCAAAAAATCAATGAAAATAAGCATTAAATCACTCTATGTAATTATGCATATGTATATATATATATATATATATATATATATATATATATATATATATATATATATATATATATATATATATATATATTTAAGTCGTTTGGAAGCCTCGACAATGCAAATGGGTAAATCTCCGGGTAACAAGATCCGGTGGTGGAGAGAGAGATGTAAGTGGGTGTACGTTGAGATGCGTGGTGTGTAAATATGTGTAAATGTGTAGAAGATTGAAGGGAAGAGTATAAAGGATAAAATAAAAATAAAAACACAAGAGAGAGTTACCTTTGGAGAGATTTAATAGTCCCTATATATTTCGGATTCACATCCATCAACTGGGGTTTTTTTCCGGGGTAAAGGTTGTCTGTCGGACAGGTGCGAAACGCGTCCTCCGCTGTTTGTTGTTTTGAATATCTGAGTTATTCGGCAGAGCGCGCGTGCGCTGGAAATGGAGACGGTCGGGCAGAGGTCACCAGAAAAAAACCCCAGTTGATGGATGTGAATCCGAAATATATAGGGACTATTAAATCTCTCCCAAGGTAACTCTCTCTTGTGTTGTTATTTTTATTTTATCCTTTATACTCTTCCCTTCTTTCTTCTACACATTTACACATCTTTACACACCACGCATCTCAACGTACACCTACTTACATCTCTCTCTCCACCACCGGATCTTGTTACCCGGAGATTTACCCATTTGCATTGTCGAGGCTTCCAAACGACTTAAAGATATTTATTTATTATTCCACAATGCTTCAAGCAAACTTCAATACTCTCTTATATATATATATATATTTATTAAAATAACAGATTAAAGTTTAAGCAAAGAATCGCTGCTTTCACCCTTAACGGGATCTTCTGAGACTAACAAAGTCAATCTGTAAACGCAGAAGTGTATATTTCAAAAAACGCTGCAACCGGAGGAAGACGGGAAGACGATACTTTGGTTCGTGGAAACGTTCCCTGGCAAAGAACGGGAAAAAAAGAATATAATACGTCATTAATAGGAGCGGCGAAAAACAATTACGCTCAAAGACAGAACCACGTTTATGGTATAAAAGAAGTCGTAGACTAATCTTCACTTAGGTGGTTCATAGATACCTTCTCTGACAATGAATGGAAAAAGCGAAAATAATACGTCATATGTGGAGCGTTGAGAACAATTGCACGTAAATGGTATAGCTGAAGTCGTAGACTAAATTTCTAGCTAAGAAACCGAATGAATCTCCGCTTCAGAGTTAAGAATAAAGTAAATAAAATGCAATACAGAAGTAATAGAAATAAAATAAAAACATACACGCATGCAAATACGTACATACACGAAAACACTTTCCATAGGTATACAAAACCACGCACATATAAATATATGTGTGTGTGTGTGTGTGTGTGTGTGTGTGTGCGTGTATACAAATAAATAAATAATTAAATAAACGTATATAAATAAATAAATACATATATAACATGCGCACACACATACCTACATGTAAATACACAAAAGTTCGGAGACGTAAGTCAACCAAAACATGAAGTACACATATACGCACACCCTACATACGTACGAACCTGCATACTCACACAAACGCAAAACTCCCGTATACACATAACCAAACCATATGTACCAGAATATATAAAAAATTATACGCCATGACTTATACAATCAAATATACGTACGAGAAAGTATACGTACCTTCACAAAACATACAGGTAATATATACTTACCCATGCAAATAAGTATTGGTATAAACAAAACATATACTTAGCTACCACATCAAGACGTAAAATATCCACGTATAGATCGTACTATCCGTTAGGGTATAATGTGGGGCTGATTTTTTGTTTAAATGTGGTCTCTGGTGTAGAGTATTTCCAGGGCCTCAGCAGCGCAGAGGTCACATGGTCTTTTATTTCCGTTATACGATCTAGCTCTAGCTAGGATCTCCCAGTGTAATTTATATTGGGAGTGGTTGTCTTTTAGACTCCAGATATAAGCTGAAAATGACGTCATATTCCTTATTAGAAGGTAACAAAAAGAATGGGTATGCATGTAAAGACGCTGCTTGAATCTATTGGCGGTTAACTCTATGTAGGCCCTACGGGACGTGGGTGTTTCAACCTTACATTTGTAGACAATGTTACTAGAGAGGCATTTCCCGGATAGGGGGCAATCAACCCAATTCCTACAATTACAGTTAGTACTAACTACAGGGTAGCACGTGTTCCTACGGCTAGGTAATTTAGCTAAATTTGAAGCTGTGATGTAATGTGCAAGGTTGGGAGTCGTAGAGGAAGAAATATTAATAGTATTTCTATTAAAAATTATAATATGTTTATGTGTAGGGGGAAAATGATTCGCAATAAGGGAAAGAAAGATAATAGCTAATGGTGTGGCCACCTCCATATTATATGGTGGGTTATACCAACAAATGCGACGCGATCTATTTCTTCTAGGTCTATTTTCGTACTCTGTATATGGTACCTTATCGACAAATCCACTCCGAGCAAGAGCTTCATTGTAATAAGTGGAATGGTCGTTGAAAATATGCTCGTTAGTAGATAGACGGGAAAGCCTCAACGAAACGTTTCTTACCAGGTTCTTGGTTATGCTGGCAGGATGGTTGGAATGCTTACTTATGTAATTAAGCGTATCATCCGGCTTTCTATACGGCTAATACAACCCTTTCGATAAATTGAGGGTAACGTCGAGGTAATTAACGACCCAGAGATTGGCCTCAACCTGTATAGAGGGATTGAAGCCTTTAAAGAAGGCTGTGAGTTCTTTTTCTTAACCTGTCGCAAGCACGAGGTCCGCACTTAGTCATGGTCAAAAGACAATCATCACGGTACAAACCACCGTCCGCGTTGGGGAATTCATCCTTGATAGAGAAAAGAAGGAAAAGGCCGATAAGATCAGTAACCTCCGCAGAATCGCTGGCGTCCATACTCATGTCGAATGGGGTACTATTGGATTTTTTAATCCAAATAGAGTCGTTGTAATTAATCACCGTCTTACGGGCATTGAGGATGACATCAACTTCGAAATCTTTAACCACTGTGTGTGTTTTAGCGAAATTGATAGCTCTAAGGACAAGTGTTAAAGTGATGGAGGAGTAGTAATTGTTGATGTCGAATTGGATAAAACGGCAATGATTCCTGTTGCATATGCCGTTGAACCAATCAAACACCGCCAAAGAATTGTTCCACAGTGCAAGAGGGGCCAAACTTCTAATTTCAGGTATAATTCGATCAAGAATGCTTTTACTAAGTCTACCTAAATTGGACTTCGTAGGGTTAATAAGCCGAATAGAGGGGTTGTTCGGAAAATTGGATTTGTGATCCTTCAGGGTAAAGTGGGGACTGGTACATATGATTTGGTTATGTGTATGCGGGAGTTTTGCGTCTGTGTGAGTATGCAGGTTCGTACGTATGTAGGGTGTGCGTATATGTGTACTTCCTGTTTTGGTTGACTTACGTCTCTGAACATTTGTGTATTTACATGTAGGTATGTGTGTGCGCATGTTATATACGTATTTATTTATTTATATACGTTTATTTAATTATTTATTTATTTGTGTACACGCACACACACACACACACACACACACATTTATATGTGCGTGGTTTTGTATACCTATGGAAAGTGTTTTCGCGTATGCTTGTGTATGTACGTATTTGCGTGCGTGTAAGTTTTTATTTAATTTCTTTTACCTCTGTATTGTATTGTATTTACTTTATTCTTAACTCTGAAACGGAGATTCATTCGGTTTCCTAGTTATAAATTTAGTCTACGACTTCATCTCTACCATTTACGTGGTTTTGTCTTTGCGTGAAAGTGTGCTCCACGCTCCACATATGACGTATTATCTTCGCTTTTTCCGTTCATTGCCAGAAAACGTCTCTATGAACCACCTAAGAGAAGATTAGTCTACGACTTCTTTCATACCATAAACGTGGTTCTATCTTTGCGCGTAATTGTTTTTCTCCGCTCCTATTAATGATGTATTATGTTCGTTTTTTTCCGGTTCTTTGCCAAGGAACGATTCCACGAACCAAAGTATCGTCTTCCTGTCTTCCTCCGGTTGCAACGTTTTTTGAAATATACACTTCTGCGTTCACAGATTGACTTTGTTAGTTTCACAAGATCCCGTTAAGGGTGAAAGCAGCGATTCTTTGCTTAAACGTAAATCTGTTATTTTAATAAATATTTGCTCTACGTTTCTTATATATTTGATATATATTTATCCTTATCGAGCCCTCCTTGGATTTTAGTCTTCAAATTTATTATTATTACTATTATTACTATATATATATATATATATATCAAGTAAGTATGTTTTGAAACAGTGAGCGAATTTGAAATTAGAAAATATATAGCTTTCACCGTATTTTTTACTAAAGGAATTTTAGCTTGATAACGGGGTTTAGAACCCTCAGATAAATGGAAAAAGATGAGTATTGACGTACATGGGAGTTGAACCCACATCTGAGGTTATCGCGACCACTGTGCTACCCCGTTATCAAGCTAAAATTCCTTTACTAAAAAATACGGTGAAAGCTATATATTTTCTAATTTCAAACTCGCTCACTGTTTCAAAATATACTTACTTGCCATTTAAACTCGCTAAGAATGTAGTTTCTAATTTGAATGGAAAGAGTTGGGTGATGGGTTGATGTAATGGTAGCACAGTGGTCGCGATAACCACAGTTGTTGGTTCGACTCCCATGTACATCAATACTCATCTTTTTCTATTTATCTGAGGGTTCTAATCCCCGTTATCAAGCTAAAATTCCTTTAGTCAAAAATACGGTGAAAGCTATATATTTTCTAATATATATATTTATATATATATATTGATATTTATATATATATATATTTATATATCATATGTATATATCTATAAATATATTATATGTATATAGATATATACATATATGTATATGTATATATATATATATATATATATTATATGTATATATATATATCAATTAACACTTAACATTTAATATTCTACCATACTATTTAATTCTAATACCATTATAAATTTTAAAAGATTGTAAATAAAACGAGCAAATGATACAAATTTGGAATTCATTTTATTAATATAATCTTCTATACACAATCATACACATCCGTGTATATTTATCTCTATATATATATATATTCCTATTGTGTATATGCCAACATGTCTGGAAAGCAACAAATGAAATCAACAGAATCAGAAAGAATTCTAAAGGATATATCATCGAAATTATCAACACTTATCACTATGATTGACACACAATCCTCTATTTTAAAGGAAATAGAAAAACAATCTACAGACGGAAAACTTATAACGGAACATATAAACTCTGAAATTAAGAATTTAGCTGAAATTATACCAACAGTTATCAAAGATACAAGAGAAAGCCTACCACAACCCCCTTGGATGTCAGAACTAAACGATAGAAATTTGGAAAACAAAACACATCGAATAAGAAAAGAAATATGGAAGACATGGAAAAAATGTCTTTACATAAGAAAACAAAACTTCTGGAAAGCATACAAATGCGAAAAATATGTCGAAACACATTCGAAATGGTTCTCTCTAACGGCACCCATACTTCCTCGTAAATACCTGATTACAGAAATTGCAGGAGAACCAAAAGAAGAAACAAAACTCCGATGGGAACTTACATCGACAATATTCAGGACCGACATCTCCATTTCTCAATGTAAACAATCCCGCTACAAAGCCAAATATGAAGCTATCGATGACCAAATTGAAGTTGAAATTTCAAAGCTAACGACTGGTATTATAGCTGAAAAACTACGAGAACTATGGATCAGAGATATCTCAAAAGAAGAAAACAAATCAAGAAAGGTATGGCAGCAGAAACAATTATTTCTCGACGAATATGCTGCAAATCATGGTAAAGACTCTGGTACCCTGAGAAAAAGCATTAAAAGTGGACAATCTCATCAACACAACATACGCCAGAACACGTGCCAACACAAACACTCACCTTACCTTGAATCAAAGAAGAACTACGGTAAACATTCGTCGATTTTTTCTACAAAAACACCCTAACGCACACAACATGTACAAAAAGCACAAACACGATAGATATTGCTTTGACCAGACCATGAGAAGTAGTAAAACCAGGAGATCATTCTCAAGATCTCAACAGAGACTACCCACAACAACCGGGCAAAAAACCTAGAATAACCAGATCACTCTCAAGATCTCAACAGAGATTACCCACAAGAAACTGGGCGAAAAAACAATCTAAACCTGAAAGCAAACATAGGTCAATTCCCCAGATTGTTAAAAATAATGATAACAAGAAATGGAAAACTAGGACAAAATACATAACGAAAATAGGACAAAATACATAACAAAACCAAATATAATATCACGGCAAAAAGTTCATCAAGCAAACACCAACAGGAATATAAATCCTGAACAGAGAAAAATCCATTTTTTAACGTCAGGAAAAGAAAAACTCCAAGAGGAAACATACCCAAAACCACGGTACACGTAGATCCTAAAATAATTAATTTATCCAAACGAGATCTTGACAACGATGAAATGCAAATTCTGTCAAAAGGACTGAAATTCACACCGACTCCAACAATCAAACACCAAGAACTGAAGGAGGATACCCAAGAATTCTGTCGAAAATTACGTCTTGTAGAATTCTTCGCTGATAAAAGTAATGAGAGTGATGAATCACTTGTAAAGAATAAATCAAATTTCATTCCGCCAAAAGGAAGAAATATCTATCTCGACCAATACATTGACATCCTGTCTAAATTTCCTCTTAGACGTAATACTAATGTTAGGCCAAACATTAACAAATCAGAAATGTCTGCAGTTAAACGTATACAAAATGATAAAACAATAATAATTAAACAAGCAGATAAAGGGGGTGCAGTTGTTATAATGGATGCTGAATACTAAAAAGATTTGGTTGAGGAACAACTGAAAGACACAACATTCTATCATGAAATACCGTCAAATATAGACCACAACATCATGAAGGAGCTCTACAACCTGGCTTCAAAATACCACAACTAACTAACTGATAAGGAAAGAGACTACATCACCAATTTTGAGCCAAAACCCAGCAACCTGTATGGCCTACCGAAAGTTCATAATCAAAAGAAATACAACTGGCAGTAAAAGAACAAAACAGTGAGTACATTAAATTACTACACCCAAAAGACTTAACACTTAGATCTATTATAGCTTGTCCAACATGCCCACCCAACGTCTAAGCAATTTTTTTGAGATCATTTTGAAACCCTATTTCTTCACATACCCAGTTTCATCCGGGATGATATCGACTTCCTGTCCCATCTGCTAAAACCACGGAAACGAATTCACTTCTACTTAGATTTGATGTGGTAAGCCTTTACACCAAAATTACACATGATTTAGGAATAAAGGCGGTTAAATACTGGGTGGAAAAACATAGAGAAGTGATTCCCATCAGATTCACAGCGCCATATATAGTAGACGCAGTTAAACTTATTCTGGAAAACAACACTTTCTTCTTCAATGGAAAGAATTACATCCAAATTAGAGGCACAGCGATGGGAACGAAATTTTCTCCCGTTTACGTTAACTCTGTAATGGGATACTTAGAACAACAACTCTACCAAGAAATAGAGGAAAAATATAGCACTGACTTTAGAACGTACATTGAAAAATCTTGGAAGAGATACCTTGACGACTGTTTCATCATCTGAACAGAACCTCTAGATACTTTGGATGAGTTCAATATCCTCCTGATTAACCTAGACCCATCTCTCCAATTCACAAAATAGATGAGTAGTACCAAATTCCAATTCCTACATATAATGATAATCAAAAACGACACCACCATTACCACGGATATATATTATAAACACACAAACACCCATCAATATCTGAATTTTAAGTCGTGCCATCCACCTCACACAAAACACAGCATCCCATACTGCCTAGCCAGAAGAATGTGTACCATTGTAGAAGATACGAATACAAGGTACAAACGCCTAACAGAACTAAGAGAATGTTTGCTCAAACAAAAATACCCATCTCTACTTATAGAAAATGGCATACAGTGGGCTATAAAAATATCTATACAACAACTTAGGACAACCCAAGGAAGAGGAAACCAAGAACTGGTCATACTATTTAAAATGACACACAACTGATGTCACCAGAATATCTTCAACACAGCCAAAGAAAACCTACCGATCATTGCACAAAGTAATGAATTAAAAGGCTTAATCACAGAACGATCTTTGACTCTTAGGAAAAGACAGCCGAAAAATTTGAAGCAATTACTAACAAAGGCAAAGTTTGACCTTAACAACAAAGACCAATCATTCACTCTTATCTAAATGCAATGATAGTCGATATAGCACATGTCAATCCATACACAGCGGTCAATATATGAACACAAAAACTGGGAAAATATTCCCAAATGCATATTATGAACTGCAAAACCAGAAATCTAATTTACTGCATTAAATGCCCGAATTGTGAAGAACGATATGTCGGTCAAACTGGAAATCCACTATCGGAAGGTGCACGGGTACAGCGACAGCAAATCAGAGACCCACATGTCCGTCAGATACCCCTAAGTAACCATCTAGCAACATATCGTTAGCGAATATTTATAATATTCCCATTCTACAAATTACACAGTCCAAGTGAAATCAAGAGAAAAATCAAAGAAAATAATTTTATTGATAAATTCAAATCCAAACTAAATGAACAATAATAATGGTGTCTTTTACTATGACTATGAATACGACCACTAACAACAACAACAACAACAATAATAATAATAATAAAAGTGATGTTGATGGTGATGATTACAAGAAAATGCTAGTTTCATCATTTCTAAAAATAGCAAAACAATTTATGCTTTGGTTAGGGTCAATTAGTAGCCGTTAGACATGCTCAACCAACCGTGACGCCTCAACCAATCAGCTTTAGTAATCCAGTGAAACTACACACCGATTGGTCGAAATACAGTTTTCAAGATTTAGCATTCTGGAGCCACTTTCACAGTATATAAGGCACAACATTTAACACTTAACATTTAATATTCTACCATACTATTTCATTCTAATACCGTTAAAAATGTTAAAGGATTGTAAATAAAACGAGCAAATGAGACAAATTTGGAATTAATTGTATTAATATAACCTTCTATACACAGTCATACACACCCGCGTGTATCTCTCTCTCTCTCTCTCTCTCTCTCTCTCTCTCTCTCTCTCTCTCTCTCTACACACACACATATATATATATATATATATATATACACACACATATATATATATGTATATATATAAGCAAGGAAGTAAGTGTTGGTAAAATCCAGTACTTCAGTATGTGGATAGGTACCACTCAACGAAGATATTTGTTCCGGTTACGGCCTCCCACAAGACCCCACCCCCTGTAGGTCCCCTACACCCCGTACCAATGACCAATGGGCAACAACAACCACCCATAGTTTGTGGTCCCTATGGTGTATGGTCCACAGCATCCTCTACCGGTTAGGAGTCATCTAAACCACGTTTTATTGAACCTGATTTTATATATGTGTATATGTATATATATTTTATATGTGTATATATGTGTATTTTATATGTATGTATGTGTATGTATATATTTTATATGTATGTGTATGTGTATGTATATTTTATATATATATATATATATATATATATATATATATGTATGTTTTATGTGTCTATGTATATTGTGTATGTGTGTATTTTATGAATATATATATTTTTTATATTTTTGTATGTATAGATTTTATATATATGTATATTCTGTGAATATATATATATTTTATATATATATATACGTATACTTGTGCGTACGGGCATGCATACATATGTATATATACACACCTGTATGGATTTGTGTGTGTAGATGCCTGAATGTTTGAGAGGGTAGGTGTGAGTGGTATGTAGAAGCGAACCAGCATAAATCTTTTATTTCTAAATTTTCTAAACTATTTAAGTATTGGACTCTAACTATTATATTAAGTATTACCACCCCACATTTTGTATGTGTGGATGTGTGTGTGTGTCTGTGGAGGTGGGTGTAAGTGTAGTGCAAGCCAACCTACATAAGTCTTTTTATTTGTAAATTTTCTACTCCAACCATAAATTTCAGTAGCGCCACTCCACATAAATTCCTCAATTTAAGAATGACCTGTAGTATCTATTTCATACTATTAACCTTAATTGAATATATATCTGACCAGGAATGCCTTTTGTGAAAATCAGTCATATGGAACTATTATCATCTTGCCTAACAGTTTGAACTTTACAACACCACCTGCCTCTTTGAGGTCAAATACCAACCCTACTACCATCTATAAACTGGCCAATGAGAATCAAGACTATTCCTGCTGACAACATTAAATTATTACTAAAAAAGCTCATATGTCCCAAGGCTCTGATACCATCAACACTATAAACACAGAGCTGCATCTCTATGAACTGACTAACTGCCTGATGAGGTCATAGCAATTCAATGGCTATCATCGAAATATATATAGCAGTAAATAAAGGATTATGAGTTCATGCAATTGACTTATGTTTCGTCAGTATATATATATATATATATATATATATATATATATATATATATATATATATATATATACATATATATATATATATATATATATATATATATATATATATATATATACATATATATATATATATATATATATATATATATATATATATATATATATATATATATATATATATATATATATATTTATATATATATATATATATATATATATATATATATATATATATATATATATATATATATATATATATATATATATATATATATGTATATATATATATATGTATATATATATATATATAAATGTATATATATATATATATATATATATATATATATCATCATCATCATTTTACGTCCGCTTTTCCCTGCTTGCAAGGGTGGGATGGGTCTTATTCAGCACAGCATCTTTCCACTCGTCACGGTCCCTCGTCATCTCCACCGTGAGCTTCAATGATCTGAGGTCTGTTCTCACCACCTCCGCCCATGTTTTTCGTGGTTTACCTCTACCATCAACACTATAAACACAGAGCTCCATCTCTAAGAACTGACTAACTGCCTGATGAGGTCATAGCCATTCAATGGCTATCATCGAAATATATATAGCAGTAAATAAAGGATTATGAGTTCATGCAATTGACTTATGTTTCGTCAGTATATATGTATATATATATATATATATATATGTATATATATGTATATATATATATATATATATATATATATATACATATATATATATATATATATATATATACATATATATATATATATATATATATATATATATATATATATATATATATATATATATATATATATATGTTTTTACCTTAAAAAACCAAAGACCAATCATTCACTGTATCTAAATGCAATGATATTTGATGCGGCACATGTCAATCCATACACGCCGCTCAAAATATGAAACGGGTGTGTATAATTGTGTTTAGAAGATTATATTAATTATAGGAATTCCAACTTTGTCTGATTTACTCCATTTATTTAGAATCCTTTAAAATTATAATGATCTTATAAGGAAATAGTATGGTAGAATAATACATGTTAAGTGTAAATTGAACAAATACTTTCATGCTTTCACAATCTTCAGGTTCAAATTCTGTGGTGACAGTCAAGTTTGCAATTTTCACAGTTGAAAATTGCAAAATGTTCTCTGACTCTGGATTCGCAAGTTCTTCAGATACGTCTCGTGATTTCGAAGCAAATCCTCTTTCCTATATATATATATATATATACATATATATATATTTATTAAAATAACAGATTGTTATTTTAATAAATATTTGCTCTACGGTTCGTACATATTTGATATATATTCATCCTTATCGAGCCCTCTTTGGATTTTAGTCTTCAAATTTATTATTATTACTAATTATATATATATATATATATATATATATATATATATATATATATATAATATAAGATCAAAAGATAGTTAAAGGAGTTCCATGTATTTTATTATGCGCATTTCAAAAGCAAACATCATCATGCAATAATATTTGTGTTTTCATCAGATAAAACAGGAGAACATGATATGAAGGCTAAAAAACACTTGTGGATAGTGCAGTTTTAAATCAACATATGAAAAGTAGTTTTAGATTGATGTGTGATATTGGGAAAAAATATTTTATTTAGAGTGGGGGGGGGGATGAAAAAAGGGGAGGAGATGAGAGTGAAGGTGGAGAGGGAGAGATGGGTGATAGAGAGAAAGAGATAGTTTTTATAACTGAGAGAAGATATATTGTTTTACATAGAGAGCTTGAAAACCGTTGGAAGATAATGTATAAATTAAAAGAATTTGAAAATTAACGAAGGGAAAAATATGTACGAGGAAAAAATATTTTATTTAGAGAGGAGTGGGTGGAAAGGATGAAAAAAGGGAAGGAGATGAGAGTGAAGGTGGAGAGGGAGAGATGGGTGATAGAGAGAAAGAGATAGTTTTTATAACTGAGAAAAGATATATTGTTTTACATAGAGAGGTTGAGAACCGTTGGAAGATAATGTATGAATTAAAAGAATTTGAAAATTAACGAAGGGAAAGAGAGTTGATATGTATTGATATTAAAAAGTTTGAAGATAGAGAGAAAAAATAATAATTGCGGATGAATATTCTAACGTCAAAAGGTGTATGTTTATAAGTATTATGGCAATTTCAAAATTGACGAAGAGAAAAAAATTATTAAGGTTTGTGTGTAGAAGTTAAAGTTTGTATATTGAAGGAATTGATAATATGTGCGAAGAAAGAGTTAATATGTATTAAAATTACTAAGGTTTGTGTGTATTAGATGATTTGAGAAAAATAATGTGATGTTAAGGTTTTTATATTGAAGGAATTGATAATTTGTGCGAAGAAAGAGTTAATATGTATTAAGAATGTGTTAGTTGATGGGAAGAAAAAAATATATTATTAAGGATGAATATTCTAGCGTCAAAAAAATGAGGAGAGGGAGTTAATGTATTGAGATTGAAAAGTTTGATGATGGAGAGAAAAAATAATAATAATTGCGGATGAATATTCTAACGTCAAAAAAACAAATGTATATGTTATGAAGGATTTTATAAGGTGAAGATAGGGTGAGGGTAATGAGTAAACAAGTATTATAGAGTGTATAATGCCCTTTGAAGTAAGGTAGGAAGAATGGGTATATTTTAAAGAGGTGTATGCCTTTGAGAAAAGATTCTAAATTGATAAAGAATTGAATATTAGCTGTATACTTTGTGAAAGGTCCTATGGAATTTATGCAGGCAGATAGAAAACAAATCTGTACGTCTATTTATTATAGAATCTAGATTAGAGATAATGGTAAATTTTTCATTTAGGCAGAGATTACAGATTTTAGATAGAGAGCTGTTCAAGTATGTGGACGCAGAAGAAACCTTCTTCCAAAAGATGATATATTTAATGTTTTTGTCTTTCAAGGACCATATGAGTTTTGAGAGAGCCGTGTTGGTTCTTTTAAGTTTGTATTTAAAAGATGAATGATGATTATAGAGACGAGCTTTAAAAGAGGTGGAAGTGGAGCCAAAATAGGTGAGGGAATTCGTGCTAGTTATAACTTTACATTCATAAATTAAGTTTTTATCAAGACAATGGTTGTTGAGAGGCCATTTATTTTTAATGCGGCAGTTGCAATTAGAGAGATTATTAATGAGTGACCTAGTGTTATCTATAGAAGGAATTGGATTGGAGAAGTTGTTTGCGATAGGAATAATAGGAATAATAGATTCTTGATTTAGAGTTGGATTATGAACATTTAGCGAAGTTGTGTTTGACGTTGTATTTGGGTTTACAGAAGTTAGCCTAGGGTTTACAATGACGTCGGGAGTACTATTACTGTTATTATGAAATTCAATGTTGGAAGGAAGAGATTTAGTATTTAGTATTTTATTGTTGTGTTTAGAGATAATGTTGGAAATATTGGAGGATGTAGAATAAGAAAATGTGATGGTGTGTTTGTTAAATATTTTACTATAGATATGTGAGGGAGGGAAGCATTTATTTAAGGCACTGAAGAATAATTTAGGAATATTGTTATTAATAGAGATGGAGAAAGGAGCATTATACCAGATTATGTTTTTGTATCTAGGTCTTTTATTAAAATTATTGGAATGATCATGATTAATTATTCTACTGTAAATTTTTCTAGAATTTGTTTCTTTACTATATTTGATTTTATCTGGATAACCGGCTTTAGAAAGTGCGTTATTATAGTAATTGGCGTTAGCATCAAAGATGTTTTTATTAGAAGATATGTTAGATATTCTTTTTCCAATATTACTAACTATAGCATTCTTGATATTGGTAGGATGGTTAGATTTAAAGTTAATATAATTTAGGTTCTCATTGTTTTATGGTAAGGGTAATATAGGCCAGTGTCAAGATTAAGAGATACATCCAAGAAATTAGCTAGTTTGATACTATTATCAAATTCAATTTTTAGGTAATGTTGGTTAAAGAGATTACGTATATTGTTCTTAATAATATTAAGGTTAACTATATTGCAATTTAAGATAGTAAAGAGTCCATCGTCACGATAAATTCCACCGCAAAGTTGAGGAATTTTCCGACTCAAAGAGTTCAAAATAAAGATACCAATTAAATAAGTCAATTGGGATGAATCGGATGCTCACATTGAGATGTCGAAGTAGTTAGAGGTATCGGCTCTGGTCCAATATTCGTTGTTGAACTCTAGGATGGTTTTACGTGCGGTGAGGATGATGTGAAGTTCATCTGTGGTGATGTCAGAATATTTAAGTGCGAAAGATAGAGCATTATTGAGAAGTGAAGGCGAAATGGAGGAATAGTAGCTGGCAATATCAAATTGAATAAATTTTAGTTTGTTTTTATTATCCAATTTGTTGAACCAGCCAATCACTTCAGAAGTACCAAACCATAAATTTAGGTTCAAAGAAGAGCAATTAGAACTAACCTGTGGGATACTTTTATCCAGGATGGCTTTACTAACAACCCCCAGATCAGATTTAGAGGGGGCGATTAATCTAACAGGTAGTTCAGTGCGAAATTGTTTTTGTGATCCTTGAGATTTATCCTCGGAGTTCTTGGGAGGAATGGTTCGGTCTTTTTTTCAATGCCAAGTTTTGACATAATCTCAGAGGCTTCAAGGTTTATGTATTCTAAATGTTCATGGTTGGTTTTACGATACTTTTTCCTAAGTTCCTTTAGGATAAGGTTGTTATAATTATCCTTGGAAATTCCATATAAGTTATTGGTTTTGTCAGAGTGGACTAAAACATTTTTTAAGGAATTTAGGTTAGAAATTGTGTTCTTGAGATTTACAAGGTGCTCTTGTCCTTTGTAAGGGTATCTCTTGAATTTAAGATTTTTTATTATTTTAGTTAATTCTTCCTCGAATTGTACTAGATTTTTGTTGGAAGGAAGATTTCGTCTAGAATTAAATAGATGATCGAGGAAGTTATGTTGTTTGGTATAGAAGCTCCCTTTTAGGCGCTGGTCATGGAAATAGGCTGTCCATCTAAGTCTTCTTACGAAGGAGTCAGTTTTATCAATAAGAAGTTTGGTGAATTCAGATTTACCAGGTATAGGAATGTCTTTAGTTGAATTGGTTATGTTGTAATAATCCATGTTGTAGAAGAAGAGGTAAAAGACCATCAAAAGGTATCCAATATGAGAGTAAGCGCTCAACCGTTTTGATCTTATATTATGTATACTCCAGTCCTACAAACTGTAGAGTGCTTCTTATCCGATATCTGCATTGCTTTATTGTACTACAATAAAACTCACCTCCTACATTATATATATATATATATATATATATATATATATATATATATATATATATATATATATATATGCCCCCCCCCCCTCCACCGCAAGGTGGCCGTGGAGGTGCCACGGCAAAAAAGCACCCAGCCCACACTGTAAAGTGGACGTGTAGGCGCCACGAAAAAGCACCCAGCACTCACTGTAAATGAGGTTGGTGTTAGGAAGGGCATCCAGCTGTAGAAATCAAGCCAGATCAGTTCCTGTATGAGCAAGGCATGGTCAGCCGACCAGACACTGCCCACAACAGGACAACCCGTCTAACCCATGCTAGCGTGGAAGAACGGACGTAAAACGGTGATGATGATGATGATGATGATATATATATATAGATATATATATTTTTTTTTTTATATATATATATAACTTTGATAACATTGATAGGTTTCGGCCAGCATTGGCCCAGGCCATGTCTAACTTAATAGCACCACCTGGCGAAGTCTTACAAATCAGTGTTTGGGCACCATGGCCCACTCGAGCAGAGAGTTATTGTTTACGGCGGCATATCCGGATGTAGGAGGCTTATCCGGGATTTCTTGAAGGAATTTATCCAAAGACTTCTTGAACTTGATGGGGTCTGTCTCTGCTTTGATGTGTTTTGGTGTAATGTTAAAGAGTGCAAGACCAATTGAGGTGAAATACTTGTGCCGTATTGTTGTTATGTGATGCGAGTGGGATTTTTGTCCTGGGCGGATAGCACGGGGCCCAAGCCTTGCGGGTACACTAAAGATGATGCCAACATCATTTGGGCTAAGCTGATGGAAAATTTTCCACATCATACAGATAATGTATCGCCCACCGCGACGTTGAAGAGAATAAAGTTTGAGCTTTTCTAATCGACCCCAATAGTCAAGGCCTGTCATGCCAACTATCTTTTTCGTAATTGACCTTTGGGGTCCTTCAACTTTCATGATACTTTGTTTCGTGTGTGGTGACCACATTGGACAACAGTATTCAAGGTGTGGTCGGGCAAAAGTGGAGAAGAGAAGGACAACAGTGTGGATATCTCTCGACTGGAAAGTTCTGAGAATCCAGGAACACATTCTGCGGGCCATATCAACTTTGCTGTTTATATGAGTGGCCCAGCTTATATTGTTGTCCACAATTACTCCCAGGTCTCTGATGTTATTGGAAGCCACCCGAGTTTTACCCGAAGGAAGAGAGTATGTTCGTTTCAGAGCATCCCTTTTTCCAAAGTGTATTAGTTCAAACTTATCCTCATTCAACAGCATATTATTCATCTCTGCCCATTGGATAACAGCCAGTAGGTCTGACTGAGGGCAAGTCCGGTCTCCCACCTCATTGAGGACCCTTTGGAGCTTGGAATCATCTGCGAAGATTCAGATGTTACTGTATATTCATATATATATATATATATATATATATATATATATATATATATATATATATATATATATATATATATATATATATATATATATATATGTATATATATATATATATATATATATATATATATATACATATATATATATATATATATATATATATATATATATATATATATATATATATATATATATATATATATATATGTATATATATATATATATATATATATATATATATATATATATTTATATATATATATATTTATATATATATTTATATATATTATTATATATACACAAGAACTATTGACTAAATAATATTTGTTATCATTTGATTAAAGAGATTTATCAAATCATGTTGATGTGAAGGTTGTGTATATATATATATATATATATATTTGGTTGTTTCCTCATATGTATTTTTTGAAAATGTTATTTATTCATTATCAAAATAAAATGATACCATTCTATATGAAAGCGGAGAAATGAGGTGGAACAGGAATAAAACATGGATTACAGGTTAAAATATAGTCTAGATAGATGAGAAACAAAACGCGGAAATAGTTTATGGAACATACAAATGATTTAGAAGTCGACCTTAAGTAGGAGTAATAACATTATGAGAAACATGAACGACACCACATCATTTTGTTTTGAAAATTTGAAAGTAGATTTATAAGTATGCTTTCTCATAGGATTTTCGTAGTTGTCTCAGTGGCCTAGCGGCATGTACTATAAACGGAGGAGATCCTGGCCTTTGGTTCAATCCTGGTCAAGAGGTACATATAGACTTTTTCAGTTTTTATTTTGCAACCAATAGAAAAAACTGAAACGGTTTACCGGGAAAACTACTCCCGACCAGAATAGAAGTTCAGACCAGAATCATCAACGTCTATGATTCTTCCAACTAGGCCATTGAGACAGCAACAAATGTGCAATGAAAATTGATAATTATAAACCTACTTTCAAAATAAAAGTTAAAAAGATATGGTGTCGGTCATTGCTTTCCCAGAGCTATTAGTAATATTTAGGGGTCGACTTGTCAATCTTCTGGTAACAACCTTATTATTCCTATGTGTGTTTAACTGTAGAATTAACTTAATTTGATTATTGTAGCAAACAAATAATGTATATATATAATATATAATGGTAATCTTTGTAAGTTTGAATTTGACATGCAAAAGCATAAACATATGAATAAAGTAAGACTAAATCATAGTAGATTCAAATATCACAGAGAGAAAGAGAGAGAGTGGGAGAAATGTGGTAAACATAAATGAAACATGGATTACAGGTTAAAATATAATCTAGATACATGTGAAACAAAACGTGATGTAGTTTATGGAACACCCAAATGATTTAGAAGTCGATCTTAAGTAGGAGCAATAATATTAAGAGAGACATGAACCATACCATGACGCGGTAGGTACTAGCGGTTGGAACTAGAGACGGTGTCGTTCATGGCGTCGTTCATTGCTTTCCCAGAGCTATTAGTAATTATTAGGGTATACTTCAGGATGTTATTGAAAGTCTCTGCCTTTCGCAAAATACATAATATTGTGTGTCTGTGTCTGTGTGTGTGTGGGGGTGTGTGTGTTTGTGTATGTTTTCCGGGTTGAATCGGAGGTAACCACAGTAAGTAAGGGACTCAACACATAGCAGAGTATACATGTTTTAATATAGAAGAGCTTCTGCAGGACTAGAACTCTTTCATTCGTGGAAATCATCAGGGAGCTGGCTATACAAGTATATAGTGATATTCATATCTTTTCTTTTCTGGTGGTAGGAGAGGATGGTGATTGGGATGGGTGGAGGTCATTGGTTGAAGGATTTAAAGAAAAGGGAGTTCATTAAAAGCTAATTCTTTAAAGCTATAGTATAAACAAAGGCAGAAAGAATACTGTGAAGAAAATCAAATTTGGAATACAAATCCTACTTTATCACTTAGACAAGGGGTCGGCAACCCCCGGATCGCAGGCCACATCCGGCCCTCGAGTGAATATTGTCCGGCCCGCCATCTTACACTGGACATTAATTATCTAATTAGTATCGAATATTGATACAGTAGTTCACTTCAAGATTGTGCCGTCCTGATGCCGATCACAAATCGCTGCTCATACCGTATATATTTACAGATACCTTTGTAACCTTATTATATTTTCCATTTATTATTATTTTCTCTTATCCACCTTTTTCTGGGTTTTCCGCCAAGCATTATGTAAATCGGTAGAGGGTCGGACGCCATGCTTTCCATCATAGTTACGTCCCTTTACGGTCTGAGTTCAAATCCCGTCGAGGTTAACTTTGCTTATCATCCTTACGGGTTCGATAAAATAAAGTACCAGTAATGCACTGGGTAATTGCTGGCCTTGTGCCAAAAGTAGAAGCAATTATATCACCTTTATTATTGTTTCCTGTGATTTCATGTATGTGTTTTTGTTCCAGTCAACAAACACAAATGTTGGCTGGAAGTATGCATTTTCGTCAGCGATTGGAAGGTATACTACCTTACGGTTCGCATGACTCGCTTTTATACCCATATTGTGATTCAATAAAATCACTTCTTCTATCTATTATTGTACTTTGAGAGGGTCATACACCAACAACACACATACACATCACTTTCTATAAATCTTTTTTTGTTTGAACAAAAACAAGCCCATGGAAGCTAAGAAAAGAAAAGTGGATTTGGGGTGCCGAACTTTTAACGATGGTTGGACACTTAGCTTTTTTTTCATTGAGCACTTCGGAAAATGTGTTTGTTTAATTTGTCAAGAAACCATTGCCGTGAAGAAAGTTTCAAATATTAAACAGCACTATGAAACTTGTCATAATCATTACAATAGTTTTACTGGAAAAGCAATCATCCCTTTTCACTAGAAAAGTTGAGAAAGTCACCGAAACACTCGTGCTAGCCACGAGGTGTCAAAACTAATTGCAGAAAGGATGAAACCTTTTACTTATGGAGATTTATTCAAAGAATTATTGTTGAAGGTAGCAGATGTTGTTTTTCCAGAAAAAAGTGAATTATTTTCTGCGATCAGCTTATCGGTAAGAACAGTAACAAGGCGAAATGAAGAGCTGGCAGCAAATGTCAAAAGTGGCTTGGAGGGCATTTTAAATAATCTGGAGTATTATTCCATTGCTATCGATGAAACCACAGATATGAAGGATACTTGTCAACTTGCAGTGTTTGTGAGGGGTGTAACACCAACATTTTATATTGTGGAAGAATTTGTTCAATTGACTCCTATGAAGGACACTAGCAGTGGAGCAGATATTTTGGAAAGCATAATAAAATGGATTACCGAAATGAATCTGGATTTATCAAAGCTTTCTGGAGTAATCACAGATGGAGCACCAGCAATGGTTGGAAAGAAAAAGGGGTTTGTTGCATTGCTCCAAAACCTCATCGGTATTGATAAAAAGCTAATCAAACTTCATTGCATTATTCACCAAGAAGCATTATGTGCAAAGTCACTGAATTTTAAGGACATCACAGCAGTGGTCGTGAAAACAGTGGATTTTATACTGTCAAGAGGACTAAATCACCGCCATTTTCAAGCATTTCTAAAACAAATTGAAGCAGAGTAAGGCGACGTTACATATTTTTCAAATGTTCGATAGCTTAACCGCGGAAAATTGATAGAACGAGTATATGCATTGAGAGAAGAGATTTCTATGTTTTTAGAGAGCAAAGACCAAGATAATTATTACTTTCAGGATCCACAGTGGGTTGTCAAGTTAGCTTTTTTAGTGGACATCACGACCCACATGAACACTTTGAATGTTGAGCTTCAAGGACAGAACAGGGTTGTATTTGAGATGTTTAGTCAAATTACTGCTTTTGAGAGAAAACTTCGACTGTGGGAATCACAACTTCAGAAGGAAACTACTCTCATTTCCCAAGTCTCCAAAATCACAAGAGAGATATGATACCAGACATCTTTGTGAGCTCTATTAAGGATTTGAGAAGCTACCTTTCCTCTCGCTTTGCTGACTTCCGGCAATATGGAACTCTATTTAAGTTATTTGGTACTCCTTACGAAACAGATGTGGAGCAAGTGGCAGAAGAATATCAGTTGGAGTTAATTGACTTACAGTGCGACGAATCTTTGAAATCTAAATTTTAGTTCGAATCCACTGCTGACTTCTATAAGAAATATATATTGCCAAGCGGAAAATATAAAAACATCTTGACTAATGCGAAACTGATGATATCATTATTTGGAAGTACATATGCTTGTGAACAATCTTTTTCCGAAATGAAATATACTAAAAGTCATTAAAGAACAAGGGTGCGTGACGACCACCTGGATGAATGTTTTGCTCCTGTCATCGACAAATATTTCACCTGATGCGGAGAAGTTATCGCACAATAAGTAGAAACAAATGTCTCATTAAATTATTTACCATTTCTGACTGTATTTTGTTTGTAGCAAGGAATTTGTGCTTTCTTCTGTTCATTGTGATTCTAGTTGTTTTTCTGTTATTCCTGCAGTAAAATAAGGAATTTGCTTTTTTTTTGTTGAATGTGTTTGTAGTTTTTTTTTTCTTTTTTTGTTGTTGTTATTCCTGCAGTAAAATAAGGGGCCTTGTTAAAATAAAATTATATTAAATTCCTCGTTTTGCTTTAAACCTCCAGAAAAGAAAATATATTTACATATTTAATAACATGGCTCTCCTCCATGGCACTGTATAGCTGTTTGGCCCTCTCTCTCCAAAAGGTTGCCGACCCATGACTTAGACTAACAATGCCTGTAAGACAGGCTTCTACAAGATGCCTGGGGATCAATGGTTTAAAGAAAAGGGAAATTCTTCAGAAGCCAATTCTTTAAGGCTGGAATAAGTGTGACAAAGTTAATCTAGGATTTAGTATAACCATATAATCTAATATGACTAGGGCCAACTTTTTAGATGTCACCTTCGACCTAGATACTTCTCTCTATTACCCGTACCACAAACCTAACGAGTCCCTTAGATATATTAATGTTAATTCTAACCACCCCCAAAACATCAGTGATAACTTAGTAAAAAGCGTCTCAATTAGAATATCTTGCCTCTCGGCCAATGAAGATATATGTAACGCCTCTGCCTCCTACTACAATGACGCCCTCGCCCGCAGCGCATTTAAATAAAAGATAACTTACCTAGAAAGCATCGGAAAACTACCTAGGTGGAATAGGCATAGGCAGATTAGTTGGTACAAACCCCCTTCAATAGAGGGGTCTCTACACATATAGTTAGGACATTCTTCAGTTTGCTGAACACACACTTCCCCATACAACATAGGGACTACACCATCTTCAATAAGAACACAATAATACTCTCCTAGTCCACTACACCTAATCTATCTAGGAATATAGCCAATCTCAATTCTAAAAAATTAAATAAGCCAACTAACTCCGAACCCAATTCCCGTACTGAAGCCTTGTGCAATTGCCTAAATAATGAAGCCTGCCCACTTGAAAAGAAATGCCTGACAAATGACATCGTATACAAATGTGATGTAATCTCAGGCACCGATGATAGCAACAACAAAAATACTTACATCGGCATGACTTCCAATAATTTTAAAACCCGGTGGTATGCCCATACCCACTATTTCAGAAGATCGGACAAATCAAATCAGACAACACTCGCCTCCTATGTTTGAGACCGCAAAAGGTACCCCCCCCCCCTTCACGCTTAAATGGAAGACACTACAGAAAGCGCGCTCATAAAAGGGATGACACATATGCTGCGCCTTTGTATCTCAGAGAGGTACGAAATATTATTTGCCAAGGGCCCGCTACTGAACAGACTCTCTGAACACTGCCCGAATTGCATGCACAAAAACTTTGCAAATTTCAAATATCTTAAGCCAGTGTTAATGCCAGATAGCTAAAACAGATTCCCTTTTTATTAAACCCCGCTCGACAAAATACCCCTCCACCTCCTTCCCACCTTACTCCTACCCCCTCTCGACCCAAAATACGCACTATGGTCATGTAGGTACTCCTTACCTATCTGTTCTTTTTGCAGGTAGAGCATACTTCATCTTAATACTGTATATATGTCTGTGTGTATTTGTGTATATATATATATTTGTATGTTTGTATGTACGTATGTATCTATGTTTCTATGTATCTATATATCATCATCATCACCGTTTTACATCCGTTCTTCCATGCAAGCATGGGTTAGACGGGGTATATCTGTATATATATATTTATATATATATATATATATATATATATATATATATATAGAGAGAGAGAGAGAGAGAGAGAGAGAGAGAGAGAGAGAGGTTATCACATACATAAAATTAAATTAAATTAAATCAAGGATACATATATGTGTTGCAACTGTTCACTTTTAAGCTCAATGAAGAATTAATAAATTAAAATCAAAAAATCAGACCATTATATCATAACTCATGTCTATAGAATTAATCAGATATTAAAATATATACTATTTCTTCTTCTAATCAGCATAATTAACCATATACATAATCAAATCTAGCAAGCTTTAAGAATATATTTTCTAACGGGGAAATCCCCGACAAATAACTGACCGCAGCTAGTTCGCGTTAACTCCGTTCACCATTTATCAAACATTTCGGCAGCATGCAGAATCCGATCAAATACACCGTCAACCGCACGTAATTAGTAGTAAAATTAAACTTAGAAGAAATGCGCACATACCGTAATTATATCTCTACCATGGTTTCTTCCTTGTTTAGGACATCCAAATAATATGGATATGCTTTTTTGAGTCAGGAATCTTCAGGAGACAAACTCAGAAATAGACATTTAATTTTTCAGACAGACCGCGCCAAATTTAGATTCAAAAATGGCCAAGATCGCTATGTAGCTGTGTACCAGCCAGAGAGAAAGCGTGTGATTGGTCGCTTACGGCGGGTAGGCATGCTGCTAGAAAGCGCAGCCATATATCGCCAAATTTAATCTCAACCGAAAGGGAGATTATTAAATTTGATTATGTATATGGTTAATTATGCTGATTAGAAGAAGAAATAGTATATATTTTAATATCTGATTAATTCTATAGACATGAGTT
>OZ024743.1:16566471-16581471 GCA_964016885.1 Eledone cirrhosa | reverse complement strand
CCCCAAACGGCAATCACGAAAAAGATAGATCGCATGTCAGACCTTGACTACTGGGGTCGACTAGAAAAGCTGAAACTGTACTCACTCCAACGTCGCCGTGTGCGTTATATTATCTGCATGATGTGGAAAATGTTTCATCAGCACTGCCCAAATGATGTTGGCATCACCTTCAAAATACACCCAAGGCTTGGACCCCGTGCTATCCGTCCCAAACAAAAATCTAAATCGCAACTCATACCAACAATACGGCACAATTATTTCACCTCAATTGGCCCTGCTCTCTTCAACATCACACCAGGACACGTCATAACAAAAACTGACGACACAAAATTCAAGAAGTCTTTGGACAAATTCCTCCAAGTAATCCCGGACAAACCACCCCGACCCGGATATGTCTCAGCAAACAGTAATTCTCTTCTCGAATGGGCCATGGTGCCCAAATCCTGAATTGAAAGACTTCGCCAGGTGGTGCTATTAAGTTAGACATAGCCTGGGCCAATACTGGCCAAAACATTTCAAAGTCATTCAAAGTTAAAGTTATATATGTATATATATATGTATATATATACATATATATATATATATACATATATATAGGTATATATATATATATGTGTGTATATATGTAATATATACGTATATATATATCTATGTATATATATATATGTATATATATATATATATTTTTTTTTTTACGATCGACTTTCGTCAAATCGGACCGAGGAAAAAATGTTTCCGTTGGTCTTTCCAATTGCTAGTACGATCTATCGGTCGCAACTCCAGATAGATGGAGCAACGTGAAATAAAGTGTCTTGCTCAAGGACATAACGCATCGCCTGGTCCAGGAATTGAACTCCCAAACTCAGGATTGCGAATCCAATTATCTAACCACTCAGCCACACGCCTTTTATATATATATATATATATATATACATATATATATATATATATACATATATATATATATACATATATATATATATATATATATATATATATATATATATATATATATATATATATATATATATATATATATATATATATATATATATATATATATATATATATATATATATATATATATATATATATATATATATATATATATATATATATATATATATATATATATATATATATATATATATATATATATATATATATATATATATATATATATATATATATATATATATATATTAGAAACCTCAGTTTCTAATATATATATATATATTAGAAACTGAGGTTTTTTTTTTACAAAATGAAAATTAACCGAGGTGTCCTAAACGAGTGGAAGTATAAAGAAAAAGAGATGAAATCGAAAATGCAACTGAAGTCTTATTTTTTTTAAAAATATATATATTTATTTGGTTCCTTTACCGGTTTCGCAGTTCTTCTGCTTTTCAAAAGGTGAGTTGAGATGGAGGGTCTGTGGTTTTTCTCACACACACATATATATATATATTTATATATATATATATATAAATCAGGAAAGAAGGTTTACACGGTTTGCTATACAAAAAAGTTTTTAATCACATAGCTTACATTTGTTTCACTGAACTGGTATGACTAGAGATCGCTATCCGCTTAATTTTGCGTTACTCGATCGCCAATACAGAATTATAACCGGTCAGATCTTCGGAGCATGTGGCTGAGTGGTATATATATCCTGTCTAAATTTCCTCTTAGACGTAATACTAATGTTAGGCCAAACATTAACAAATCAGAAATGTCTGCACTTAAACGTATACAAAATGATAAAACAATAATAATTAAACAAGCAGATAAAGGGGGTGCAGTTGTTATAATGGATGCTGAATACTAAAAAGATTTGGTTGAGGAACAACTGAAAGACACAACATTCTATCATGAAATACCGTCAAATATAGACCACAACATCATGAAGAAGATCTACAACCTGGCTTCAAAATACCACAACTAACTAACTGATAAGGAAAGAGACTACATCACCAATTTTGAGCCAAAACCCAGCAACCTGTATGGCCTACCGAAAGTTCATAATCAAAAGAAATACAACTGGCAGTAAAAGAACAAAACAGTGAGTACATTAATTTATTACACACAAAAGACTTAAAACTTATGTTTTATATATATTTTCAAAAATACACAGTCTCTGATAGGCCTGATTTGCATATTAGCAGACTGGCTGATCAGTCGGATCTTCATATTAGCAGACCATTGATCAGCCAGATTTGCATATTAGTAGACTGGCCAGTCAGTTTCCTGTATACGAGCGATAAATGGCTGGCCTTGCCAAATTCCAAGAAAAAATAATAATTATTATATATATATATATATATATATATATATATTATGCAGGATTGAGGCATCATGTTACCATTTATATAATCGAGAAATGCCTTCTAAGATGTGTGTTACTTCTAGAAAATTCTAGTGTAATAACATATCTAACGTAATTGATACTTACTATCGCTTATCGACATTCACCTCAACAACAGCCCTAATGTAGTGATAGTTTATTCCCTTACTCTATACGTCCATTTATAATATCAGTTATTTAATTTGTCAATAAATTCCCCGTCCTATCTAAGTATTCTTATATGGTAATAATCACTTTGCTATCACAATACTCGAACTATTTATCAATACTAACAATATTAGGTTGCTGTTACATGGGTAAGTTACTCAATATAAGTTTACGTATCTATGATCTGTATTCATAAGTTGTTTCATTGTTGATAATTGCTTTGATTTAACATAACATTTCTGCTGTGGCATGGTGTATAGCCCTATTTCGTATCCTATGAATTAGTATTAAGAAAAAATATATTGCCATTGATCAGGTATTCATATGTATATGTATATATATATATATATATATATATATATATATATATATATATATATATATATATATATTTAATATTAATAATAATAATAAATTTGGAGACTAAGATATATATATATATTGTGTGTATGTGTGTGTGTGAGTATGTATACATATATATATATATATATATATATATATATATATATGTCTAATGATAGCTAGGATGCTTCCATAGGCGGTATGCCGGTTGAGCACTCTATGATCCTACAGAGCAGAGTATTATATAATTGAAAACGAAAAATCAGTGATGCATCGAACTCAATGTGTGTGTGTTTCCCCGGCGAACAGCTCGAGGTGCGATCTGTGAGTGGATCGTCCTGTCTCTAAACTCACAGGTTCCTGGGACACGTCTATTTATTTTGGAGCATATCCTTTTCTGGGGTTTCTGACCCTACAGGTCTGTATCGTCGACCTTCATCCGGTTTGCGCGACCTTGGGTTGGTAACTGGTTAGTGACGTCATCATTATTCTGACCTCTGGTAGGAACCCGCTGACCGTCAGCGCGTGAGCTGTCGCTCACCCACTATCCCGTCGGCATAATTATTGCTGTTTGTCAGCTCACACTCCCATTCGCACACACAGAGATACTGACAAATACATACAGAGTAGCTTGTGTGCTTACGTTCACACATGCACGCCCAGAAGCATGCACACATATCCATGTGTAAACACGTACGCATTTTCTAATTTTTGTATCGAGCCTACGGATCCCTGTGCTTGACAAGTTGATGACATTAAAACTGTAAGTTACTACTGGTATGGCAAGCATTCAATTCCGTTCTTAACATTGCTCTTAATCTGCGTTAACATTGCTTCCTTATCCTTTCCCTCATTGTCGAGTGCTTGATTCCGTCTCCTCCACAAACACCTAGATATTAGTAAGTTTCCATTTGATCAAATTTTCTTATCACATTCCCCCGATCAAGATTAATGTCTGAAATTCTCAGCAGCTTTCCTCTAGTGAATGTGACTTTGGCGCATTTATCTAGTCCAAACTCCATTTAAATATCATCACTGAACTGCTTCACAGTGGATAATAGACCTTGCAATTGTTCATCATTTTTTTAAAATACTTTCAGGTCATCCATGTAGAACAAGTGATTAATGGTTTTCTCATAGACTTTATATCCACGTCTTGTTTCATTGAGCATTTTTACTTAATGGTATAAGGGCAATGCAGAATAAAAGCGGTGATAAAGAGTCACCCTGAAAAAATCTACAATTAATATTAACTTCTCCAGCTTCTAGTGATTTTTATTTTTTCGCTATTCAAAAGAGTGTTGTTTTCCATGTTTTCATACTGACAACGGGAGATATTTTGAAAATCTCTAAACACTTTTCAATCAAACTGTGTGGCAAACTATCAAATGCTTTCTCATAATCTATCCAAGCAATTGATAGATTGTGTGTCTATTATGACAATCTTCCAGTATCATTTGTTATCAGGTGATCATATGTATATTCAGATATCTGATCAATTTCTATGTCAGTTAGTAACTTCTTCTTAACATCCTTTCTTCGTATAGCTAGTGTATTACTGTTAATATAGTCTCCGTTGTTAGGATGTTTCTTTTTCCAGGTGATATATGTCTGTTTTGTATTCGATCTATTTTATGTCTAGTACATGGCAGTGTAGTAAGCCTCAAGACTTCTTTATTGTCTTCCCTTGACAATTTTGCACTCCTTTTCTTTGGATTTCTTGAGGGTGAGCATGGGGGAGCCATCAGTAGGATTATTCCGGTTATGGGACGTATCCATATCCGAATTGATAGGAAGGTTTGAACCATTAGCTGATTTTTCGACACCAGTCTGGTTCCTCTCTGAGGGACGCAGCTCTATTTGACCCGGGTGACGAGCGATGCGGTATGAGTTTTTATCATTTGACATTTGCTTTATTTTGTTGCGTTTTATCCTTAACCACCAAGAGGCAATCATTTCGAGTTACCACTCCTCGGATGAGTGTCAATCAAGACTGGATGGGTCATCTTCCCCTTGAGACACGGCTATTTCCCGTCGGCAGCCTTCCCGGCATTTCTTGGTCACGGTTATTTTTTGTTTTTTAAATTGTTATTATTATGAGTTGTATTAGGTGGATTGACAGTATCGGTACAGTCTCGGACACCAAGCTTCGCAGCAAAGAATTACGGCCCTTTATGTTCAAATCCTGCCTTTCATCCTTACGGAGTCGATAAAATAAAGTACCAGTAATGGACTGGTATCATTGCTAGTCTTGTGCCAAAATTAGAAAAAAAGTATTATTATTATTATTATTATTATTATTATTATTATTGAATGCCATGGTTGACGGAGGCTTGGCTCTGTAAGGTACAGTCATTTTTAACCGCTATAACAATTGTAAATTGTTTAAAACTTGAACCAAATTGTAGATAAAAACAACCTCCCCTTCGTGAGAGGGGTCTTTCTCCCCGTTATTTGGCCCTTCGCGGTTAAATAACCGCCTATTGGGGTTGTGTGCCCAATATTCATTTTAAACCCCCAAAAAACATGGCTACAAAAAAGCATTTTCACAAGTCACTCCCACTCATTCCGTCTTCTCCCTCAATCGTCCCTACATCAGAGAGAAGATTGTCTCTCTCCCTCCCTTCTCTAAATGTTGTGTCGCCTCTTTCGTAAGCGACGCCATTAAAGAAAAAGAAAGATAGTTTCTGATAGCTTTCACCAAGAGCACGTGCATACCGTGGAACATTTCTCCACGACGTCACAACCTCGAAAAGTGTGTGCGGTAAATACGGAAAGCCATTTCATTCGTCTGACGTCATGAGTAATAGCAGTAGCAGCCGTAATAACAGCAGCAGCAGCAACAGTGCCAAGGAAAACACTAGTAGCAGCCGCAACAACATCAGCAGCAGCAACAGGTACATCAACAGCAGCAGCAACAACAACAACAACAACCACAGCAACAGCGGCGGCGGCTCTCTTAGTACTAACAGCAACAACAAAAGTAACAGCAGCTCTGACGACAACAACAACAACAACAAGAAAGAAAAACCAATCTCGTTTGCAGGTATCGCAAAGAACCTGGAAACCATCCTAATAACAAATGAGGAATTAAATGAAGCAAAGAAGATGGTGACGAAAACCGGACAGCGAGTAATCTGCAAGGCAGCCGAAACATTTTTAGAAATCCAACAGCACTGTACGGTCACGTACCCACAGGAAGCACAAAATCCCGTAGGGTTGAAAGAGCCACAGAGACTCAAATACAAAAAGCCTTAGGGTCTGTGTGGCGTCGGAAAACGCATATCACCCGGGGTAAGAAATATGCCACCGTGGACGTGCTTTTTGCCACACCCCAGGAGGCAAGGGTTCAATTCTTAGTGACCCTAAGGGTTCAATTCTTAGTGTCATAATTAGTGACCCTAAGAAGCGAGGAAATGGTGTTGGTGCCCTCCTACTACGGACAAATTGTGAGGGTCAAACTCTCCTCCTTCCGAAACCGGCTCCACTGCTACCAGCAAGCACGAAGGATAGGTCCGTGGCACCCATACCCACGCCACGAAAATCAAGAACAGCAACAGCAGTGGAAGTATTAACAACAACAACAGTAATACCAACTGCAGCTGCAACAGAGACACCGCTGCAAACATCACCATCACCAAGTGAAAGAGTGGAGCTGGTATCCCTCCCTGACCTCAGAGAATCGAACATGGAGTGTGAGGTGGAAGAGGGATCGCAAAAGGTCGCAAGAAGGCACAAACGCAGAAGCAGCGCATCGTCGTCTTCGAAAAGGGAGGAAAGAAATGAAAAAAGAGTAAAGGCTACTGCAAAGAGACTTACAGCAGCAACACCACCAACACCATCACCACCCATACTGGCACCACCATAACCACCGGCGGCAACCGCGCCGCAAACAACAACAACACCTTCAACACTACCACCTCAAGCACCAACATCGCAAACACAACAACAAAACACACACACCCAGCAACAACGACAATAAAGTAGCAGAACCAAACCTCACCCCCAGAAAAATAAATTCACAGCAATAAATACAGACAACAAGGAACTAATGACTTACATACTTGAACACACAGACATTTCACAGCACGACTACATAATACCAGTACCAATCAAACCACCAACGAACAAAAGACTGGTAGGAATAGCACAGAAACAATACACAAACATTAAAACGAAGTTCCTCAACGCAGTTGATGATTTCAGAGACCTAGGAGGGACACTCAACCTGAGAGTATTTTCGGATATACTCACAGAAGAGACGACGACCAGCCGAAGGCCTGATTCAACGGTCCCTTCACCAGACGATCAAGTGAAAAGGGATGGAGAAACCATACTTCCTCTACGAGAAGTAAGGTAAGTGGTCTTTCCCATATTTTCGATTCCATTTCAACATGACCTCTCTCAGAATAGGCAGCACAAATGCGCGTGGCTTGGGGTCGTCATGGAAGCAGAGCCACCTGCTCAACGACCTTAGGTCACTAAACATAGATAAGTGGCCATCAGCGAAACCAGAATCTCCGAAGCACGGGCCTACGCACCGATCTTCGGCGGCTACGGTGTGTACGCGTCTCCCAGCCGTCCTGGATCGGGTGGGGGGGTTGCTGTGCTCTTTCGGAGGGGTTTAGACCTTGCCATACGGGCCAACTTCCTGGACCCAGAAGGTAGGTTGATGGTGCTGGATGTGACCAGCGGAGACGGGCAAGCTTTCAGGTTGTGGCCGTCTATGCCCCGATAGGATCAGGGCGGCCTGATTTCTTCCGGCGTCTCGAGACCTTTCTTGGAACGTCCCGCTCTTTAGTGGCTACTGGAACGGGATCTTAGATGCACGCTGGGACTGTGTGGGATTAGTGGATAGAGGTGGATGGTGCAAGAGCCTCACCAACCTGCTCAGGCGTTTTGAACAGACAGGTACCTATTAGATTTGCCGAATGTGCCAATGTGGACTTGGACAAATCCCATAGGGTCATCCAGATCATATCCAGATAGAGTATTTTGTAGGGAAATAGATAGGTCTAGCATAGGCTGTCCACAATTCAAGATAATCAGCTACACGAACCACAAATTCGTGATCTGTGTGCTTGACTTATATAGGCTTCATAGACGAGAACCTGGCTACTGGAAGCTAAACGCGTCCTTACCAGCGCGCAAGGCCTACAGAGACCGGATTAGCAAACTAGTTAAGCGGGCGTTGACGGGGGCCATCGTCAACAACAAGTGGTGGTTTGCTCTGAAATGAGCGATTAGAATAGAATCCATTAGGTTTAGTAAGGCTTTAGCAATAGAGAAAACTAGAGCAGAGGGAGAACTAGTTAGACAATTAGACGAGGCGCTTAGCAAAGGCATTGCGGCCGACGTGCTTGCATGCTACTCGATCCCAGGCAAATGTGTGAAGCTTTTCAGCGACACTTCACTCAGCTGTTCGGGGGCAGCGGTGGGCCTGGTCGAAGGATGGACGTTAGTGTCTACCTCGACGGACTGCCGCGGCTCTCGGCCACTGAGTCGGAGTGTTGCGAAAAACCGGTAACAGCCGTTGAAGTAAGGGATGCAATGACTGGCTGCACAAGGGGTAAATCGCCTGGTTTGGATGGTCTGCCCTATGAACTTTACGTACAGATGCCAGACTTGTTCGGAGGCCTCTTGGCGGACGTCTACTGCAACTGGCAACAGAACGGGAGAATTCCCAGTTCTGTGAGCCGAGGAGCGGTGGCACTGCTGAGAAAGGATCCGAACAAGGGGCATAACATAGATAATTTCAGGTCAATAACTCTGCTAAACACAGAGTTCAAGATGTTGGCCAAGGTGCTAGCAAAGAGGTTGGCGCTTGTCGTTGGTGGTCTGGTGGGAGAGGCGCAGACATGCGCCATTCACGACAGATCCATCCACGACAACCTCCACCTCATGCGATACATCGTAGAGATGGTAGCTAGGGAACCTGGCACGGGTGGGTCCTTGATCAATTTAGATCAGTCGAAAGCTTTCGATATGGTCGACCATCGTTACCTAGCGGCAGTCCTGAGGGCGGCTGGCTTTGGGCCCATCTTCAGAGGCTGGATCGCTGCCATGCACAGCGACATCTGCTCTGTGGTGAGAGTGAACGGTCACCTTTCGAAACCGTTCAACATCATGCGCTCGGTCCGCCAAGGATGTCCCCTCTCGTCCCTCTTGTACGTATTGACTCTCGAGCCATTACTGCACAAACTGGAGACGTTGAGGTGGATCCCTCGCGAACTAGGATGCGGAAGATCCGTGTCAGCATATGCGGACGATGTCACCGTAGTGGTGTCGAACGCCAAACACATCGAGGCGATCGGCACTACACTAAGAGAATACGAAACGGTGACAGGAGCAATGATCAACCAGGAAAGGTCAGTGGGCCTGCAGCTCGGCACCTGGAGAGGCAGGCCCATGCCGTCCAACAGCGTCATCGGACGCTGGACGGACGGACCGGTTAAATTGCTAGGGGTCTGGTTCGGTCCGGACCTCCAGACGGACAAAAACTGGGACGAGGTGACGAACAGGGTGGCTTCTCTCACACAGAAATGGGCGGAGAGGAAGCTATCCCTGAAAGGTCGAGCAGAGGTGGCTAGCGCGTACATCGCGTCTGTCATCTGCTACCGCCTGACCTTCGTAACTTGTCCCAAGCCTCGCCTGACTGCGCTGGAGCATTTGCTCTTTCGCTTTTTGTGGAAGGGACGCTCTCCGATGATCAGGCGGTCCATCTGTTGTCAACACCCGCTACGTGGAGGGCTGGGCATGCCGTGGCTGATGATGCGCAGGCACACGCTCAGGCTAAGACATCTCCACCTCTTCCTCGACGGTGATCAGGTGTGGTCGCCGTTTGCTAGACGCGTTTTTCCCCAGCTCGTTTCCTTGACGGAGCTGCAGTCCTGGGTCAAGCGAAGACCGAGAGACAGCGATTGGAGACAGGAATGTCTTCAGGCGCTCACAGCCCTCGACTAATCTGGCAACGTGATCGGTGGAAACTCCACCTTGGCGTTCCATAAAGGATTAGTGGAGGGGAAGAGCGATGACCTACTTGGGGAAACTCTAGTCGTCGACGAAAATCAACTAGCCAATCTCTTTGGAAGAACTTTCGGGCCGGGGCCTATGGACAACTTCCAGAAATCTCTGGCCTGGCAGTGCTACCGAGGAGCCTTGCCAGTTCGGGATGAACTCTACAGGCATGGAGGTGCCGTCAGCCAGGTATGTCCGAGATGCGCGCAGGGCGATGAAACCGTCCTGCACGCACTCGTCCAGTGTCCGAAAATTGCTGACTTGTGGGTTTATGTCGAACACCTGCTGTCGCGTGTAGGACGGATCCGGCTATCATCTGAGTCCATCGTGAGGATTGCCCCACCCTCCTCCTTTAGCGGGGAAGGGCAGGCAGTTTTTATCTGTCTGGTGGCCATGGCGAAAGATATAGTATGGTGGACACGTTTGAAAGGGCTGAAGACGAGCACTTAACTCTTCGGTGATGCCCTGATTGACTTTTTCAAATTTCATTTGAAAAGGAAAATCAGAGTAGAGAGGGAAGTGCTCTCTTCCCAGCATTTTGTTGAAAGATGGGTGAGAAAAGCAAGAATGGCCCGAGTGAAAGGGCCTACTCTGAGTATATATCTGTAAATTAAATGTGGAAACCTGGGAGAGGGCACTTGCGTTGGTGGTAAGGTTCACTGTGGCCTTTTACTGGGCTTTCTCCACAAATCTCCCTCCGAAGTCTCCCCCCTATTGTGGAATTTTTCATTGTTATTTTTTTGTTACATCCTCTGTTTCTGTTTTTTACACGCAGAAATGCCCATTTGTACCGTACTGTATTGTCCTGCACTGTCCTTAATGTCTACTTTATGTAAACCCTTATGGTTAATAAAGAAATCATTATTATTATTATTATTATTATTATTATTATTATTATTATTATTATTATTATAACGTTCCTTTATGGTTTGTGTTCAAATCCCGGCGAGGTTAAATTTGCCTTTCATCCTTACGGGGTCGATAAATAAAGCACCATTAATACACTGCGATAATTTCTGGCCTTGTGCCAAATGTAGAAACAATTATTATTATAATATATATACATAGATTCATTTATGGATAGAACTGCTTACCCCGTTTAGTTAACTATGATGCAATAATAGGAAAATACTCTATATCATGGACCTCTTTCGTAATCGAAGTTGAATCCCTTGGCTGGTGACATGATGCGTGCGGATTGCATGAATTAGTTAATCAATAAAGGAATTACGACAAACACAAACAGAGAATACAGAAAATAGTGAAGATATTTTATCCGGAGATAGTCGGCATGGACGATAACAAGTTGAGTATGCGTTGAGTTTTACCGTTGTTCGATATTTTCCTGCATCGCAAACAACATATTTTATGAACACGTCTGTACATAAATAGCAATAACTGATGACTGACTCGATCAATCATCTTCAAACACATATGTATCTGCAGGAAAGGCCATGACCTACATGCCGCTATAACTATATATATATATATATATATATATATATATATATATATATATATATATAAAGGAAAAGTATAGAAATTATTGTGAGCAAGAAGCCAACAGTATTTCATAATATATAAGTGACTATAACGTCAAATACATATATATATATATATATATATATATATATATGTGAGTGTGTGTGTATATGTATGTATATATTTATATATATATATATATGTATATAAATATGTATATATATAGATAGAGAAAGAGAGAGAGAGAGAGAGAGAGAGAGAGAGAGAGAGAGAGAGAGAGAGAGAGAGAGAGAGAGAGAGAGAGAGAGAGACTAATATGTGTCTCTTTCTTTAATTTATTCCAGACGTCTATGTTAGTCATACAAATATGTAACACTTATCTTTGATAACATGTCCATGATCTTATTGAACCACAGTCAAGTATGACACTATTTATGTGAATGATTGTACAAGGAATCTATTTAATCAACTTCTAAGCATACACAATGTAGCATCACCTTTCAGAAAAACCGATAGAGGAAATACTCTAGATGATCTGTTTAGTTTTACGGTGTCCTGTCCTTGTGATCTAATGATTAAATGCAATTACAATAATTGCGATTTCAATTATTTCACTGGAAAGCTAATCGTATCTAGAGACACTGATAAAAAATGAAATGTAAACCTATAACGAATATAGATTTGTTGCTGTTGCAATCAAGGGTGAAGTTTAGAGACACAAATACTTCAATTATGTGTATAACATCAGATAAAGTTGTAAAATATGTCTACTCGTACCAAAATTTGCGTATATGTGTGTAGAAGAACATTTGGGTGTTTTTCTTCATCTCTTTGTATCTTATTCATTAGTGTCAAATGAGATTACTTCAGATTGATTCATTTCGTTTTCGTGTGTAATTTTAAGTCTTTCGTGAAATATATATGTATATATAACGATGATGCCATGGTGGTCATATACATTACACACACACGTACACACACACATACATATATTTATATATATATATATATATATATATATATATATATATATATATATATATATATATATATAATTGCAAAGCTTCTTGTCGGGAATGAAGTCTTGCAATTGCCTATATGCGTGTACTATAAATGGGCAGGTTGAGCAAGTTGTAAGCAACGAGATCGAAAACATTTGATACCGATCTAAGCCCTCTCTTTTTACACACACACAGACACACACACACACACACACACATATATATATATATACATATATATATATATATATATATATATATATATATATATATATATATATATATATATATATATATGTTTGTATATAAAGAGAGGGCTTAGATCAGTATCAACAGTTTTCGATCTAGTTGCTTACAACTTGCCCAACCTGCTCATTTATAGTACACGCATATAGGCAATTGCTAGACTTCATTCCCGACAAGAAACCTTACCCATTAAATAAGCGTGGAATTATTGTTTCAACAGCTACACATATGAAAACGTTTCTAGATTTGTATGTATCCATGCGTGTGTACGTAAGTGTGTGTGCGTAGTGTGCGTAGTGTGCGTAGGTGTATTTGTACGTGAGGTATGTACGTTTTGAGTTATGTGTATCCACACGCATGTTTCTTATCAATAAATGTGTATATGCTGTTAATACATGCGGCATTTTCCGAATGTTTTCATATGTTAGCTATCCAATTAATGGATTGTACTTGTAACGTCCTAAATAGTCATATTCTTTCTGGTTATGTGAAGCCCACCTTCTCAAGATTTGTATTGAAGCATAAAATAATATATCCCAGAGCCCCAATAATCACAAGTATAAATCTGAAGGCGTAGTGAGGGCGGATTATCTGCATATAATTCATTAATTCTGCATAGATGTTTTACTTTACGCTAATCTTTAATATTATGTTGGCATCTTCTAGGCAGCTGATTTCCACTACGGTGCATGCCTTCTTTTCCCTGTACCATATCACTATATCTGGTCGCTTATGCTTACATTTTATAAATGTTTTCACTAGAATATTTCTCCAGTGCACTTTCATAATATGTATATGTCTTTAAAATTAGTGTAAACTTTTATGTTTATTGTCGGGGCTATTTTTCCTATGTATGTATGCATTATGTATGTATGCATGTGTGTATGTATGCATTATGTATGTATGCATGTGTGTATGTATGCATGTATGTATAAGTTTTGTGTGCGTGTGTGAATTTGCCTCCGTACAATTAAATTAACTTTTTTTGTTTGCTCTAATCTATCGATCTATGAAAATATATAGACCTCGCGTCAGGGTATATATATATTTATCATTTTCTTTTTTTAACTTCTGTTCCTAGGCGCCTCAACGAGATTTTCGACCTGTTGATAGATACCAATTGCAGTTTTCCTCAATTCACAGCCTGTTATCTAGGAAGAAATATACTGTGAATAAAGTAGAATAATTTATCTGCAATATGAAGCATTGCGTATGGTTGCTATGCCTTTGATCAAATGACTCTTACACCAAATGTGACAAAGGGCTAACCAACAAGAATGAATAGTATCAGGCACTCTCATTTCCTCATCTTTATTTTCGTAAGCTACTTGGATAAAAAAGCAAGTTACATATAATGAGATATTTGGCAAGCATCGTATATCGATGTAAATAAAAACCAATTTGTGTTTACTACCCATTCTAGATTGCCGTTTGATTGCAGATTGAATAGTATTACCATATAGCATTGCTGCTATTATCCTCGAGGGTCACATAAACATAGTAACTTCAATTTATCTCCATCGTCGGAATCGATAGATCTAATAAAATCAGTTTATTAAAATATTTCAGCAAGTTAGCCCTATACGGTACACAAATATGCACATTTATTTCAAGGGGACACTTATTAATATTTGCAATGTGGAATTGTGACATGGATTTACTATTTCGTGTTCATTATATTTATATTGATGCTATGGCCGTATCGACGACGTTTAATTTGTAGATTATCATTCGGTTTCTTTTACACAGTTGATTGCTAATTACTTACTGCCTTGTCTAAACCGCCATTATATCAATAGGGCGGTGGATTGAGAGTATCGGTAGAGGGTCGGACGCCATACTTTGCAGCAAAGAGTTACAGCCATTTATGGTCTGATTTCAGAACCCACCGATGTTAACTTTGCCTTTCATTCTCACGGGGTCGATAAAATAAAGTACCAGTAATACACTGGAATATTTGCTAGCCGTGTGGCAAAAGTAGAAACAATTATATCTAAAGGCTAAAAATGTTGTCGTGTGAAGAAATTAGAAATTTGCAGAAATAAGGATTAATTGTGACAAAAATTATAAATAATAGTAACTCACTAAACCCAATTCACATATTCCTTACACAATTATGTTTCAATTTGTCTAAATGTAAATTTGCTTAAGACGTTCAATCAACGGTTAACTAAACAATACATTTAACAATATTTTATACTTACCGTCAGAAAAAAAAATGTAATTTAGTAGTACGTATTGTCACTATTTTGATCGGCAGCATTAAATATTCACTTATAACATTCTATTATAAAGACCAATCCCGTATTGTCGATATTGTTTACAAATCCATATTTTCGATATTGTTTACAAATCGGAAAAATGGAATACTGATATATAGAAAACCTGAATAAAATTGGG
>OZ024743.1:16428971-16561471 GCA_964016885.1 Eledone cirrhosa | reverse complement strand
TACGTACATATGTATGTATCGCTGAATGTGAATGTGTGTATTTCCTTTCGTATTTGTTCGTTTTATATTCAGTGAAGATGCACATACATGAACAACTCAGATATTTCGCACTGAATTACACGTTAATTTAAATCAACGGAAGCTGATGTGAAAGAGTATAGTTTCTGCGTGTTTGTCTATAGGTAGGTTGTTAGCGGTCCTTTCGTGTATCAAACACTAATTTGCATCCGTGAGCGTTATCATTATGGAGACTATATCAACGTAAATGTTTAGCATCATTATTTTTGAAACTTTTGAAAATTAACCTTGTTTCGTGAAGTTTCAATTCTTTAAACTGTGAAAACATTAGATGAAAAAACAAAATACCTTGAAAAATACCACAGTAAATGCTATGCTACTGGAATGTGTAGTTCCATTATTCTTTGACAATAATAGATTTCTTGTAGTAAAGGAGATTTTATATTACTGGGGAATTTTTCACAACATCCAAAGTTTTAAAAATCCATGAGTCGGAAATACTATCAAGCGTTTGTCATAGCCAATCCAAGCACTGCTCAGTCTTCAAACGTTATGAGATTTTTCTAGAATTATTTGGTAGAAGTTGGTCTCTACAACCAGAGAAACTATGGTGACAGCCTTTCTACTCAATGGGGATACGATGACTTCAATAAGTAAATGTATATGTTGTCTCAGTCAAAATTCAAAATGATGCGGAAAATAAGTAATGAGATGATAATTGTTTGGAGCATTTGTTTCTGTTTTTTTCGGTAATATATATATATATATATGTTATACCTTGTGCAAATCAAAGAGTTTTCTTAAGTTAGTGCATAATTTCCTTGTAAGATATTAACAACATATCAAGGGTATCAGTTAGAGAACAAGACGACGGTTGACACGTTATCACTGCCAGGAGATTTCCCTCTGTTGTATTTCTTTAGTGCTAACTCAAGTCCTTCCTTTGCTATATCTTGCCAAACCTGACTTTCTAAATTATTACATATTCCTGCCGCATCTTTATCCATTATTCATTACGTAATCACTTTTAACGTGGATGTAAAGATCCTAAGCCATGAGAGTCCATGAGAGTCGTCTAATAGCTTTTATAACTAATAAACAAAAGAAAGAGAGCCACAAAGAAAAAATACAATAATGTCAATGACACATTGTAGAGAAGAAGCAAAATTAAGGGAAATTGTGCACCGCTAAAACAGCTAAATCCTCCAATAAATGGGTTGATAGATAATTGAAATTATATTGACAATCCAGCGATGGTAATGTTTTGTTTTAAATACCAGACTCATGTTGTTTTCTAAGACAAGTATTGCCATTTTTCTTTTACATTGGAACAAATATTGATATAGATTTTCTGTATAATCTCCACAAAGATATAGATGTGGACATATACGGATTGTCCTTTTAATGGATAGTTTATGGATATATGGTCCGTTTAAAGGCAACGTATTATTTATTTATTTCAAACTTTCAGTACCTGATACGTTTTAAACATTCACAACTCTGATTGAGATAATGGGGGCATGATATTTGATAATTTTATCTCACGATTCATCCCAAAATGTTTACCATTGTTGAATCATTATGATTTTTACTGAATAATTCGATTTGGATATTTTGGAATGTAAACTATATATATCGTTTACCTTTGTTCTCTACCTGTTTTTCTGTTAATATTTGCATGGCATGGCATTCATTGTGATTTGTTTATTATTTACTGATGAATAGGTATCTATTTCTTGTTTTCTTGATGGAATTATTTTTATGTTCGATGAATTATCAGTCAGTAAATTGAGATGTTTTTCATACAGGTTTGAATTAAATATTATAAAGTTCTGAAATTTAAATCTGTATTCTTAATGTGAAAAAGACCTAATAGCACCACACACTTTTCCGTTGTTTGAATGTCCTTCGGGTTGTATAACTAAATAAATGTTAAGTGATTTTGATTGTGTAATATTATTATGGTATTTCTTTGCGCTCCGTTTCGATGTTTATTAAAAAATTGATATACACATTGTTGTTTAATGCGTAAAACCTTTTGAAGCTAGAACTGTCTATAAACATTAGCCAAGTGTACATATTTTAATGAATGTGCGTTAAGATACACGTGACAAAATCGTGTTTTATGATGTTATATACAACATACGCATTAATACATTAGTATTAATGCGTATGTTGTATATCGTTTTCTTCATTTGTTATTATCACATGTAAGTTGAAAACATGGTATACAATATATTTATTTACCACACCATATATACATGTTTTCAGCATTCAGCAAATCTGATGATATTTGATCATACTGTAATGTTATTTTTCATATATATATCAGATTTTCTTGCACATAACGTTGTTACACGTGCTGGAACCTTTGCGTTCAAAGCACCAATATTATCTACATGTGCTAAGGTGGATTGAATTAATTCAGTCCTTTAAAATAAATTTTAAATATATGTAACACAATTCTACATAATTAATCATTCACATTCTGTAAATATTCCTTTTAAATTTGGGACAATATTTAAATCAATAACAAGTACGGAAATATTAAAATTTTAGATGTTTACTGGATCTCCATAATATTTTTGCATAATGCAAATTTTCTCAGAAAACATAAAATAAACAATGTTTAAAAGTTTGCTTTGCTACGTATAGATATTCAAATCCTGTAATACATACTAGTTTTTTTTTCTTTTTTCATCGTATATATAATCACGAAATACCGAGTATGTCCAAAATTAAGGCGTCATCCCTATATCCTGTTTGTTTGGGTGTAATCTATTCCGTGCACAGGGCGAAAATATATCCATGCCATTCCTAACTCCTACAATTTGCTACATAAGATGTTTCATGATCAGAAAATAATGTATACATACAATTGAATCCTAATCTACCGATAAGGGACATATAGAATTGCTTATTGCACTTTGATGGGTGTTTTGCCTATAATACGCTTTAGAATATCGTTGCTCAATAGTAAAATTATTTTATGAAACGTAGAAAATAAAATGTATAACCAGTATACAATCAATCATGATTATTTTGGTAATACATATAAATACTGATGAAGCATACAGGAAATGCAAACTAATTACACATGTTAATCAATAAATAGAAATATAGAATATCAAAACACTTGATTGAGTAATAGACCATCTTACATAAAATAACAAACATTGACCGAAGATTTATCGAAATAGTACATACAAACGAATACAAATACGCGAACACACACATATGTAATTATATATATATATATGGTAGGGGTATATTTGCGCGTGCGCTTCTGTGTGCGTGTGTGTGTGTATCATATTTAATATAGAAACGGGTTGTGCAAGACTAGAACTGTTTCATTCAAAGTAAATCATCAGGTTACTTCCGATGGAAGCTGGGACTCAAACACACACATACACACGCACACAAATGCATAGCACACACACACGCCCACAACCACACACACACACATACACACACACACACACGCACAGACATATATATACATATGGCGAGGGAGAACTATTGAGAATGAATTTTCTGGTGATTACTTTTTAAAGAACATAAATGTTCCAGGATGTACAACACTTTGGCATAGAAACGAAATACAATCAGAAAGACTACCGCAGCATTTTTGAAATATGTATTATTATATTATGCAATTTCATCATCTTTGAAAGTAGGCTGAATTCAAACAGTTTCGACTTGATGAGAAGGTTATAATGTAAAGGAAATTATATGAAAATGCCCTCGTGTTCAAGTCGTGTACAGCTTTCGAAATCATTGAATGTGAATCGATACTGATGAATATAATCAAATGAACCACCGCCCTAGGAAGAGGTGAAACGCTTCAACATACTTCCCCACAGAACATCGAATCGTCCTGGCATAGCAGTTATTGTCTTCGTGAACGAACGTGATATATATGACATTTTTACATTTAGTATAATTTATGCCTTATGTATTATGTATTATGTGTTACGTATTATATACTATGGCAATATATATTATAATTTGTATGTTACAATATGTGTTAGTTTTACTTTTATTTCATAATATATTTAATATGAAATTTACAATAATTGACATTACATGATCCTATATGGACGCCATACCAACACATATTTCTCCAATTAATTAAGTTATATAATAATTATCTAATAAATCAATTTCTGACAGAACGAACCACTTACATTAATTTGAAATACTTAATTTGTCGCGTACTGTAGCTTTAGGTCACATGACATGTAATCTAGCCCTAGAATGACATGTGTGGTGAGAGTTTATATTTACATTAGAGTACGTTGCTGAAAAATTTATATATGTATATATATGTGTGTGTATGTGTTTATCCCGCGTTCAATCGGGGGTAACAACAGTAAGTACGGTATAACTATTTAGGATAGAAATAGCTTGTATAAATATTTAGCAGTGTATAAATATTTAGGATAGAAATAGCTTCTACAGGACTAGAAATGTATCATATGGGTTCAACTTCTCTGAAAACCCACCCACTAACCCTCTACTGGACGCCTTTGAACAGGACTTACTTAAGATGGTCATGAATACTAAATATAAGAAGTTCAAAACCAATAAGCTTCATAAAGACATGGATACCTTTCTAACAGGCTGCGCACTACTAACGGGATTATTGTCAAAGCGGATAACGCATCTAACTTGTACACAATGGACATTAATACCTACCACGACCTTATACGGAAGGAATTACATAAAACATATAAGAAAACCAATAACCAAGCACTACTTAACATAAACAAACAAGCACACCATATTGTCAAAAATCTAGAACTTGAAGATAGAACTGAGCCCATGACAACTTGCACCCCCACCTTTAATCTTAAGGACCACAAATTAGATTTCCTAGATAAACCCACAATTAGATTAATATGCCCTTCTAAGTCAGACATAGGTAAAATTAGCAAGCATATTTTAGATAGAATAATAATACAATTAAGGAATAAACTAGTTATTAAACTTTGGGACAATACTAGCGACACAATTAAATGGTTTAATAGTATAGATAACAAAAATACCTCTAACTTGATACAATTCGACATTAATGACTATTACTCCTCCATATCACCTGATACTCTAAACAAGGCACTAGCATTTGCGAAAGCCAAATTCTGACTTAACCGACGACGAAATAAACATTATCCTAGCAGCTAGAAAGACGATAATTAAAATTGAAAATAACTTTTGGGTACGTAAGGATAGAATAGATAAGTTTGACATAACTATGGGTGCTAATGACTCAGCACAAGTTACGGATATTGTTGGTATATACATAGCCCACACCTTACATAATAAATTTAGTTACCTTCAAGGCGGAATATATAGAGATGACGCTCTCCTATTAGTTAAAAACATGAATAAACAAAGCATAGAGCGAACCCGTAAGAGCATTAGAAGAACCCTAGATAGCCTTGGCCTTAAAATCACCTACGAATATAGTACCAAAGTAGTTAACTTCCTAGATGCCACCTTCAACCTCAACACCCAAATGATCACACCCTTTCACAAAAACAATGAGAACCTCACCTATATCCACACTAGCTCTAACCACCCACTATCTATTATAAGGTCCGTGCCATGTAGTATATCACTTAGAATATCCCGCCTCTCATCTAACCAACAAATATTTGATCAACACGCTGAATATTACAACACTGCATTAGAACGGGCTGGCCACACCGACAAACTAGAATACATAGACCGACACAACCATAAAACACATAACCATAGACACGCCAAACGCCCCACAAACACCCGCACACACGCACCTATACCCCCTAATACTAACCACACCACAAATACAACAGCAACACCAAAACAAAACAGAACACGGAGTAGGTCTTACATTTGGTATAATCCTATTTTTAACTCTTCTATTAGCTCTAACTTACCTTCCACATTCTACAAAATTATAAAAAAACACTTTCCAAATTCACATAAATATAGTAGTACACTTAATACCAAAACAATTAGACTATCTTATTCCACTGCACCAAACCTAGACACACACATTAAGATGCTCAACGCCAAAAAACTCCGTAACAACAACACCCCAATCACTCAACACAATAATACACCTAATACACAACCACCCACTAACAAACAGTATGCACAAAACACACTCACACACACATCTCAGCCCACCTATAACTCCACGACTGCCCATAACAGAAATTGTAATTGCCAGCTTCCAGAGACTTGTCCATTGAATAATGAATGTTTGCATTCAAACCTAGTGTACAGGTGCTCGGTTGAGTCGGACAACCAAACCTGGCACTACATAGGCAGCACTGCAAACACCTTCAAAACTCGTTGGTACACGCATCGTTACGGAATAAAGCACCCCAACACTGTTACGTAACGACTCTCGCCGACAAAATTTGGCACTTAAAAGGGAGTAACCGACAATACACCCTTAAATGGACCAAACTCTCACATACTCCTCCATACCAGAGTGGGATGAAAACGTGCCCGTTGTGTAATAATGAGCTCTTCCATATCCTAAGCTCAGGCCACCAACTACTCAACAACAAAATTGAAAGGTCAATCTTTTGCCAGTACAAACTAAAAGCGAATTTCTCTCACTTCAAACCTTCAACTAAATCCTAACACTACCTCTCTTCCTTTTCTACCCTAAATAACAATTCTACACTCCTAAAAATAGACTATATATGAAATTTAATACTTTCTTCCTTCATCTATTCTCTGGTAAAACTTTCGCCTGTCCACTACCAACTGCCACTTAAAATTCTATCTTCCTTCTCTCTCCCTCTACTCATCACAAGTTTTAGCACACAACCCTCCTCCCCCTCCCTTATTGTAACTTAACTATATTCTATACAAATCCTCTCACACCACCATATCTCTTTCTCTTTCTCTCCCTACCTCCGTCCCTTTTCTTTCTCTCTCTCTCCCTCACTTTTGCCCCTCTCTCTCTCTGTTCCTCTATCTTACACTACTACCCCTTATTTCATTTCCTAAGGTCATTTCAACTTTGTATTTTGAAAATTCGGATGCCACAGTATCTTTCTTGATTGCCTATTATTACATAATGTAGCAATAATGGACTGAAATTATGATGAAACAATTGTTAATACGTGGATTAAATCCTTTTGTAACTGTTTACCTTCGTCCTATTTCTCTTTTTTGATAGATATACATTTATATACAATTCACAAGAATCGAAGTTATGTTCAAAGCATTTATTCGCTTACAATTGTTTCATCCAAACCTAGGCTTGGAGTCTTCGGTAATCAGGTAGTAATACTACTGGTAATACGGTAGTAATAAATTACTGACCTTCACTGTTTAAGGTTTAAAATATACATAACTATAAAAAGTTTAAAATATACATAATCATAAATAGTATCCTGAATATTATATATATTTATATATATATATATATATATATATATATATATATATATATATATATATATATATATATATATATATATATATAAAAATGAAGATTTAGAAATTGAAGTTAGGATTATCCGACATCACTTGTCTACTAGCCTCCATAGGTATTTCTTCGCATTACAGACCATATACCTCCAGCTAGGGCGATACAATGACTAAAATAAGTTATTGGGATAAAAAGAGTTGGGTGGAGAAAGAGAAAGACATGAAAACAGACACGAATGGTGAGGCGACGTAAAGAGAGGAAACAAATGAACATTCAAGTCAATAATTCATTTCGGACATAAGAATTGGCGAATTTTGACGAGAATGTAAAGACACATCTTAGCCGTACGGATGTGAGCGAGGAAAAGGATCGCGTACGGTGTGTGGCGATGTAGGAGGTGAGAGAGACGATGAGTAGCAGAGAGTGAGTGGATGAAAGTGTGAGGAAGAGGCTAGCCGAGAGAGGGTGACTAGCAGAGGGGGTCAGGTGAAAGTAAGAGGGAGTAGGAGAGAGAATGGGGCCAGAGAAAGGGGATAGCAGTAAGAGAAGAGAAAACAGACAGGTCACAGCGAAGGGGAAAGCATATATGAATCAACAATGGCGAGCTGTGTTGTTGCATTTTCCTCCGGGAAAACAATTGTAACACACAATAAATTGAGTTCAGATGCATCTGAATTTTCATTTTCTATTTTATCATACTGTGGTCTGAAAGAGCATAAGATGCTCAACCGGCACACCGCCTATGGAAGCATCTTAGCTATCATCAGACACCCCCCCCCCCCCCATATATATATATATATATGTAGGAGGTGACTTTTATTGTAGTACAATAAAGCAATGCAGATATCGGATAAGAAGCACTCTACAGTTTGTAGGACTGGAGTATACATAATATAAGATCAAAAGATGGTTAAAGGAGTTCCATGTATTTTATTATGCGCATTTCAAAAACAAACATCATCATGCAATAATATTTGTGTTTTCATCAGATAAAACAGGAGAACATGATATGAAGGCTAAAAAACACTTGTGGATAGTGCAGTTTTAAATCAACATATGAAAAGTGGTTTTAGATTGATGTGTGATATTGGGAAAAATATTTTATTTAGAGAGGGGGGGTGGAAAGGATGAAAAAGGGGAGGAGATGAGAGGGAGAGATGGGTGATAGAGAGAAAGAAAGAGATAGTTTTTATAACTGAGAGGAGATATATTGTTTTACATAGAGAGGTTGAAAACCGTTGGAAGATAATGTATAAATTAAAAATTTGAAATTAACGAAGGGAGGATATGTGCGAGGAAAGAATATTTTATTTGTGGAGGGGGGGGGGGTGAAAAAAGGGGGAGGAGATGAGAGTGAAGGTGGAGAGGGAGAGATGGGTGATAGAGAGAAAGAGATAGTTTTTATAACTGAGAAAAAGATATATTGTTTTACATAAATTAAAGGAATTTGAAAATTAACGAAGGGAATTTATGTATGAAGATAGAGAGAAAAAATAATAATTGTGGATGAATATTCTAACCGTCAAAAAAAGTGTGTGTTGATAAGTATTGTGGCAATTTCAAAATTAACGAAGAGAAAAATTATTAAGATTTGTGTGTAGAAGGATTTGAGAAAAAATAATGTGAAGTTAAAGTTTGTATATTGAAGGAATTGATAATATATGCGAATAAAGAGTTAATATGTATTAAGAATGAGTTCGTTGATGGGGAGAAAAAAAAAATAATAATAAATTAAGGATGAAATTGAGATTAAAAAGATTTATGATAGAGAGAAAAAATAATAATGATTGCGGATGAATATTCTAACGTCAAAAAAATAAATGTATATGTTATGAAGGATTTTACAAGGTGAAGATAGAATGAGGGTAATGAGTAAACAAGTATTATAGAGTGTATAATGCCCTTTAAAGTAAGGTGGGAAGATGGGTATATTTTAAAGAGGTGTATGTATATGTGACTTTGAGAAAAGATTCTATTATCCATAATAATGATTTTATTATCCATAATAAAAACAAACTAAAATTTATTCAATTTGATATTGCCAGCTACTATTCCTCCATTTCGCCTTCACTTCTCAATAATGCTCTATCTTTCGCACTTAAATATTCTGACATCACCACAGATGAACTTCATATCATCCTCACCGCACGTAAAACCATCCTAGAGTTCAACAACGAATATTGGACCAGAGCCGATACCTCTAACAACTTCGATATCACAATGGGAGCATCCGATTCATCCCAATTGACTGATTTAATTGGTATCTTCATTTTGAACTCTTTGAGTCGGAAAATTCCTCAACTTCGCGGTGGAATTTATCGTGACGATGGACTCTTTACTATCCTAAATTGCAATATAGTTAACCTTAATATTATTAAGAACAATATACGTAATCTCTTTAACCAACATAACCTAAAAATTGAATTTGATAATAGTATCAAACTAGCTAATTTCTTGGATGTATCTCTTAATCTTGACACTGGCCTATATTACCCTTACCATAAAAACAATGAGAACCTAAATTATGTTAACTTTAAATCTAACCATCCTACCAATATCAAGAATGCTATAGTTAGTAATATTGGAAAAAGAATATCTAACATATCCTCTAATAAAAACATCTTTGATGCTAACGCCAATTACTATAATAACGCACTTTCTAAAGCCGGCTATCCAGATAAAATCAAATATAGTAAAGAAACAAATTCTAGAAAAACTTACAGTAGAATAATTAATCATGATCATTCCAATAATTTTAAATAAAGACCTAGATACAAAAACATAATCTGGTATAATGCTCCTTTCTCCATCTCTATTAATAACAATATTCCTAAATTATTTTTTAGTGCCTTAAATAAATGCTTCCCTCCCTCACATATCTATAGTAAAATATTTAACAAACACACCATCAAATTTTCTTATTCTACATCCTCCAATATTTCCAACATCATCTCTAAACACAACAATAAAATACTAAATACTAAATCTCTTCCTTCCAACATTGAATTTCATAATAACAGTAATAGTACTCCCGACGTCATTGTAAACCCTAGGCTAACTTCTGTAAACACAAATACAACGTCAAACACAACTTCGTTAAATGTTCATAATCCAACTCTAAATCAAGAAACTATTATTCCTATTATTCCTATCGCAAACAACTTCTCCAATCCAATTCCTTCTATAGATAACACTAGGTCACTCATTAATAATCTCTCTAATTGCAACTGCCGCATTAAAAATAAATGTCCTCTCAACAACCATTGTCTCGATAAAAACTTAATTTATGAATGTAAAATTATAACTAGCACCAATTCCTTCACCTATTTTGGCTCCACTTCCACCTCTTTTAAAGCTCGTCTCTATAATCATCATTCATCTTTCAAATACAAACTTAAAAGAACCAACACTGCTCTCTCAGAACTCATATGGTCCTTAAAAGACAAAAACATTAAATATACCATCTTTTGGAAGAAGGTTTCTTCTGCATCCTCATAGTTGAACAGCTCTCTATCTAAAATCTGTAATCTCTGCCTAAATGAAAAATGTACCATTATCTCTAACCTAGATTCTATAATAAATAGACGTACAGATTTATTTTCTATCTGCCTCCATAAATTCCATAGGACTTTTCACAAAGTATACAGTTAATATTCAATTCTTTATCAATTTAGAATCTTTTCTCAAAGGCACATATACATACACCTCTTTAAAATATACCCATCTTCCCACCTTACTTTAAAGGGCATTATACACTCTATAATACTTGTTTACTCATTACCCTCATTCTATCTTCACCTTGTAAAATCCTTCATAACATATACATTTATTTTTTTGACGTTAGAATATTCATCCGCAATCATTATCTTTTTAATCTCAATTTCATCCTTAATTTATTATTATTTTTTTTTTCTCCCCATCAACGAACTCATTCTTAATACATATTAACTCTTTATTCGCATATATTATCAATTCCTTCAATATACAAACTTTAACTTCACATTATTTTTCTCAAATCCTTCTACACACAAACCTTAATAATTTTTCTCTTCGTTAATTTTGAAATTGCCACAATACTTATCAACACACACTTTTTTTTACGTTAGAATATTCATCCACAATTATTATTTTTTCTCTCTATCTTCATACATAAATTCCCTTCGTTAATTTTCAAATTCCTTTAATTTATGTAAAACAATATATCTTTTTCTCAGTTATAAAAACTATCTCTTTCTCTCTATCACCCATCTCTCCCTCTCCACCTTCACTCTCATCTCCTCCCCCCTTTTTCACCCCCCCCCTCCACAAATAAAATATTCTTTCCTCGCACATATCCTCCCTTCGTTAATTTCAAATTTTTAATTTATACATTATCTTCCAACGGTTTTCAACCTCTCTATGTAAAACAATATATCTCCTCTCAGTTATAAAAACTATCTCTTTCTTTCTCTCTATCACCCATCTCTCCCTCTCATCTCCTCCCCTTTTTCATCCTTTCCACCCCCCCCTTTCTAAATAAAATATATTTCCCAATATCACACATCAATCTAAAACCCCTTTTCATATGTTGATTTAAAACTGCACTATCCACAAGTGTTTTTTAGCCTTCATATCATGTTCTCCTGTTTTATCTGATGGAAACACAAATATTATTGCATGATGATGTTTGTTTTTGAAATGCGCATAATAAAATACATGGAACTCCTTTAACCATCTTTTGATCTTATATTATATATATATATATATATATATATATATATATATATATATATATATATATATATATATATATATATATATATATATATTCATTACTGACGCATTCGTAGTGTTTCCTTTGCTGATTTAGTGCATAAACATTGAAACATATCTGCGTATATGAAGTAAGTAAAATTACGTATATACTTTGGACATTCTTAATCGTCCTTCGTTTAGTTTATAAAGCTGCTAAATTTTATTAGCGTAATGCCTGTATACTCACACACACACACACACACATATATATATATATATATATATATATATATATATATATATATATATATATATATATATATATATATATATATATATATATATATATATACATATATATATATGTGTGTGTGTTTGTGTATGTGTGAGTGTGTGTGTATTTGAGAGAGAGAGAAGAGAGAGAGGGGGGAGATATATATATATATAGAGAGAGAGAGAAAGAAAGAGAGAGAGAGAGAGAGAGTGAGAGAGAGTTTGTGTGGCTGTGTAACATGTTCATGTTCATATTTCGTTTCATATTCTATTTTTTCTTGGAAAATATAGAAACAAACTCTACGATAACCTTCCTATTTCAAGCTACCGTAATCATTTGGGAAGAGCCATATAAAAAGGGTATGTGTGTCTAAGGGATGCATACTTTATTGAAATGTATGGAAACATTTTATATAGAACTAGCAGTAAAGCCCGGCGTTGCTCGGGGTCGCTCAGTAGCTGTGTTAATGTTACAATGTTAAGTTTCTTTTTTGGCTTAAAAACTGTAATGTCTACTGTGCAGACTTGCATGTGGTGTTTTTGATTAATATTCCCTCAACCAACAATATGCCTTATGAAGTTAAGAAAACATAACGATAACCCGAATGTTATAACAAAAGAGGATGCTGGGGATAAAAACTGCACTGGTTATTTATTAACAAAGATCGAAAATGTAAACACTGCAACGCAGAGAAAAACATTAGCGTAACCAAATTATCAGTTATGTCTGTCTGCACGCCTATATCACCTCTCTGCACGACTGTCAGTCTGCACGCGTATATCACCTCTCTGCACGACTGTCTGTCTGCACGCGTATATCACCTCTCTGCACGACTGTCTGTCTGCACGCGTATATCACCTCTCTGCACGCCTAACGAAATTTACAGATACATATATTTTAAATAAACTTATATAATTTTTGCTTTTTTTTACGAAATATTTGCTTGTTTTACGTAGTCTTTAAATAGACTTGTTTTCAATATGACATGTTTAGCATTTTTCATACATTTTCTTATTAGAGAGAGAGAGAGAGAGAGAGAGAGAGAGAGATGTATATACATGTGTTAAAGTTACAATGTTAAGTTTCTTTCTTGGCTTAAAAACTGTAGTGTCTACTGTGCAGACTTGCATGTGGTGTTTTTGATTAATATTCCCTCAACCAACAATATGCCTTATGAAGTTAAGAAAACATAACGATAACCCGAATGTTATAACAAAAGAGGATGCTGGGGATAGAAACTGCACTGGTTATTTATTAACAAAGATCGAAAATGTAAACACTGCAACGCAGAGTAAAACATTAGCGTAACCAAATTATCAGTTATGTCTGTCTGCACGCCTATATCACCTCTCTGCACGACTGTCTGTCTGCACGCCTATATCACCTCTCTGCACGACTGTCTGTCTGCACGCGTATATCACCTCTCTGCACGACTGTCTGTCTGCACGCCTATATCACCTCTCTGCACGACTTTCTGTCTGCACGCGTATATCACCTCTCTGCACGACTATCTGTCTGCACGACTGTCTGTCTGCACGCCTAACGACGAAATATTTGCTTGTTTTACGTAGTCTTTAAATAGGCTTGTTTTCAAGTAAAAATATTGTTTTAAAATGCTTTTAAATGGAAATGAAGCAAAACGGAAGGTTAGTGTTCGAACTGATGAATTTTGCAGGTCAATATTTTGCTGGCTCGACAACTGTTAAAGCCAGCGTAATTTTTTACGTAAGACGCTCAATGTAAACAGAACAAAGGGAAATAACTGATCACTTACGCTCAAAAATCGATACATTATATTCGATTTCGTCACATAGGGTGGGTCAATTTGAAATATTTTTTTCCGATGTCTTCGCTAGGGCTCAATGTACAAGTATAGCAATTTCGGTGCAATTCCGTGAGAGATTCTAAGAGGAGATGTGTGCCAAAAATCGATAGACAGACAGACAACCACAGTTTTATATATATAGATAACACAAATATTTGTTTTCGGTTTCAAAATTATTTTTTTCCGATAAAGGTTTATTTCTCCTCCATATGCTCCCCAATAGAATATTTGATATACAATGGATTGAATCGTAGTAGATGAGCATTTTGTGGCCACATCTGTGACTAAACAATATCAAAACCGCAACAGAATATTACTAGATATTTAACAAGCAATTAAATTCCATATCAACTTCAAATAATTTCATATGGGCTTCTTCGTGTCAAAAAAGAAATAAAAATAATGAATGGGAAATGGATTTATTCGTTTATGAAAATAGAATAAATGTCAAGTAAAAAATTGATGTATTCTTTCTCAGTTTATCCACCTTAAGAGAAATAAAGTGCAAACAATAGACAGAAATTATGCATTAACAAAATGAAGCCGGCAGATTTAAAGATGGGAAGCAAAAGGTAAAGGTTCAGATGGTACACTCTTCGACTACAGGAAGATCATTAAAATAATAATATATGTTATGTTAACAAAGAAGTAAATCGGTGCCTATTAAAAAAACCAAAAAAACTAACGCTCTATTATACATCCTTCTACACATTTATATAAATCCACACAAAATTGGAATGTAGCATTACTTTGAAGCAGATGCTATTACTATGATAGCATGACAGTAACACACTTTCAATAATTGCCCATAAATAATTGATTTGTATGGCTTAGTTACAGGGGAAAGGGCAAGAATGATATTTTCAGTGTCCCCTTAGAATGTTTCTTGTATAGTACAGAAAGACACTGCATCTCATAAATTATCCTGAGATTAGAGATTTGTACTGAATATATGTAACACAATGGACTTCATTAAAGACACGCAGCATTTTGTTATTCTACTTTTGCATGGAAAATATAGAAACAATCTCTACGATAACCTTCCTATTTTAAGCTACCGTAATCATTTGGGAAGAGCCATATAAAAAGGGTATGTGTGTCTAAGGGATGCATACTTTATTGAAATTTTTGGAAACATTTTATATAGATTAACACAACAGTGCACTTTTATCTTGACACCAGGTATTATGAAATGTTGCTGAATATTGCCGTTGTTTTACAAAAACGGTTATTGAATTTTGCGACTTTTTAAACATGGCAAAACATAATTTCGATGATACATATATATATATATATATATATATATATATATATATATATATATATATATATATATATATATATGTATATATATATAATAATAATGATAAAATGATAATAATTATATATATATATATATATATATATATATCAGTAGAGGGTCGGACGCCATGCTTTCCAGCATAGTTACGTCCCTTTACGATCTGAGTTCAAATCCCGCCGAGGTTAACTTTGCCTTTCCTCCTTACGGGGTCGATAAAATAAAGTACCAGTAATGCACTGGGTAATTGCTGGCCTTGTGCCTAAAGTAGAAACAATTATTATTATTATTATTATTGAATGCCATGGTTGACGGAGGTTCGGCTCTGTAAGGTACAGTGATTTTTAACTGCTATAACAATTGTAAATTGTTTAAAACTTTAACCAAATTGTAGATAAAAACACCCTCCTCCTCGTGAGAGGGCTCTTTCTGCCCGCTATTTGGCCCTTGGGGGTTAAATAATCAGTTATTGGGGTTTTGTGCCCGATATTCATTTTAAACCAAATAAAAACATGGCTACAAAAAATAATGTTCACAAGTCACTCCCAATCATTCCGTCTTCTTCCTCAATCGTCACTACATCAGAGAGAAGATTGTCTCTCTCCCTCCCTTCTCTAAATGTGTCTCTCTCCCTCCCATATCTTTCGGAAACGACGCCAGTAAAGAAAAAGAAAAATATAGTTTCTGATAGTTTCCTCGAGCACGTGCAAACCGAGGAACATTTCTCCACGACGACGACAACCATTAATAATGTGTTCGGTAAATACGGAAAGCCATTTCATTCGTCTGACGTCATGAATAATAGCAGTAGCGGCCGTAATAACAGCAGCAGCAGCAACAGTGACAAGGAAAACAATAGTAGCAGCAGCATAAATATTTCCACCAGCAACAGAAGCAACAACAACAACAGCAGCAGCAACAACAACAACAACCATAGCAACAGCGGTGGCGGTTGTCGTAGTACCAGCAGCAACAAAAAAAGTAACAGCAGCTCTGACGACAACAACAACAACAACAAGAAAGAAAACCAATCTCGTTTGCAGGTATCGCAAAGAACCTGGAAACCATCCTTATAACAAATGAGGAATTACAGGAAGCAAAGAAGATGGTGATGAAATCAGGACAGCGAGCAATCTGCAAGGCAGCCGAAATTTTTTTCGAAACCCAACAGCACTGTACGGTCATGTACCGTACAGTGAGCACACAATCCCGTAGGGTTGAAAGAGCCACAGAGGTTCAAATACAAAAAGCCTTAGGGTATGTGTGGCATCGGAAAACGCATATCACCCGAGGCAAGAAATATGCCACCGTAGACGTGCTTTTTGCCACACCCCAGGAGGCAAAGGCTCACTCCTTAGTGACCCTAAGGAGCGAGGAAATGGTGTTGGTGCCCTCCTACTGCGGGCAAAAAATTGTGTGGGTCAAACTGACCCACGCCCATTGAGATGCTAATCCAAACTAACCAGGAGTGCATCGAAGCTATACAGGATGGAAGAGACTTCGATAACGGCATTCAACTGCCCATAAATATTGAGGGCAAACTCCCGAAATGCTTTCGCTGTGGATCGAAGACTCACCTCAGGGCCTTCTGCAATGAGAACACCCTGAGAAAAGAGAAAACCCCCCTCCTTACGAAACCGGCTCCACTGCTACCAGAAACAGTACAAGCGGCAACCAGGAACGATAGGTCCGTGGCACCCATACCCACGCCACGGAAATGAAGAACAGCAGCAGCAGTGGAATAATTAACAACAACAACAATAATACCAACTGCAGCTGCAACAGAGACTCCACTGCAAACATCACCAACAACAACAAGAGAAAGAGTGGGGTTGGTACCCCTCCCCGACCTCCCAGAATCAGGCACGGAGTTTGAGGTGGGAGAGGGATGGCAAAAGTTCGCATGAAGGCACAAACGCAGAAGCAGCGATTCGTCGCCTTCGAAAAGGGAGGAAAGAAATAAAAAAAGGGTAAAGGCCACTGCAAAGAGACTCACAGCAGCAACACCACCCACACCGTCACCACCCACACTAGCACCACCATCACCACCGGCGACAACCCCACCGCCAACAACAACACCTTCAACACCACCACCACAAGCACCAACATCGCAAACACAACAACAAAACAAACACACTCAGCAACAACGACAAGAAAATAGCAGAATCACGCCCCACCCCACTAAAAGAAAGGCACAGCAATAAATACACACAACAAGAAATTAATGACTTACATAATTGAACAGACAGACATTTCACAGCACGACTACATAATACCAGCACCAAGCAAAACACCAACGAACATAAGACTGGTAAGAATAGCACAGAAACAATACACAAAAATTAAAACGAAATTCCCCAACGCAGTTGGGGATTTCAGAGACCTAGGAGGGACTCTCAACCAGAGCGTATATTCGGACATACTCATAGAAGAGACGACGATCAGCCGAAGGGACGATTCAACGGTCCCTTCACCAGACGATCAAGTGAAAAGGGAATTGAAACCATCCTTCCTCTACTAAAAGTAAGGCAAGTGGTCTTTCCCATCTTTTCCACTCCATTTCAACTTGACCTCACTCAGAATAGACAGCATAAATGCGCGTGGCTTGGGGTCGTCATGGAAGCAGGGCTACCTGCTCAACCACCTCAGGTCACTAAACATAGATAAGTGGCCATCAGCGAGACCAGAATATCCGAAGCACGGGCCTTCGCATCGATCTTCGGCGGCTAAGATGTGTACGCATCTCCCAGCCGTCCTGGATCAGGGGGAGGAGTTGCTGTGCTTTTTCGTAGAGGTTTGGATCTCGCCATACGGGCCATCTTCCTGGACACAGAAGGTAAGTTGATGGTGCTGGACGTGACCAGCGGAGACGGGCAAGCTTTCAGGCTGGTGGCCGTCTATGCCCCGACAGTAGCACGGCGGCCTAATTTCTTCCGGCGTCTGGAGCCCTTTCTTGGAACGTCCCGCTCTTTAGTGTTAGTGGGCGACTGGAACGGGATCTTAGATGCACGCTGGGACTGTGTGGGATTAGGGGATAGAGAGGAGGGGGCAAGAGCCTCACCAACCTGCTCAGGCGTTTTAAATTGTCTGACAAGTAGCGAATGTGCCAATGTGGACTTGGACAAATCGCATAGGCTCATCCAGATCATATCTAGATAGAGTATTTTGTAGAGAAATAGATAGGTTCTAGCATAGGCTGTCCACAATTTCAAGATAGTCAGCTACACGGACCACAAATTCGTGATTTGTGTACTTGACTTAGATAGGCTTCATAGACGAGGACCCGGCTACTGGAAGCTAAACGCGTCCTTACCAGCGCCCAAGGCCTACAGAGACCGGATTAGCGAACTAGTTAAGCGGGCGTTGACGGGGGCCATCGTCAACAACAAGTGGTGATTTGCTCTGAAAAGAGCGATTAGAATAGAGTCCATTAGATTTAGTAAGGCTTTAGGAAATAGAGAAAAATAGAACAGAGGGAGAATTAGTTAGAAAATTAGACGAGGCGCTTAGCAAAGGCATCGCGACCGTCGTACTTGCAGCGAAATTGGCCCTTGACCAATTCTTCAATGCAAACACGACAGCTGCGTTGTCAGAGCTAGGGTGTGTGCTCTCAGACATGAGGGGACGAAAGCCGTTCAATTGGCCCGAGTGGCGGAGGAGCGTCGTGGCAACAAGCCACGATTCGGTCTTAGGTGGAACACGACGGGCGCATGCTGCTCGATCCCGGGCAAATGTGTGAAGCTTTTCAACGACACCTCGTTCAGTTGTTCGGGGGCAGCGGTTGGCCTGGTCGAGGCATGGACTTTAGTGTCTACTTCGACGGACTGCCGCGGCTCTCGGCCACTGAGGCGGAGTGTTGCGAAAAGCCGATAACAGCCGCTTAAGTACGGGAGACAATGACGGGCTGCACAAGGGGTAAATCGCCTGGTTTGGATGGTCTCCCCTATGAACTTTACGTACAGATGCCAGACTTGTTCGGAGGCCTCTAGGCGGATATCTACTGCAACTGGCAATAGAACGGGATAATTCCCAGCTATGTGATCCGAGGATCAGTGGCGCTGCTGAGAAAGGATCCCAACAAGGGGGATAACATAGATAATTTCAGGCCCATAACTCTGCTAAACACAGAGTTCAAGATTTTGGCCAGGGTGCTCGCAAAGAGGTTGGCGCTTGTCGTTGGATGGTCTGGTGGGAGAGGCGCAGACATGCGCCATTCCCAACAGATCCATGAGCGATAATCTCCCCCTCATGTGATATATCGTAGAGAGGGTAGCTAGGGAACCTGGCACGGGTGGGTGCTTGATCAATTTAGATCAGTCGAAAGCTTTCGATACGGTCGACCATCGTAACCTAGCGGCAGTCCTGAAGGCGGCTGGCTTTGGGCCCGTTTTCAGAGGCACGGATCGCTGCTATGCACAGCGACATCTGCTCTGTGGTGAGAGTGAACGGTCACATTTCAGAACCGTTCAATATCATGCGCTCGGACCGCCAAGGATGTCCCCTCTCGTCCCTCTTGTACGTAGTGACTCTCGAGCCATTACTGCACAAACTGGAGGCGTTGAGGGGCGTCCCGCGCGAACTAGGATGCGGAAGATCCGTGTCAACTATGCGGACGATGTCACGATAGTGGTGTCGAACGCCAAACACATCGAGGCGATCGGCAATACATTTAAGAGAATACGAAGTGGTAACAGGAGCAATGATCAACCAGGAAAAGTCAGTGGGCCTGCAGCTCGGCACCTGGAGAGGCAGGTCCATGCCGTCCAATAGCGACATCGGGCGCTGGACGGACGGACCGGTTAAATTGCTAGGGGTCTGGTTCCGTCCGGACCTCCACACGGACAAGAACTGGGACGAGGTGACGAGAGCGTAGCTTTTCTCACCCAGAAATGGGCGGAGGTGGCTAGCGCGTACATCGCGTCCGTCATCTGCTACCGCCCGACCGTCGTACCTTGCCCTAAGCCCCGCCTGACTGTCCTGGAGCGTTTGCTCTTTCGCTTTTTGTGGAAGGGAGGCACTCCGATGGTCAGGCGGTCCATCTGTTGTCAACACCCTTAACGTGGAGGGCTGGGCATGCCGTGGCTGATGATGCGCAGACACGAGCTCAGGCTACGATATCTCCACCTCTTCCTCGACGGTGACCAGGTGTGGTCGGCATTTGCTAGACGCGACTTTCTCCACCTCGTTTCCTTGACTGAGCTGCAGTCCTGTGTCAAGCGAAGACCGAGAGGGAGCGCTTGGAGACTGGAATGTCTTCAGGCGCTCACAGCCCTCGAGCAATCTGGCAATGTGATCGGTGGAAACTCCACCTCGGCGTTCTATAGAGGATTAGTTGATGGGAAGAGCGACGATGTACTTGGGGAAACTCTAGGCGTGGAGGAAAATCAACTAGCCAATCTCTTCGGAAAGAACTTTCAGGCCGGGGCCTATGGACACTTCCAGAAATCCCTTGCCTAGCAGTGCTACCGAGGAGCCTTGCCATTTCGGGATAAACTCTACAGGCATGGAGGTGCCGTCAGCCGGGCATGTCCTAGATGCGCGCAGAGCGACGAAACCGACCTGCACGCACTCGTCCTGTGTCCGAGAATTGCTGACTTGTGGGTTTATGTCGAAACCTGCTGTCACGTGTAGGACGGATCCAGCTATCAGCTGAGTTCATCGTGAGGATTGCCCCGCCCTCTTCCTTTAGCCGGGAAGGGCAGCCAGTTTTATCTGTCTGGTGGCCATGGCGAAAGAGATAGTATGGTGGACACGTTTGAAAGGGCTGAAGACGAGCACTTACCTCTTTGGTGATGCCCTGATTAACTTTTTCAAATTTCATTTGAAAAGGAAAATGAGGGTAGAGAGGGAAGTGCTCTCTTCACAGCATTTTGTTGAAAGATGGGTGAGAGAAGCAAGTATGGCCCGAGTGAATGGGCCTACTCTGAGTATGTGTCTGTAAATTAAAGGTGGAGAACTGGAAGAGGGCACTTGCCCTGGTGGTCAGGATCACTGTGGCCTTTTAATGGGCTTTCTCCACAAATGTCCCTCCGAAGTCTCCCCCCTATTGGGGAATTTTTCTTTGTTATTTTATTTCAACCTCTGTTTTTTTTACACGCAGAAATGCCCATTTGTACCGTCCTGTATTGTCCTGTACTGTCCTTAATGTCTACTTTATGTAAACCCTTGTGGTTAATAAAGAAAACATTATTATTATTATTATTATTATTATTATTATTATTATTATTATTATTGAATGCCATGGTTGACGGAGGCTCGGCTCTGTAAGGTATAGTAATTTTTAACCGTTAAAACAATTGTAAATTGTTTAAAACTTGAACCAAATTGTTGATAAAGACACCCTCCTCCTCGTGAGAGGGGTCTTTCTGTCCGTTATTTGGCCCTTCGGGGTTAAATAACCAGTTATTGGGGTTTTGTACCCAAAATTTCATTTTAAACAAAAAAAACATGGCTACCAAAAAGAAATTTCATACGTCACTCCCACTCATTCCGTCTTCTTCTTCCTCAATCATCACTACAGCAGAGAGAAGATTGTCTCTCTCCCTCCCTTCTTTAAATGTGTCTCTCTCCCTCCCTTCTTTTTCGCAAGCGACGAAAGAAAAGAAAAGTCTCGTGCAAAGCGTGCAAGGTTTCTCCACGACGACGACGACAGCGACGAAACAGGTGTGCGGGAAATACGAAAACCCAGTTCATTCGTCTGACGTCAGGAATAATAGCAGTAGCAGCCGTAATAACAACAGCAGCAGTGACAATGAAAACAACAGTAGCAGCCGCAACAGCATCACCAGCAGCATAAACAACAACAGCATTAGCAGCAGCAACACCAACAACAACCACAGCAACAGCGGCGGAGGCAGTAGTCGTAGTACCTGCAGCAACAAAAGTACCAGCAGCTCTGACGACAACAACAACAGCAGAGAAAAACCAATCTCATTTGCAGGTATTGCGAAAAACTTGGAAACAATCCTCATAACAAATGAGGAATTAGAGGAAGCGAAGAAGATGGTGACAAAGAAAGGACACCGAGCAATCTGCAAGGCAGCGAAAAATTTTTTCGAAACCCAAGAGCACTGTACGGTCACGTACCGTACAGTAAGTACAAAATCCCGTAGGGTGGAAAGAGCCACAGAGGCCCAAATACAAAAAGCCTTGGGGTCTGTGTGGCAGAGGAAAACGCACATCACCCGAGGCAAAAAATACGCCACCGTAGACGTACTTTTTGCCACACCCCAGGAGGCAAAGGCCCAATCAGTAGTGACCCTAAGGAGCGAGGAAATGGTGTTGGTGCCCTCCTACTGCGGGCAAAAAATTGTGAGGGTCAAACTGACCCACGTCCCCCCCGGAATGACCCCTTCTTGGCTGGCCGCGTCTGTCCTCGTCGGAATCGAGGACAAAACAACTGTACTGCAAGTACAGAAAAAAGTAAGAGAAGATTGGGTCGGCTCCTCCATTGAGATGCTAATCCAAACCAACCAGGAGTGCATCGAAGCTATCCCGGATGTGATAGACTTCGATAACGGCACTCAACTGCCCATAAGTGTTGAGGGCAAACGCCCGAAATGCTTTCGCTGTGGATCGAAGACTCACCTCAGGGCCTTCTGCAACGAGAAGACCCTGAGAAAGGAGAAAACCCCCCTCCTTCCGAATCCGGCTCCACGGCTACCAGCAACAGGACAAGCGGCAACCAGGAACGATAGGCCCGTGGCACCCATACCCACTCCACGGAAATCAAAAACAGCAGCAGCAGTGGAAATACTAACAACAACAACAGCAATACCAAATGCAGCTGCAACAGAGACTCCAGTGCAAACATCACCAACAACAACAAGTGAAAGAGTGGAGCTGGTACCCCTCCCCGACCTCACAGAATCAGACATGGAGTGTGAGGTGGGAGAGGGATGGCAAAAGGTCGTAAGAAGGCACAAACGCAGAAGCAGCGCATCGTCGCCTTTGAAAAGGGAGGAAAGAAATGAGAAAAGGGTAAAGTCTACTGCAAAGAGACCCACAGCAGCAACAACACCAACACCATCACCACCCACACTAGCGCCACCATCACCACCGGCGACAACCCCACCGCCAACAACACCTTCAACACCACCACCACAAGCACCAACATCGCAAACACAACAACAAAACACACACACCCAGCAACAACGACAAGAAAATAGCAGAACCACACCCCCAGAAAAACAAATGCACGGCAATAAATACACACAACAAGAAACTAATGACTTACATAATTGAACACACAGACATTTCACAACAGGACTACATAATACCAGCACCAATCAAAACGCCAACTAACATAAGACTGCTAAAAATAGCACAGAAACAATACACAAATATTAAAACGAAATTCCCCAACGCAGTTGGTGATTTCAGGGACCTAGGAGGAACCATCAATCGAAGAGTATACTCAGACATTCTCTTAGAATAGCCGACGACCAGCCGAAGGGACGATTCAACGGTCCCTTCACCAGACGATCAAGTGAAAAGGGATGTAAAAACCATCCCTCCTCTACCAAAAGTACGGTAAGTGGTCTTTCCCATCTTTTCCACTCTATTTTAAACATGACCTCACTCAGAATAGGCAGCATAAATGCGCGTGGCTTGGGGTCGTCATGGAAGCAGGGTCACCTGCTCAACGACCTCAGGTCACTAAACATAGATGTAGTGGCCATCAGCGAGACCAGAATCTCCGAAGCACGGCCCTTCGCACCGATCTTCGGCGGCTACGATGTGTACGCATCTCCCAGCCGTCCTGGATCCGGTGGAGGAGTTGCTGTACTTTTTCGGAGAGGTTTGGATCTCGCCATACGGGCCATCTTCCTGGACCCAGAGGGTAAGCTGGTGGTGCTGGACGTGACCAGCGGAGACGGGCAAGCTTTCAGGCTACTGGCCGTCTATGCCCCGACAGGAGCAGGGCGGCCTGATTTCTTCCGGCGTCTGGAGACCTTTCTTGGAACGTCGCGCTCTTTAGTGTTAGTGGGCGACTGGAACGGGATCTTAGATGCACGCTGGGACTGTGTGGGATTAGCGGATAGGGGTGGAGGGTGCAAGAGCCTCACCAACCTGCTCAGGCGTTTTGAACTGTCTGACAGGTACCGATTGGATTTCCCGAATGTGCCAATGTGGACTTGGACAAACCGCATAGGGTCATCCAGATCATATCTAGATAGAGTATTTTGTAGGGAAATAGATAGGTCTAGCATAGGCTGTCCACAATTCAAGATAGTCAGCTACACGGACCACAAATTCGTGATCTGTGTGCTTGACTTAGATAGGCTTCATAGACGAGGACCCGGCTACTGGAAGCTAAACGCGTCCTTACCAGCGCGCAAGGCCTACAGAGACCGGATTAGCGAACTAGTTAAGCGGGCGTTGACGGGGGCCATCGTCAACAACAAGTGGTGGTTTGCTCTGAAAAGAGCGATTAGAATAGAATCGATTAGATTTAGTAAGGCTTTAGCAATAGAGAAAAATAGAGCAGAGGGAGAACTAGTTAGAAAATTAGACGAGGCGCTTAGCAAAGGCATTGCGACCGACGTGCTTGCGGCGAAATTGGCCCTTGACCAATTCTTCAATGCAAAGCACGAAGGCTGCGTTGTCAGAGCTAGGGTGCGTGCTCTCAGACACGAGGGGACGAAAGCGGTTCAATGGGCCCGAGTGGCGGAGGCGCGTCGTGGCAACAAAGCCACGATCCGGTCTTTGGTGGACCACGACGGGCGCATGCTACTCGATCCCGGGCAAATGTGTGAAGCTTTTCAGCGACACTTCGCTCAGCTGTTCGGGGGCAGCGGGGGGCCGGGTAGAGGGATGGACTTTAGTGTCTACCTCGACGGACTGCCGCGGCTCTCGGCCACTGAGGCGAGGTGTTGCGAAAAGCCGATAACAGCCGCTGAAGTACGGGAGGCAATGACTGGCTGCACAAGGGGTAAATCGCCTGGTTTGGATGGTCTGCCCTATGAACTTTACGTACAGATGCCAGACTTGTTCGGAGGCCTCTTGGCGGACGTCTACTGCAACTGGCAACAGAACGGGAGAATTCCCAGTTCTGTGAGCCGAGGAGCGGTGGCACTGCTGAGAAAGGATCCGAACAAGGGGGATAACATAGACAATTTCCGGCCCATAACTCTGCTAAACACAGAGTTTAAGATTTTGGCCAAGGTGCTAGCAAAGAGGTTGGCGCTTGTCGTTGGTGGTCTGGTGGGAGAGGCGCAGACATGCGCCATTCCCGACAGATCCATCCACGACAACCTCCACCTCATGCGATACATCGTAGAGAGGGTAGCTAGGGAACCTGGCACGGGTGGGTCCTTGATCAATTTAGATCAGTCGAAAGCTTTCGATAGGGTCGACCATCGTTACCTAGCGGCAGTCCTGAGGGCGGCTGGCTTTGGGCCCGTCTTCAGAGGCTGGATCGCTGCCATGCACAGCGACATCTGCTCTGTGGTGAGAGTGAACGGTCACCTGTCGGAACCGTTCAACATCATGCGCTCGGTCCGCCAAGGATGTCCCCTCTCGTCCCTCTTGTACGTATTGACTCTCGAGCCATTACTGCACAAACTGGAGACGTTGAGGGGAGTCCCGCGCGAACTAGGATGCGGAAGATCCGTGTCAGCATATGCGGACGATGTCACCGTAGTGGTGTCGAACGCCAAACACATCGAGGCGATCGGCACTACACTAAGAGAATACGAAGCGGTGACAGGAGCAATGATCAACCAGGAAAAGTCAGTGGGCCTGCAGCTCGGCACCTGGAGAGGCAGGTCCATGCCGTCCAACAGCGTCGTCGGGCGCTGGACGGACGGACCGGTTAAATTGCTAGGGGTCTGGTTCGGTCCGGACCTCCAGACGGACAAAAACTGGGACGAGGTGACGAGCAGGGTGGCTTCTCTCACCCAGAAATGGGCGGAGAGGAAGCTATCCCTGAAAGGTCGAGCGGAGGTGGCTAACGCGTACATCGCGTCTGTCATCTGCTACCGCCTAACCGTCGTACCTTGTCCTAAGCCTCGCCTGACTGCGCTGGAGCGTTTGCTCTTTCGCTTTTTGTGGAAGGGACGTGCTCCGATGGTCAGGCGGTCCATCTGTTGTCAACACCCGCTACGTGGAGGGCTGGGCATGCCGTGGCTGATGATGCGCATGCACGCGCTCAGGCTACGACATCTCCACCTCTTCCTCGACGGTGATCAGGTGTGGTCGCCGTTTGCTAGACGCGTTTTTCCCCAGCTCGTTTCCTTGACGGAGCTGCAGTCCTGGGTCAAGCGAAGACCGAGAGGGAGCGCCTGGAGACTGGAATGTCTTCAGGCGCTCACAGCCCTCGACCAATCGGGCAATGTGATCGGTGGAAACTCTACCTCGGCGTTCTATAGAGGATTAGTGGAGGGGAAGAGCGACGACGTACTTGGGGAAACTCTAGGCGTCGACGAAAATCAACTAGCCAATCTCTTCGGAAGAACTTTCGGGCCGGGGCCTATGGACAACTTCCAGAAATCTCTGGCCTGGCAGTGCTACCGAGGAGCCTTGCCAGTTCGGGATAAACTCTACAGGCATGGAGGTGCCGTCAGCCGGGCATGTCCGAGATGCGCGCAGGGCGACGAAACCGTCCTGCACGCACTCGTCCAGTGTCCGAAAATTGCTGACTTGTGGGTTTATGTCGAACACCTGCTGTCGCGTTTAGGACGGATCCAGCTATCATCTGAGTCTATCGTGAGGATTGCCCCGCCCTCCTCCTTTAGCCGGGAAGGGCAGGCAGTTTTTATCTGTCTGGTGGCCATGGCGAAAGAGATAGTATGGTGGACACGTTTGAAAGGGCTGAAGACGAGCACTTACCTCTTCGGTGATGCTCTGATTGACTTTTTCAAATTTCATTTGAAAAGGAAAATCAGAGTAGAGAAGGAAGTGCTCTCTTCCCAGCATTTTGTTGAAAGATGGGTGAGAGAAGCAAGAATGGCCCGAGTGAATGGGCCGACTCTGAGTATATATCTGTAAACTAAAGGTGGAAAACTGGGAGAGGGCACTTGCCTTGGTGGTCAGGGTCATTGTGGCTTTTTACTGGGCTTTCTCCACAAATGTCCCTCCGAAGTCTCCCCCTTATTGGGGAATTTTTCATTGTTATTTTCATTGTTATTTTTGTTACATCCTCTGTTTTTGTTTTTTTACACGCAGAAATGCCCATTTGTACCGTCCTGCATTGTCCTGCACTGTCCTTAATGTCTACTTTATGTAAACCCTTGTGGTTAATAAAGAAATCATTATTATTATTATTATTATTATTATTATTATTATTATTATCATTATTATTATTATTGACGACCTACGTAGTAAATCGTATCATGGTTAGCTCCGCAAAAGTGTGTTGTTTCCCTTTGTTAAAAATTGCCATTTATTGAAATTTTTTATTGTTAACTCTACATACATTGTTTTCCCAAAAGGACACCCAAAAAGATTGGGGCCTTGTGCCCAAAATTTAAACTTTTATGATTATCAAAAAATTTCTTTCAAAAATTCATGGCTGATTCACCTCTGCACCAAGCAGCTGAGAGCCTTCCTCACAAACTAACACCTCACACCGACACCACCATTGTAAATATTACTACGTTTGCCAACACTAGAAATTCCCATTTGTACCGTCCTGTACTGTCCTTAATGTCTACTTTATGTAAACCCTTGTGGTTAATAAAGAATACATTATTATTATTATTATTATGGCTGCACATGTGTGAAGACAGTACAAATCTGCAGGGGAAATGTTTCGTAACTTTAAGATGTTTAAAGTGTCATTTTTTGTATTTTCTTGTCGTTAACGAAACTTAAGGTACACATCTTGATTTAAAGAGCGGGATACCTCTCAATATTCGGGCTTTAAGCCCAAATATTCAGATTTATTTTTAAAAAACTTCGAAAAAAAATCGCCTCCCCACCCCCCAACAAATTATGGAAATTTTCGACCTTCAAACGGTAAACAACGTTCAGGTCAAAAGTGTAAAGGCAGCCACTGTAGATTTTACCACGACTACGACGGCTACAGTCATGCCTGTCATCCACTCAACTGAATGTGAAGGCAAAACTAAAAAACTACCATCACAACCTTCTGTGATAGCAGCAGTATCATCTGAAAACGACATCACCACCACCGCCGCCACCACCACCACCACCACCACAACAACAACAACAACTCAGAGCAATAACGACAATAACACCGACAGCTTCAATGTACACACAGATGGCAGTGGCAACATCATCAACAAACAAAACAACAACAACACCAATAACAACAGCAAGAATGACAACACCGACAATAAGAGCATCAGAAACACCACATTTGCTGCAGCAGCAGCAAAAACAAAGCGCTTATTGAATATTGATATTGATATTAGCGATAAAGACAAACAGTTGGCCCAAACGTGGAGGCTAATTAAACGGGAGAAGTCCTGGGCAAACCTGACCATCCTGGACGAGGCAATAGCGGCCATGCAAAGGAGGACGGTGTTCTTTCGATCCATATAGGTGCAGACACGAAAAGTGGAACTTGCCAGCCAAGCAGAGGTCGAGGCTGCTATGGAGTGCATCGGAAGTAACATAGAGTATAGAGCAAGAGGCAAACAGTTCGGTACCATCTCTGTACTGTTCAAAACCGGGGCCCTCACTATTAAGCACTCGAATGCCCCCTGCAGAACGGAACGCATCATCGTGCATCCGTCCTACATGGGTAAAAGGACAGTAAAGGTCCGCATTCCCAGCAATTCACCAGGAATGAACATATGCTGGCTGATGGGATACGTAATCGAGGATGGGACATACACTACCGTCCTGGGTATCAAAAGGACAGAGAGAGAGGAGTGGTACGGAATGGAATTGGAGATTCTTCTCCAAATGAAACCGGAGGACATGAACAACATCCTGGATTTTTCCCGCCTGCAGGACGGGACAACAATCCAACTAATCATTGACGGAAGAAGGCCACGCTGCTTCGTCTGCGGGGAAGCAACGCATCTGCAAGCCTTCTGCCCTCAGCGCAAAAATGCAGGGGGTCGCAAACCTTCTTTGTTGCCAACGCCAGTGTTAGCACGGAAAGCTGCACCACCACCACCAAAACCAAAACTAACAAAAAAACGGACACCAACATCAAAAACAGCCGGATCACCACCAACACCAAAACCAATCCAAGGGGAAAACGAGGAAAACTATCCCCCTCCCCTACCCCCCCCCCCCAATTATACACATAGACAAAACAATAAAGGCACACACAGACACAGAGACACTCACAGCCACAAACCCTTTGTCTTCCAGCAGCGAAGATGAAGGAAAATCGCAAAGTGCAAAAGAACAGAGAAAACTCTCAAAAAAAAAAGCCCCAACAAAACACAAAAACATACACAACCAAAAATACAGACACCACTAACGCAAACACTTCCCCAATAACATCATCACCAACAGCAACATCGACACCACCTCCACAATCCCCGAAACGCAAACAACCTAAACAAACACAAGTACAAATAAACACACAAATACCGGAAATTGCAGACACCACACCTACAACAAACACAGACATACCCAAAACAACACCACCAAAACCATCACCACCACAGTCACCAGAACGAAAACAAATAAAACCACACCAACAAAATGTTAAAAACTTCGTGCTTGTCAGAAGGGCCAACGATAAACTGATGCACATCTTAGCACGGAGCGAGGACATTCAAACAGAAGGGGAGATTTTTGAAATGAGCACATTTTGCGTGCCAGAAGATTTGTTTCTGGTCCGAATGTCACTCAATTCCTTCAAAGAAATTCGAGAGAGCTTTCCTCAAGACGTGGGAATTCCGAATGTGAAACCCACATCAAGACTTTTAAAGGGGTTCCCAAAAGAAACTCCACCAACCATGGAGGTCGAACGACCCGACCACCACAAGACCCCGGGAGGTAAGTAAACCTTCCCTCTCTCTCTTAGCTTACCAATATGGTCATATTAAGAGGAGGAAGTTTAAATGTTCGCGGCCTGGGGTCACCCTGGAAACAGGGTCGCCTGCTCAACGACCTTAGGTCAGGTCGCTGGAAATGGATGTGATTGCCGTCAGCGAGACCAGAATTTTCGACACGCGCACACTAAACCCCGTTTTCGACGACTATCAGATCTTAGCATCTGTTAGCAGACCGGGAATGGAAGGTGGGGCCGGACGACCGGAATTCTTTAGGCGCCTGGAGTCCTTTCTGGGTACGTCTCGCCCTTTACTGTTAGCGGGGGACCGGAATGGCATCTTAGACGCACGCTGGGATTGTGTGGGAGTAGTCGATAGGAGCGCGGTTGTGCAAAAGCCTCAAGCACCTACTCAGCCAGTTCCAACTGTCTGAAAGATATCGACTATATGTCCGCAATGTGCCAGTATGGACATGGACCAACCGAATGGGGTCATCTAGATCGTATATAGACAGGATCTTCATTAAGAAAATAGATAGAAAGAGTGTGGGCTGCCCACTTTTTAAAACGGTCGCCTATTCAGATCACACATTTGTGATCTGTACGATTGACCAAGATAAAAGGCGTAGGTTAGGACCGGGTTACTGGAAGCTGAACATGTCATTTCCGGCACGTAAGGCTTACAGGGCCCGAGTCAACAATTTAGTTAAGCAAAAGTTGACAGGGTGGATCATCAACAACAGATGGTGGGGGGCTCTCAAAGAGAGATTAGAGTAACATCGTTAGAGTTCAGCAAAGGACTAGCGTTAGAGAAAAATAGAAAGGAGGGGGAGCTGGTAGATAAGTTAGACGAGGCTATTTGTAGTGGTATCGGAACTGACGTGCTAGCGGCGACGAGCATGGCATTAGACCATTTCTTCAATGCGAAACACGAAGGTTGCATTGTCAGAGCTAAAGCGCGTGCGCTGAGAAACGAGGGAACCAAAGCTGTTCGATGGGCCCGCGTGGCGGAGGCGCAGCGTGGTAATAAAACCACAATTCGGTCCTTGGCGGACCGAGACGGACACGAGATAAGCGATTCCAAGCTGATGTGTGAGGCATTTCGCCAGCACTTTGCTCGGTTGTTCGGGGAGAGTGGCGAGTCAGAGAGATTAGCGGATGTCAGTACCTACCTTGACGGCTTGCCGCGCATCTCGACGGTCGACGCTGAGCGGTGCGAAAGACCGATTACTTCAGCCAACATTCAAGACGCCCTTGTCGGCTGCATAAGGCGTAAGTCACCAGGTTTGGATGGCCTGCCCAGAGCTTTACGTAAATATGCCAGACTTCTTCTCCGAACTCCTCGAAGCACTTTACTGCAACTGGCAGCAGAATGGGAGTATTCCCAGTTCTGTGAGCAGGGGAGTGGTGACGCGGATAAGGAAAGACGAGAAAAATAGGGATACATTAGACAACTTCAGGCCCATAACGCTGCTCAACACAGAGTTTAAGATTTTGGCCAAGGTGTTAGCAAAGAGATTGGCGCTTGTCGTCGAGGATTTGGTTGGGGAGGCGCAATCTTGCGCAATCCCAGCCAGGTCCATACACGTCAATCTCCACCTCATGCGATACATCATAGAGAGGGTAGGGTGTAAACCTGGCTTCGGTGGGGCACTGATCAATTTAGATCAATCGAAAGCATTCGATAGTGTCGACCATCGGTATCTGGAGTTTGTACTCAAAGCAGCTGGCTTCGGCCCTGTCTTCAGAAGCTGGATCGCTGCAATGCACAGCGGCACACGCTCGGTGGTCAAGGTTAATGGCCACCTCTCGGGACCATTTCGGCTCTCCCGATCGGTTTGTCAAAGATGCCCTCTCTCTTCCCTTCTGTACGTATTGACTCTCGAGCCTTTAGTGCGGAAGCTGGAGCTGTTGCAGGGCATCCCGCTCGAACCGGGACGTGGAAAGGCGATGTCGGCTTATGCGGACGACGTCACCGTGATGGTTTCGAACACCTCAGAAATCGAGGTGGTCGGCACCTTATTGAAGGAATATGAAAGGTTGACAGGAGCCAAACTTAACCCGGAAAAGTCGGTGGGCTTGCAGCTGGGAACCTGGAGAGGCAAGCCCATGCCGTCGAACAGCGTCGTGGGGCGCTGGACGGACGGACCGGTAAAGTTGCTCGGGGTTCGGTTCGGACAAGACCTCCAGGTGGAAAAGAGTTGGGACGAGGTAACGGGCAGAGTCTCTCCCAAAAATGGGCTGGGAGGAAGCTATAACTAAAAGGTCGCGCGGAGGTGGCGAATGCGTACATCGCGTCCGTCATCTACTACCGCCTGACCGTCCTCCCTTGCCCCCGTCCGCGCCTCGTCAAGTTGGAACGGCTCCTCTTCAAATTCTTGTGGAGACGACAAGTTCCGTTGGTGAGGCGGTCCATCTGCTGCCAACACCCTCTACGCGGAGGGGTGGGCATGCCGTGGCTGATGATGCGCAGACATGCGTTGAGGCTGCGGCATCTCCAGATATTCTGCCTCAACGGTGAACAGGTGTGGTCGCCGTTTATCAGACGGACCTTTCCCCAGCTCATTTCTTTGACTGAGCTGAAGTCCTGGGTCAAGAAGAGACCGAGACTGGGTGACTGGCACCTGGAATGTTGCCAGACACTCACTGCCCTCTACCAAGCGGGCAATGCGATCAGTGGAACTTCCACTCTCGAGTTCTATAGAGGATTAGTGGTGGGAAATTGCGATGACGCCCTCGGAGAAGCTTTGGGCCTCGACGAAGTCGAACTGACTAGTCTGTACCGGAGGACTTTTGAGCCGGGAACGATGGACAGTTTCCAGAAATCCCTCGCCTGGTAGTGCTACAGGGAGGCACTGCCGGTTCGGGATAAACTCTACAGGCACGGAAGTGCTGTCAGACGGGCCTGCCCAAGATACGCACAGAACGACGAAATCGTTCTGCACGCACTTGTCCAATGTCCGTGCATTACTGACTTGTGGAGTTATGTCGAACAGCTACTGTCGCGTGTGGAACGAATCCGGCTATCGGCCGAGTCCATAGTGAAGATCGATCCACCGCCCTCCTTAGGTCAGGAAGAGCAGTACATTTTCCTCTCTCTGGTGGCAGTTGCGAAAGAGGTTATATGGTGGACCAGGTTAAAAGGTCTGAAGACAGACACTTTCCTCTTCGGCCAACCCTTCATCAACTTCTTCAAGTTTCACATAGAAAGGAAGGTGAGGGTGGAGAGAGAAATGATGCCCCCCCCCCTCCCCCCAGTAGATTTGCTAAAAGGTGGGTGTGAATGTGACGAGAATGGCTCGTGTGAATGGGCCTACTCTGACCATGCGCCTATAGGCTAGCTAACTTGAGGAGAGGGGTGCTCTCTCTCGGTGCCCTAGAAGCGCAGGGTGGTTCAGGATTGGTGGGGTACCCGAGTCACCCCAGGGTCTTCTACCCCCTATCGGGGAATTTATTTTGTTATATTTATACATAGTTTATTTTATATTTTTATATTTTCTTTGTTAAATTAGTCTTGACATTGTGCAATTTTACTTGACCTTATTGTAAACCCCCACTGTCCCTGTCTTTGTACTGTCCCCTACATGTCGGCCCTTGTGGCTAATAAATGAAATCGTTATTGTTATTATTATTATTATTATTATTGATTAATATTTTCGGGCCGAGGCATTGAATTCCCATAGATTCTCAGACTTGGTGGACATATTTGTTTGTGCAGAAGATATCAGACTATTTGTCTATGAGGTATTTTATATTTTCATTATGGTCGATTTCACGTGATTAGATTGTTTGACGTTTCGTAAAAATATCGAGAAACTATGGAGGTCTCAGCCCTCCCATGTTGTAAAACTATTGATTTTATTGTTGACAAAATGTGCTATTGAATTAATAATTTTGTTTGGACATTTTATTTCGATAGCAGTCTTTTCAGTTCTGTCAATTACTTTTTTATTATCTAATATTTTATGACTGCGATTCTTTCATTTTGTTTCTCTTTTTGATTTCTTTGCATGTTCCTTATAGTTGCGATTTATGAAGGTTTCCTGGCAACATTATTTATTACATGTTATGTGTTATTTTTACTAATGCATACTTTAAAATGAACTCATAAATAAACGGAATTAAGTAGTCGATTTTTATGGTCAGTTCATTTGTTGTTTATTGTGTGAAATCAACAAGTGTCGAACGCTGTACAGGGAGAATAATGTTCTTTGCAGTAGAATTGGAAATCAAGTTTTCTTATAGATCTCATATGTCTAATCAATCAATACGTGAAAATGTATGATGCCCTAGCTTTGTGTAAACTTTCATTTAAAAAGGAAACAAATGTTTAAGATTTGCACATATTTGAATATGAAGGATGAGCTAAAATGTTAGATTTTAATACGATTTAATTTCACTAAATATTCATAACTAAATACTACTTTATTCGACATAATTATAATGTCACTCTCGGGTGATCATTTGAAGAGTCGTTAGGGCGTCGAAATCATGTTTATCAGCATTTGCTCCAGCTTATTGAATTATGGGTTCAATTTGCCTTTCATCATTCCGATGTCAGTAAAATCAAATATCATTTAGTTACTTTCCCATCCCTCAAATCTAATGGCTTCATGCCTAAATTAGAAACACTTATAAAGCAAATGTACAATTTTAAATATGTACAAGGTTATATCTATATGTGCAAGATTTATTTGTGGAAGGTCAAAGTGAGATTAAGACATTTGCTAATAAAACCTTTCTTATGACTAAGGGTTTTGTATATAGCCACCAATATGATATATTGAAAAAACTAGGAGGAGATTACGATCCTGTTAATACATTCTGCTAATGATATTTATCACATCCATGAATCATTTTAATTATCGTACTCTACACCTCATCTATATTACGAGATTTAGTTGAAATCCTATAAAAACAAGTTGAGGAAAATGTAACTCTTTACATTTAATATGTATGTAATAATAGTTTTGTCAGATTATATCAAACGTTGCCTTCCAGTACATAATCCGATGTCAACAGTTTATTTATATTTTTCAAGAGAAAGTAGGGGAGTGTCTATGATCATTTTCAATGAATCTGTAATTGGGGTAAAGTATTTATGCATTTATGTATGTGCATATGGATGTATATATATGGTTGGAGACGAATTTCATAATAACTCACTCACAAGTTAGAAGAAACGAACTCGATGGAAAATGACTCATTACCAGAAGGAACCTATAAGTGAAGGTGTGTTCATGAAACAATTCAAATCGTCCTGTAAATAAATGTTTCTACTTTTAGCACAAGGCCAGCAATTACCCCAGTGTATTACTGGTACGTTATCTTATCGACCCCGTAAGAATGAAAGGCAAAGTTAACCTCAGCTGGATGTGAACTCAGACCATAAAGGGACGTAACTCTTTGCTGCAACGCATGGCGTCCGACCCTCCACCGATACTGCAATCTCATTTTAATAGGTATTTACAGGTGCATGAAGAAATATTACAGCTGGGTCATACCAATTATTCTGTTTCCATATTAGACTATTTTATTGAATTTAATTGAATTTAGAGATTTCCCACTTCGGAATAGATGACGGAGGTCCTGAGCAGACCTTCAGTAACAGGATTATAAGTCTTTGCAATAGAATCTATTGTAGATAATCTTTGACAATGTAATGTGTTATTTCGTTCATACATTAATTTTGATTTTGCTCTGATGGGTTTCTATCGAGTATCCTAAAACGACAGGCTGATGAGCGTCCCACTTTAGTCACCGTTGACCCAAACATAAAAATGCAGGTTGTTAATTACAAGCAACCCCTCACACATTAAATCCACATACATACACGATCATACAAACACACAGACACATACACCCACACACACACGCACGCACACACACACACATACATACACACACACATGCACACACACACACATATATATATATATACGTGGAAAATATTCATTTGATGATGCACAAAATGTTTTATATATACTAGCAGAAAAACCACCCTCTGGTGGTGTTCTGCTAGCATATGTAGTGTGTATATTGATATTATACGCACGTATGTATACATGTAGATATGATGCATCAAATAAAATAGTAATTGACAATATATAATACATAGAAATTCAACGAAGACTGCGTTACGGTCTTATGTAATCACTAACGTAATCCATGATACATTAAAAAAATACGATATTATATATAAACTGCATTAGAAGAAAATTAGTGACATAAAATTAGTATGTATATTTAAGCGATGGCCAACGGGAAGTTGACATTTCAGAATTTTTTAAGAAGTGAATCTTTAAATAAACAAAATATATTTAATCAACATCCACGAAATTTAGTAGATAAATTATGTAATATTCATTCATTATGTTTCAAAGTAATCCAACTTGTTTTACTAATGGGATAAACAATTATAAACCGTACGCAGTCCCGCGCTCCATACTTCATTGCAGTTTAGATATATACGAGTAATGTATAGTACACAAAGAAAATATATATTCATACAAAATAAATCACATTTTGTTACTCAATCCATATAGGTGTGCTTGCAGTAATGGTCATGAATATCCAGTAAAACTATGTAATAATCGATTTCGCTATAGGCACCTTACCAATGTTTCATTTTAATTTGTGTCAGAGAGTGACGTGACGAAGAATATATTATTTCTCAGCTTCGCCCATCACTTTACGTGTAGACGTGTTTTTATGTACGAATATATATATATATATATATATATATGTGTGTGTGTGTGTGTGTGTGTGTGTGTGTGTGTGTGTGTGTGTGTGTGTGTGTGTGTGTGTGTGTGTGTGTGTCTGTGTGTGTTTGTCTGCTTTTGTGTATATATGTGTGTATGTGTGTGCGTGTATATATATGTGTATTTGCGTGTGTATGCGTGTGTGTTTGTCTGTGAGAGAAGCTGTGTATGTGTGTATGTATGTGCATACAATTATATGATGACGAGAAAAAAGATATTCAAATGGGTAATGTTTACGCTGATATTTTCCTTTGTTTTTACATCATGCACACATTACCACTTCACTGACTCTCACATTATCAATTTGTGTAGTATATATACACTCACATATACATACACACGCACACACACTCTATCTCTTTCATGCACACATAATCGCGATGTTCGAAAATACTCATTTTGGATACACTAGAATATACATTAGACTCTGCCAGAGGTTCATGCAGTTGTAAAAGCCTTACATGGGACAATAGTACCGTAGCATCAATATAGGAATGAAGGAAACAACGGAACATGAATAGTGAACATTGGCAGTACGATATCTAGTAATAAAACCTGGAATAATAAGCCATGTATTGTGATATCATAAAATATAAAATAGTACTACGAAATAATGAGCAAACTGAGAAATAAAAGTGGAATTTCAATATTGACAAGTCAACAAATTTTACACTTTTGCGGTTGTGTAGTAGGAAACGTAAAATAATCTATATATATAACACTGAGGATGTCTGTCTGTGTGGGCATGAGTTCGAATCCCTAAAACTAGAGAACCACCCAACCGACTGTTTTCAAACTTTGCACATGTAATCCTTGTGTTTCAGGGAGTGTTCTATGCCCCAGGCACCACATTACGCGGTTTAGCATTCTCGCTCTATATTTCTTAGTGGTTCTCTTTTTAGATAGATACATACTTATATCGTCGCGCCCTTATAATATCTGTCTGTATGTATGACTGTCTGCATAGGTCACTTCCTTGAGGATGTATGTGTGTGTGTCTGTGTGTGTGTGTGTGTGTGTGTGTGTGTGTGTGTGTGTGTGTGTGTGTGTGTGTGTGTGTGTGTGTGTGTGTGTGAGTTTGAATCCCTAAAACTCGAGAAGTACCCAACCGATTTTTTTCAATCTTTACATGTGTATTACTTATGTTTCAGAGAGTGTTAGGCACATACAAAATTCAACATGTTATGTCCTAGGGCCCACATTAGTTGGAAAACTGCATTGTTTAACATTTTTAGGGTTTTTTTTTTAGGCGTTACGTCTAGCCGATTTTCCCGAAATTTCAAGGCATATTATGCACATAAAAAAAATTCATTTTCTTTATCCCCTAGGGCCTGCATTAGGTGAAAACCTGCATTTTCCCTGCTTCATCAAGGAAAATCCTAAAGATTATCCAGCTATCAGAGTATTCGGTTTATTTTCTTTACATATTGTCCAGGCACGCAGTTCTTAGGTCTATTGGCGGCCTGCGTTCCAAAATACCTTATCCCGTGCAACGCCGGGTAACACTGCTATTATACACTATTATTACTGATTGTAAGATTTTTGCACATAATGACTGCAAGAGAAGGTAGGACAACATTGCTAGGCTGGTTCATTGGATACTCTGTCATTAGTATAGCATTAGCATAAGTGAGAAATGATATTAGCCACAACCAGAAAGCGTAGATGAAAAATAACAATATAGGATCTTGTCAGACATACCCTCAAATGCGACAACATTATTGAGACTAGAAAACATGACATTGTTGTCGTAGAATAACTAGGCAATTATTGTGGATAGTGTTTCACCGTTGGACCAAAATGTGAATAAAAAATGAAAATGAGAAAGATGAGAAATAGCAGGAACTGAAAATGGAAATCAAACAATTATGGATAATCAAACACGTAGAATTGATAACGATTTTGGTTGTAGCATTGGTAATATTTAGTAAAGTTTTGATGCATGGCTTGAAAAGCAAGAAATAACCCCCAGGACAGGATTGTTGCAGAAAATAGCCTTGCTTTGAACAGCAAGGTTTCGAAGCTGGGTGCGAGAAAGTGGAATGAGTAAAAATGACCCAAATGACCTTGGCTATGGCTCGTTCTTTTCACAAAGCAAAAGGAATTACGAATGACAATATTAATCGTGATTTTTATTTTCTCCTCAAAGGTTTGACATATAGAAAAGCTTACAACGATAGAGCACACACACATAGAATGTATATGTTTGCTTGTGTTTGTGTGTGTCACTGCGTGGGCGTTTCCTGTAAACCGGTTAAACCATAATAAATGAAGGATATCAACAAAAATTTGAAGAATGAGAATTCCTAAATAGGGATGAGGTATTCGAGGCGCACACTTATTTGGAGAGTGGCTACAGTGTTTGTCAGATATTACCAGTTCTTCTCCATCTGGAGGTCTGGACCGAACCAGACTCCGAGCAATTTGCCGCTCTGTCTGCCTATTTAGCATCAGACGAGGCTGTTGGACGACATGCGTCTGCTTCTTCATGTGTCGGGCTGCAAGCCCAATGCCGTTTCCTAGTTAATGTTCGCTCCTGTCAACTCTTCGTATTTACTCGGACAGTGCCGATCACATTGATATGTTTGCTCCTCAACACACTGACTGTGATATCGTCGACATATGTTAACATGGATCACCCTGGTCCCTACATTTCCCTGAATGCCCCCTCAACGTCTCCAATTTGTGTAGTAAGGGCTTGAGAGTTATTGCATGCAACAGGAACGAGTGGGGATAATCTTGCCGAACCGAGTGCATGATGTTGAACAGTTCCGAGAGGGAACCATTCACTCTAACCACAAGTCACCTTCTGACACAGCTATTTGGACTCTATTGCCGTTTCCCTATATGAGACGCTCCGGGTCTCTGAAGACAGCTTAACCCATCTTGCTGCCTGTTGCTGCCTTTGCAGCATATTTGTTTGCTTTTTTGGCAATGGTAGCAATGGTGTTGTTGGTGAAGACGGCGTTGATGTAGGAGACTAAGTTAGTAAATATTTTTTGGTTGTTGCTTTTGTTGTTATTGCTGTTATTTTTGTTTTTGATGTGATTGTTGTTGTTTTACTGTGTAGGCACACTTACTACTATCTTTCTCTGATGTTATGAAAACTGCTGAATCATTCGTTAATGATTTCATCACGTTCACCTCACTAATGGCTTAAAGACCTTCTGAAAATGCTGGTTCATCGTTGTTGAGTGTAAAAGAACTGATCATATTTGTATTTGGAGGAAGATGGTAAGAAATCCTATGTCGGAAGAGGCGTTTTTACTTCTCGTATAAAATAGTAGGTTTGTCCACTATGGTCAGAAAACTGTGTATAACTAGCTCAGAGTATACCTCCCCAAATCAACATGATTTAGCCATCGTCACGTCTAAGGCAATGAATCGTCTTAATTACCAATATGTGTAACAATCAACACACCTTTTACTTAATTTTCCCCGCACTTATTTGCTCCATCTCATTTATATTTGCTTCCATTTATAATTTGAATAACAACATCTCTCTCCCCCTCTCTCCCCCCTCTCTCTCTTCCCATCTCTCTCCGTCTCCTCCCTATCTCTCTCTCTCTCTTGATGTATATATATATATATTTGATTAAGTTTGGTTGTTGGTTCACAACTGGATGGATATATATATATATATATATATATATATATATATATATATATATATATATATATATATATATATATATATATATATATATATATATATATATATATATTTATATATATATATTTATATATATATATTTATATATATATATATATATATATATATATATATATATATATATGTGTCAACTCTGGGAGACCCTACATGGACACACTAGAAGAGGAAGACCAAGGTTAACGTATGTTGAAGCCCTAAGGACAGACACTGGTCTGTTGGATACGGAGGACATGGCAGCGATAATGAGGGACAGAGACCGCTGGAGAGAACTCGTCCATGGATCTCGGGAATTTTACCCGCCTTAGAATAGAATATATATATATATATGTATATATATATAGTAATAATAATAAATTTGAAGACTAAAATCCAAAGAGGGCTCGATAAGGATAAATATATATCAAATATATAAGAACCGTAGAGCAAATATTTATTAAAATAACAGATTACATTTTAAGAAAAGAATCGCTGCTTTCACTCTTAACGAGATCTTCTGAAAATAAAAAAAAATCAATCTGTCAACGCAGAAGTAAATATTTTGAAAAAGGTTGCAACCGAAGGTAGACAGGAAGACGATACTTTAGTTCGTGGAGATTATCTCTGGCACCATAAACGTGGTTTTGTCTTTGCGTGTAATTGTTCTCACCACTCCAAATAATGACGTATTATCTTCGTTTATTTCCGTTCTTTGCCACGGAACGTCTACACGAACCAACGTATCGTATTCGTGTCTTCCTTCGATTGCAACGTTTTTCGGAATATTTACTTCTGCGTTCACAGATTGATTTTTTTAGTTTCAGAAGATCCCGTTAATGGAGAAAGCAGCGATTCTTTGCTTAAAATTTAATCTGTTATTTTAATAAATATTTGCTCTACGGTTCTTATATATTTGATATATATTTATCCTTATCGAGCCCTCTTTTGATTTTAGTCTACCAATTTATTATTATTATTATTTGGCTCCCTCGGTTGAGCACTCTATTGACTCATATTCATCATGCAGAAACAACATCTAAATATTTCTGAAAGAACATACCCGTATCAAGCAGGAAGTAATACCTATAACTCCTGATACAAAAAAGTGACTCGTTCATTAAAAGGTTGCGTTGGCGATAATCAGGGAAAAGTTTGCGTTGGCTATCATCAAGGAAAAGCAGACAACAAACAGGATAAATTTGGGTTTAAAACCTACAATAACCCACCGAGTAACCCAGCATTTCTAACCTTCGAAAATAATGTCTTGGAACTCATACGGAGTATCACATTTCGGAAGAGGAGCAATTCCTTCCAGCAGGAGCTGAAGAATAGAATTCGTTATATTAAGGATTCTAAAGCCGTGCACGTCTTTTCCGACAAAATTGGCAATCTATATCAAGTGGAGCGCAGTACTTACCATCAATACATAATGCTGTAACTAAGGATTACCGTTAAACTAATCGGAGTGTCATTAATGACATCAACGATGCTGGCTTTAAATCACCTCTGATCTCAACATCATGGACCGAACTGAAGCTCTGGACCCTATTTCTCCCCACTTTACCATGAAGGATCACAAATCCAATTTCGCGAACGTCCCTTCTATTCGGCTTATTAACACTACTAAGTCCGATTTAGGTAGACTTAGTAAAAAGATTTTAGATATAATTATACCCAAAATAAGAAGCTTGGCCCCTCTTGCACTGTGAAACAATTCTTTCGCGGTGATTGATTGGTTCAGCGGCATATGCAACAAGAAACATTGCCGTTTTATCCAATTCGACATCAATAATTACTACTCCTCAATCATCTTACCACTTCTTCTTAGAGCTATCAATTTCGCTAAAACGCTCACGGTTGTTAAGGATTTCGAAGTTGATGTCATCCTCAATGCCCGTAAATCGGTGATTAAATTCGACGACTCTATTAGGATTAAAAAATATAATAGTATCCCATTTGACGTGACTATGGGCGCCAGCGACTCTACGGCGGTTACTGATCTTATCGGCCTTTTCCTTCTTTTCTCTATCACTGAAGAATTCCTCAACGTGGCCGGTGGTTTGTACCGTGATGAAGGTATTTTGACCATTACAAAGTGCGGCCCACGATATTGCGTCAGGTTCAGAAAAGAACTCACAGCATTCTTTAAAAGGCTTCAACCTATCCATACAGGTTGAGGCCAACGTCCCGGTCGTTAATTACCTCGACGTTACTCTCAATTTGTTGAAAGGCTTGCACTATCCGTATAGAAAGCTGAATGATACGTTTAATTACATAAGTAAGCATTCTAACCATCCTGCCAGCATAACCAAGAAACTGGTAAGAAATCTTTCTTTGATGCTTTCCCGTCTATCTACTAACGATTATATTTTCACCGACCATTCCGCATATTACAATGAAGCTCTTGCGCGGAGTAGTTTTGGCGATAAGGTAGCATATACCGAGTATGAGCATAGACCCAGGAAAAATAGTTCCCGACGCATTATATGGTATAATCCACCATATAATATGGAGGTGGCCACACCATTAGCTAAGATCTTTCTCTCTCTTATTATGAAGCATTTCCCCCTGCACATAAATATAATAACATTTTTAATAGAAATAACATTAAACTTCCTTACACTACGTCTCCTAACAGTGCACATAACATCACTGCTTAAAATTTAGCTAAATTACCTATCCGTAGGAACACGTGCAACCCTGTAGCTAGTACTAACTGTAATTGTAGGAATCTGGTTGACTGCCCCCTGTCCGGGAGATGCCTCTCTAGTAACATTGTCTACAGATGTAAGATTGAAACACCCACGATCCGTAGGGCCTACATAGGGTTAACCGCCAATAGATTCAAGCAGCGTCTTTACCTGCCTACCCATTCTTTTCTTAATCCTTTAAGAAGGAATATAACGTCACTTCCAACTTATATCTGGAGATCCCGTATAACGGAAATAAAAGACCATGTGACCTCTGTGCCACCGAAGACTTGGAAATACTATACGCCAATAATAATATCTTAAACAAAAAATCAGAGGTAATTTCAGCTTGTAAACATAAATTGCACAACACTTTCCTGTATTACAGCCTGACATTATACCCTAACGGATAGTACGAACTATACGCGTAAAGCTACGTCTTGATGTGGTATCTAAGTATGTTTTATGTTTATACCATTACTTATTTGTATAGGTAAGTATATATTACATGTATGTATTGTGAAGGTACGTAAACTTTCTCGTACGCATATATGCTTGTATTTGTTATAGGCGTATATATTATATATACTGGTACATGGGTTTGGTTATGTGTATACGTGAGTTTTGTGTTTGTGTGTGTATGCGGGTTTGCACGTATGTAGGGTGTGTGTACATGTATACATTGTGTTTTGGTTGTGCGTTTAGCGAACATATGTTTATTTAAATGTAGGTGTGTGTGTGTGCGCGCGTTATATACGTATTTATGTGTGTATATTTATATACGTTTATATAATTATATGTATACGCGCACACACACACACACACACACACACACATGTATATATATTTTTTTTATATATGTTCTATGTGTATCTTGTGTATACATTCGTATGTGTGCGGGTACTGGCGTTGCATGGGTTTTCGTATGTGTGCGCGTGTTTTTGTGTACGTGCCTGTATTTGCATATCCATGGAGGGTGCTTTCGCGTATGCCTCTGTATGTACATATATGGATGAGTGCATGTATATATTTAATAATTTATTGATTGCAATAACCTCTGTAATTTATTTACATTATTCTTAACTCTGAAGCCGAGAATGATTCGGTTTCCTAAATAGAATTTTACTCTACGACTTCAGTTATACCATAAACGTGGTTTTGTCTTTGCATGTAATTGTTCTCATCCTCCACATAATGACGTATTATCTTCGTTTTTCCCTTCATTGCCAGGAAACGTCTCCACGAACCACCTAATAGTAATATTAGTCTACGACTTCGTTTATACCATAAACGTGGTTTTGTCTTTGCGTGCAATTGTTTTCACCGCTCTAAATAATCATAGTGGGATTTACGTATAAGCTAAACAAGCTATAGCTTAGGGCCCCCACTGTCTTGGCGCCTCGAAAAAAAAAAACGGTGTGTACATTTCCAAAATATAAGATAAAAAAAGAACTAAAATAATGGTATAGTTTTAAACAGTTTTCTGCTTTAATATTGAACGTTTTGCACTTTTTATAACATTTTCTCATGTTCTATTCTTTGTGAACAAACAGACAGACACTACAACTTTATATATATAGAGATAATATATAATTTATTTATTTTGATCCTATTAAATATTACTTTAAAAAATATTCATCTGTATACTTAGTAGACCTGTACCTGTATTATTATTTACTAATACAGTTCCAGGGAGGAGTAAAGAATGGGGGAAACATTTTTCCTGCATTATATTTATAATTATTGTAGTTGATCAATGAACATCATTCCATATTTCTCATGCATTTTACTATTAATAATTAAATATATAACTAACACAAATTAAAGATATATCTAATAAAAATTATGAATTCTTAATAATGTCAGCAATACATTTTAAATATATGTTTATAGTTATTTTAAATTGTTTGCCTACAGTTTACAAAATGTCAACCAGAAGTTATAAAAGTGGAGCTCAAAAGAGGAAGAAGAAGCAGAAAGCTGAAGAAGAGCTTAGCAACTTACCAAAATTAGAAAGTGTCTTAACAAAGATAGATAAGGGGCCTGATGAACCCACATCCTCTACCACAGTGAGTCCGTCATGGGATATTCATTCCATGACTGATACATAACCTGGTACATCTAGTTCTATAGAATCAGCTTCAACGAATTAAGCAAGACATATTAAGATTTACAAACCAGAGAGTAGTGCAAGCACAGAATATTCAACATCAAAAAACAAACATGATGTTGGGATATGGGGTGATTTAAGCAAATATGACATTATATACTGGGTAGAAAAAGGTCCGTCAGGGTGTCAGCACTCAAATGGTTCATTTGAAAAGTCAAAGAAGCTTTTTGCAAACCAAGACAGATATTGCCCAAAAAGCTTGTTCTATCCCAAACGGGCTAATGGTGAAAAATACTGCAGAGAATGGTTAGTATATTCACCAGAAACTGGTCGTGTATACTGTTTTATGTGCAAACTCTTTTCAAATTATTCTACAGCATTATCATCCGATAGATTTTGTGATTGGCGCAACACCTATTTAGTTCAAAGTCATGAAAACTCTGTAGACCATAGAACAGCTTCGGTAACATATCTTACAAGAAAACGTGGCTCAACAATTGACTGCCAACTAGCAGAACAGATAAATACTACACGGCCGTACTGGAAACATGTTCTTGAACGTGTTATGGCAGTCATAGTTAATATGGCAGAGCGTGGTTTACCTTTCAGAGGAGATAAGGAAATATTTGGTTCTCCTCACAAATGGCAATTCCCTTGGATTACTTGAACTTATTGCAAAATGTGATCCTTATCTAGCAAACCATATAAAAGAATTTGGGAATAAAGGATCAGGTGTCACATCTTATCTTTCTAAAACAATATGTGATGAATTTATTCAAATTAATGCATATAAAGTAAGGGAATCAATCTTTGATGATTTAAGAACTGCATGGTACTTCAGTTTATCTGTAGATTGCACTCCAGACCGGTCCCATATCGATCAGCTCACTGTTATTGTGAGGTATGTTTCACCAGATGATGGACTCCCTATTAAACGTTTTCTAACCTTCCTAGACCTAGAGATGGGTAGCCATACAGGGGAATGTATGGCTAGAATGGTGCACGACTACCTTACAAATGAGTGAAAAATAGATTTTAGTAAGTGTCGAGGCCAGTCATATGATAATGCTACCAATATGTCTGGCAAATACAAGAGTATTGAGGAATAATATTGAAGATTAATAAGTATGCTATGTATATTCTATGAGCCGGTCATTCTTTGAATCGTGTTGGTAGACCAGCAGTTGACTGTTGCTTAGATGCAGTAAACGTTTTTGGAATTGTTCAAGAAATATACAATTTCTTTTCATCTTCTACACATAGATGGGCAATACTGTTGTCATTCTTCAAAGATGATTCAAAAGTTCCAAAGTCTTTGTCAAAGGCTTGATGGGAAGCACATTCAATGGTCACAAGTGCAATACTTGATAGTTATGATGGAATAATTCCTGCATTGCATCAAGCCATACATATTTTGAATAAAATTGAGGAGTTTGAATTCATGGTAATGTTATATTTGTGGAGTTATTTGCTGGATGAATTTCACAAGACTAGTCAATCATTGCAAGACCCCAAGTTTGTTTAGATGTATGTGGGAGATTGTATGCTTCACTTTCGGATTTTATTAAAGGTACCAATGACCTTTTCGATCATTTGGAACAACAAGCAAAGGAAAAATTGTTTTACATTGATTACAAGAAACGCAGATCTATAAGAAGGCATATCGATGATGAAGATGATGCTTTAGAGAACCTTGAGCCAAGAGATAAGTTCAGAGTCAAAGCATTTATACCTGTGTTGGGTGCATTAGAGTCAAATCTGGCACATAGGGAATCAGTATACAATGATGCTGCAAAAGCATTTTCGTTCTTAACAAAATTAAATACTACAGAGATTCGGGAAGGAGTTAGTGCTCTATGTCAAACATATCCTGAAGATGTGGACATAAACCTTGTTGGAGAGCTTCAGCATTTTCATCAATATGTTAGACATAGTCAAAGCAATGATTCAGAGGAACATGATAATCTGACACCCCAAGATCTGTATCGAGTAATATTTAACGATCATGTCCAATCAGCATTCCCTAATGTAGAAGCAATTTTGAGAATGTTTCTTAGTTTGATGATTGCAAATTGCTCTGGAGAAAGATCTTTTTCTCATCTGAAGAGTATACAAAATTAATTGAGAACAACAATGACTCAAGATGAATTATGTTCCCTCACTCTCATGTGCATAGAAAGTGACAAACTACGCAGTTTATCATTTCATGATATCATCAGTGATTTTGCTCTGGCAAAGGCACAACATAGAGTAGATGCATTAATATAATTATTCCTTATAGCAAGTTTCTAGAGATTAGATTATAAGCCTTTGTAAATTGTGTTCTTTAAAATAACTTTTGTTTTTTTACCGAAGTTGTGCATTATTAAGTTTATTATGAATAAAAAACAAATTTGAGTTAAAGATTAATGATTATTTCACTATTAATATACTTCTTCTTAATTGTATTTCAATTTAACAACTACTTTGATAAAATACATATTTGATCAAGTGCAAATGGCTCCGAGATCTATTAGGTCTTAAAAATCATATAGTATATTAAACACAAAAGACAGCGACAACTTGTCGTTGACATAGGACATCTGGACATATAAAGGGCCCCATTATCTCAACTAGCTTAGTTAACTTTGCCTTTCATCCTTACAGGGTCGATAAAATAAAGTACCAGTAATCTACTGGGTAATTGCTGGCCTTGTGCCAATAGAAGAAACAATTATCTCAAATAGCTTAGGACCTCATCAAATCTAAATCCGGCCCTGCAAATAATGACATATTATGTTCGTTTTTTTTCGTTATTTGCCAGGTAACGTCTCCACGAACTAAAGTATCGTCTTCCTGTCTTCCTTTGGCTGCAACATTTTTCGAAATATTTACTTCTACGTTCACAGATTGATTTTTGTAGTTTCAGAAGATCCCGTTAAGGGTGAAAGCATCGATTCTTAGCATAAACTTTAATCTGTTATTTTAATATATATATATATATATGTGTGTGTGTGTGTGTATGTGTGTGTGTGTTATATGCTCATGGTTATAGAATAATAATAATAATGTATGAAATAAACAAACGGATGTACATACTTTATCCTTGTTTTTTCTGTATTTTCTTAATCATTACTAACTTCACCATCAATATATATCACAATAGCAGCCGTCATCACACATTTACACGTCATGAAATGTAATCAAACAGTCACGATAAACATCGGCACTGTTATTCGCCATTATCACATTCAACATAAACATCAGAAATATATTTATTATTTGTGTCTCTATGTATCTGTCTCTCCTCTATTTATATCTCTCTATTTCTGCCTGCATAACTTTAACTGAAACAGACTCTACTAACGGAATACACATTTGGTAGACATATGATATTCAGTAAATAATGTTATATACTTTGTTTACTTCCAAACTGACAACACTGCAAATGGCAATTGTAACCCACTCAGACCAACTCAGACTTAAGTATATGCACGCATATACAAACACATTGCGATTTATGTATATAAACTTATGGTTGTGAGTGCCTGTGTGGGTGTCTGACTGTTTTTAACTATATATTTATACAGCATGATACTAATAAAACTGTTTTTACCTGTCAGTGTTTGTGTCAGTGGTCGTGCTGCCATTTCTTGAATTCAAATTTAGATTCATCACACACAGACAGCGAATCAATCAATGTAGAATCTGTATTCGGTCACTCTGATTTGTTAATATACTTGCAATATACACAGATGCATTTCTTTCAGCCTAAGATTCAATAAGGAAATCTTCCATACAAATATGTTCCATTCAATAATTAATTCAGAGAGGCGGTGGTTTGTGAGCATCCGCACTCCCGCCTTCTTTTCTGACACCAAACATGAAAAGTGTTATTTGCAAAATTCATCTAGATCAACCTACAATAACAAATGTACAACGTTTTGTTGCAGGAAACCCAGTAATACCTATGCTCCTTCATCCAGTATTGCTCCTTAGATGTAGGGGTCATAACATTCCATTTGCACACCATTAAATGTTCTCCCTTCCATTCTGGGATACGCAAGCTGTTTGCATTTAACTCGCTCCTCACATCGCCTATTTGTTTGTGTTATATATTTCGAACGGAACCCTTTATGTCTCGAAAGCATGCCTTGTTACCACACTTGAAGGACGATGCTACATGATTGTTTAAAATCAATGTAACATAGCTGCAGCTTTTGGTGGCCTTATTCGAGCAAATCACAATTTAAGTACGTTACTCAGAGACCAACATTCAGGCATTATAACCCCAAATTTTACTGGTTAAGTATATTGTATATTTTTAATCCCACTATTTTGGTACTTTATTTGTTCTAGCAAAGGAGTACATAAGGGGCATTTAAATTCATGCAATTTTATGCCTTGCGAATTTAATTCATACTACGTATGTTTTCGTTACGAAAAAACAGAAAGTTAGCTTGTCGTGATGCGATATGTTTAAATAGACAGACTTGTCACACACACATACATATATATGTTTGTATATATATATATATATATATATATATATATATATATGTTTATTTGTATATATGTGCATATATATATATAGATACAAATAAATATATATATATATATATATATATATATATATATATATATATATATATATATATTTATTTATTTATTTGTATCTATGTGCATATATATATATATATATGAAGAGAGAGATAATAAGATAATTCCATAATAACAAGAAATAAAAAATCGATTGGTAAAATGAAATTCTCTTTTTTATAAGAGAAATGTGAATTGAGAAAATTCTTGATGGATAGGTTGTGTAGATTCTAATCATTAAACGTACATACACTGTTATTGTTTTTGCCGTAACAAGATGGTGACTAAGATTTTGGTTTAATAAAAATTAAATTGTTATTTAATGCCTAAATCAATATTAAAAGAATAATATGACAAGATAATAATAATAATAACAATAATATTAATAATAATGCTTTCTTTGTTAACCACAATGGTTTACGTAAAGTAGACATTAAGGGCAGTACAGGACAATACAGAATGCTACAAATGGGCATTTCTGCGTGTAAAAAAAACAGAGGATGTAATAAAAAATAACAATGAAAAATTTCCCAATAGGAGGGAGACTTCCGAGGGACATTTGTGGAAAGCCCATTAAAAGGCCACAGTGTCCCTGACCACCAGGGAAAGTGCCCTCTCCCAGTTTTCCACCTTTAATTTACAGACAAAAACTCAGAGTGTGACCCATTCACTCGGGCCATAATTGCTTCTCTCACCCATCTTTCAACAAAATGCTGGGAAGAGAGCACTTCCCCCTCTACCCTGATTTTCCTTTTCAAATGAAATTTTAAAAACTTAATAAGGGCATCACCGAAGTGGTAAGTGCTCGTCTTCAGCCCTTTCAAACGTGTCCACCATACTATCTCTTTCGCCATGGCCACCAGACAAATAAAAAATGCCTGCCCTTCCCGGGTACAGGGAGAGGGCCGGCAAATCCTCACGATGGACTCAGCTGATAGCTGGAGCCGTCCTACACATGACAGCAGGTCTTCGACATAAACCCACAAGTCAGCATGCTCGGACACTGGACGAGTGCGTGCAGGACGGTTTCGTCGCCCTGCGCGCATCTCGGACATGCCCGGGTGAAGGCACCTCCATGCCTGTAGAGTTTATCCCGAACTGGCAAAGCTGCTCGGTAGCACTGCCAGGCCAGGGATTTCTGGAAGTTGTCCATAGGCCCAGGACCGAAAGTCCTTCCGAAGAGATTGGCTAGTTGATTTTCGTCGACGCCTAGAGTTTCCCCAAGTGCATCGTCGCTCTTCCCCTCCACTAATCCTCTATAGAACGCCAATGTGGAGTTTCCACCGATCACATTGCCCGATTAGTCGAGGGCTGTGAGCGCCTGAAGACATTCCAGTCTCCAAGCGCTCCCTCTCGGTCTTCGCTTGACCCAGGACTGCAGCTCTGGGGAAAGACGTGTCTAGAAAACGGCGACCACACCTGATACCCGTCGAGGAAGAGGTGGAGATGTCGTAGCCTGAGCGCGTGTCTGGGCATCATTAGCCACGGCATGCCCAGCCCTCCACATAGCGGGTGTTGACAGCAGATGGACCGCCTGACCATAGGAGCGCGTGCCTTCCACAAAAAGCGAAAGAGCAAACGCTCCAGTGCAGTCAGGCGGGGCTTAGGACAAGTTATAACGGTCAGCCGGTAGTAGATGACGGACGCGATGTACGTGTTAGCCACCTCCGCTCGACCTTTCAGGGATAGCTTACTCTCCGCCCATTTATGGGTGAGAGGAGCAAATCTGCTCGTCACCTCGTCCCAGTGTTTGTCCGTCTGACAGACCCCTAGCAAATTAACCGGTCCGTCCCTCCAGCGCCCGACGACTCTGTTGGACGGCATGGACCTGCCTCTCCAGGTGCCGAGCTGCAGGCCCACTGACTTTTCCTGGTTGATCATTGCTCCTGTCACAGCTTCGTATTCTCTTATTGTAGTGCCGATCTCCTCTATTTGTTGGGCGTTCGACACCACTACGGTGACATCGTCCGCATATGCTGACACGGATCTTCCGCATCCTAGTACAGGGGACACACCTCAACGTCACCAGTTTGTGCAGTAATGGCTCGTGTATCAATACGTACAAGAGGGACGAGAGGGGACATCATTGGCGGACCGAGCGCATGATGTTGAACGGTTCCGAAAGGTGACCGTTCACTCTCACCACAGAGCAGATGTCGCTGTGCATGGCAGCGATCCAGCCTCTGAAGACGGGCCCAAAGCCAGCCGCCCTCAGGACTGCCGCTATGTAACGATGGTCGACCCTAATGAAAGCTTTCGACTGATCTAAATTGATCAAGGACCCACCCGTGCCAGGTTCCATAGCTACCCTCTCTACGATGTATCGCATGAGGTGGAGGTTGTCGTGGATGGATCTGTCGGGAATGGCGCACACCACCAACGACAAGCGCCAACCTCTTTGCTAGCAACTTGGCCAAAATCTTGAACTCTGTGTATAGCACAGTATGGGCCTGAAATTATCTATATTATCCCCATTGTTCGGATCCTTTCTCAGCAGCGCCACCGCTCCTCGGCTCACAGAGCTGGGAATTCTCCCGTTCTGTTGCCAGTTGCAGTAGACGTCCGACAAGAAGCCTCTGAACAAGTCTGGCATCTGTACGTAAAGTCCATAGGGCAGATCATCCAAACCAGGCGATTTACCCGTTATGCAGCCAGTCATTGCCTCCCGTACTTCAGCGGCTGTTATCGGCTTTTCGCAACACTCCGCCTCAGTGGCCGAGAGCCGCGGCAGTCCGTCGAGGTAGACACTAAAATCCATCTCTCGATCCGGCCCGCCGCTGTCCCCGAACAGCGGTGCGAAGTGTCGCTGAAAAGCTTCACACATTTTCCAGGGATCGAGTAGCATGCGCCCGTCGTGGTCCACCAAAGACCGGATCGTGGCTTTGTTGCCAGGCCGCGCCTCCCCCACTCGGGCCCATTGAACGGCTTTTGTCCCCTCGTGTCTGAGAGCAGGCAATCTAGCTCTGACAACGCAGCCTTCGTGCTTTGCATTGAAGAATTGGTGAAGGGCCAATTTCGCCGCAAGTACGTCGGTCGCGATGCCTATGCTAAGCGGCTCGTCTAATTTTCTAACTAATTCTGCTCTATTTTTCTCTATTGCTACAGCCTTACTAAACCTAATGGACTCTATTCTAATTGCTCTTTTCAGAGCAAACCAGCACTTGTTGTTGACGATGGCCCCCGTCAACGCCCGCTTAACTTGTTCGCTAATCCGGTCTCTGTAGGCCTTGCGCGCTGGTAAGGAGACGTTTAGCTTCCAGTAGCCGGGTCCTCGTCTACGAAGCCTATCTAAGTCAAGCACACAGATCACGAATTTGTGGTCCGTGTAGCTGACTGTCTTGAATTGTGGACAGCCTATGCTAGACCTATCTATTTCCCTACAAAATACTCTATCTAGATATGATCTGGATGACCATATGCGATTTGTCCAAGTCCACATTGGCACATCCGGGAAATCCAATCGGTACCTGTCAGATAGTTCAAAACGCATGAGCAGGTTGGTGAGACTCCTGCACCCTCCTCCCCTATCCGCTAATCCCGCACAGTCCCAGCGTGCATCTAAGATCCCGTTCCAGTCGCCCACTAACACTAAAGAGCGGGACGTTCTAAGAAAGTTCTCCAGACGCCGGAAGAAATCAGGCCGCCCTGCTCCTGTCGGAGCATAGACGGCCACTAGCCTGAAAGCTTGCCCGTCTCCGCTGGTCACCTCCAGCACCACCAACTTCCCTTCTGTGTCCAGGAAGATGGCCCGTATGGCAATATCCAAACCTCTCCGAAAGTACACAGCAACTACGCCCCCCCCCCCGATCCCAGGCGGCTGGGAGATGCGTACACATTGTAGCAGCCAAAGATCGGTGCGAAGGCCCGTGCTTCCGTATTCTGGTCTCGCTGATGGCCACTACATATATGTTTAGTGATCTGAGGTCGTTGAGCAGGTGGCCCTGCTTCCATGACGGTCCCAAGCCACGCGCATTTATGCTGCCTATTTTGAGTGAGGTCATGTTGAAATGTAGTGGAAAAGATGGGAAAGACCACTTACCTTCCTTCTCGTAGAGGAAGGACGGTTTCTCCATCATTTTCACTGCTTGTGGCCTCATCAGGAAGGATGTCTTTATAAATCCTCCTGGAGAGTGCTTGTCGGAAGTCTCCGATTTCTTTGTGGAATTTTTGTTTTAGTGTCATGTACGTTTTCTGTATGAAGCGAGTGGTTTGTTTTGTGGAGTTGGTGTGAACTTTTGGGTTTTTGTGTATTTTTTTCTGTGATGCTGGTGTTGTGTTGGATGTAGTGTAATAATTGGTTGTTCAAATTTAATGCTGTGTAGTGTGTATAGTTTTGGTTGTTTTGTTTTATTTGTGTTTGTTGTGGGTTTGTTTCTGTTTCGCTTTTTGGTGACTTTTGTGTTGTAGGTGATGGTGGTGTTGTGGTTAATGATGGTGATGGTGTTGGTGTTTGGGGTGATGGGGTTGATGATGCTGGTGTGGATGGTGGCATATCTGTCCTAACTTTTTTGTTTGATAGTATATTTGTTTGCCTCTGTATTTTGTTTTTGGAAGGGGAAGGAAGAGAATTTTTTTCTTTTGGGGTTCTTTTTTACTTTTTTCCTGATACCGTTTACCACTCCTCGTCGTCACAATCTGTCTCCAGTTGTGATAGGCCGGGGAGTGGAAGATCCTCCACAGGCGTTAGTTTTGGTTGTGGCGTGGTGGATGGTGTAGGCGCTGGTGCTAGTTCTGACGCGTTGGGTGGTGGTGATGTTGGTTTTGCTACTTTTGCTGGGGTTGTTGTGGTTACAGTTGCTTCTGTTGTTGCTGCTACAGTTGTTGCTGCCATCTCTGCTGCTGGCGGTGTTGATGGTTGAGTCACTGGGATGGTTAGGAGAGGTGGCCTCAACCTTTTAGCCTGAGGGCAGAAAGCCCTTAGGTGGGTTCCTTCACCACAAACGACACACCTAGGCCTTCTGCCCTCGACAATTACGGTGAGGTGGCTGCCGTCAGTGAGGTCTATTACCTCTGGGATCTCCTCAATGCTTTTTTGGTCCGCTTGGATCAGGAGCTCCATCCCAGATCCGGACCAGTTCTCCTGCTTTTCTTTCGCTATTTCGATTATCTTGGTGTTGGCTTCGATGCTGGCGAGGACGGCAGCTATTAGCCAGGGAATTTCAGGGTCGGTGGAACATGGGTGACGCTGATCTTTACGAGTCTCTGGCCACAATAGCTTGGGACGAGTGTGAAGTCGTCACTTCTTAATGGGGCCATGGAGTGTTTTCTAGCCTCCTGTGGTGTTTCAAAGAACACGTCCACGGTTCCATACTTCTGCCCACGACTGATGTGGGGTTTTTTGCCCACACATGTCCCAAAGCATTTGGGATTTGAGACTCGGATGCCAGTTCCAATCGGCGCGATTTTATATTAATTGTTAGATAGGACACGGTGCATAGGCGCCGATACTCCATTTTATTAGGTGTGGGGGGGGGCTGACCCCGTACCCATCTTTCTTTACTATTGTTTTGGTTTCTTCTAATTCCTCCTAAGTTACTTGAAATGCTTCGCACTGTTTTGCTACTGTGGCAAAATCAGGGTGGTTTTCTTAATGTCATTGTTGCTGTTGTTGTTATCGTTATTTTTGTTATTATTAATTTTAGTTTCAGTTGTGGTGGTGGTGGCGTCAGTGGTGTTCGGTGTGGAAGAGTTCATTTTGGTTGAATTCATTTCGATATCACGAGTTAATTTATTTTTTCTTTTGTTTCTGTTGTCGCAGTGGTGGTGAGGGTGGTGGTTGTCGCGGTGGTGGTGGTGGTGGCGGCTTTAACATCTGCAGTCATTGGTAATGGTGGGAAATGAATGTCTGCCAGAGACAAATTAAAAATATTGCTACTGTTTATATTTCAGTGTTGGCAAACGTAGTAATATTTACAATGGTGGTCTCGGTGTGAGGTTTTAGTTTGTGAGAAAGGAGTGACTCTGAGTCAGCCATGATTTTTCAAAGAAAAATGTTTGTTTGATAATTATAAAAGTTTAAGTTTTGGGCTCAAGGCCCCAATCTTTTTGGGTGTCTTTTTCAGATAACAATGTATGTGCACTTATATACAGTTAACAATAACAATTTTCCATGAATGGCATTTTTAAACAACTGAAAATAACAAAACTTTGCGAATCTTACGATGATACGATTTACTACGTAGGTCGCCAATAATAATAATAATAAAAATAATAATAATAATAATAATAATAATAATAATGATTTCTTTATTAACCACAAGGGTTTATATAAAGTAGACATTAAGGACAGTGCAGGACAATGCAGGACGGTACAAATGGGCATTTCTGCGTGTAAAAAACAAAAACAGAGGATGTAACAAAAAATAACAATGAAAAATTCCCCAATAGGGGGGAGACTTCGGAGGGAGATTTGTGGAGAAAGCCCAGTAAAAAGCCACAATGACCCTGACCACAAAGGCAAGTGCCCTCTCCCAGTTTTCCACCTTTAATTTACAGATATATGCGCAGAGTAGGCCCATTCACTCGGGCCATTCTTGCTTCTCTCACCCATCTTTCAACAAAATGCTGGGAAGAGAGCACTTCCCTCTCTACTCTGATTTTCCTTTTCAAATGAAATTTGAAAAAGTCAATCAGAGCATCACCGAAGAGGTAAGTGCTCGTCTTCAGCCCTTTCAAACGTGTCCACCATACTATCTCTTTCGCCATGGCCACCAGGCAGATAAAAACTGCCTGCCCTTCCCGGCTAAAGGAGGAGGGCGGGGCAATCCTCACGATGGACTCAGATGATAGCCGGATCCGTCCTAAACGCGACAGCAGGTGTTCGACATAAACCCACAAGTCAGCAATTTTCGGACACTGGACGAGTGCGTGCAGGACGGTTTCGTCGCCCTGCGCGCATCTCGGACATGCCCGGCTGACGGCACCTCCATGCCTGTAGAGTTTATCCCGAACTGGCAAGGCTCCTCGGTAGCACTGCCAGGCCAGAGATTTCTGGAAGTTGTCCATAGGCCCTGGCCCGAAAGTTCTTCCGAAGAGATTGGCTAGTTGATTTTCGTCGACGCCTAGAGTTTCCCCAAGTACGTCGTCGCTCTTCCCCTCCACTAATCCTCTATAGAACGCCGAGGTGGAGTTTCCACCGATCACATTGCCCGATTGGTCGAGGGCTGTGAGCGCCTGAAGACATTCCAGTCTCCAGGCGCTCCCTCTCGGTCTTCGCTTGACCCAGGACTGCAGCTCCGTCAAGGAAACGAGCTGGGGAAACACGCGTCTAGCAAACGGCGACCACACCTGATCACCGTCGAGGAAGAGGTGGAGATGTCGTAGCCTGAGCGCGTGCCTGCGCATCATCAGCCACGGCATGCCCAGCCCTCCACGTAGCGGGTGTTGACAACAGATGGACCGCCTGACCATCGGAGCGCGTCCCTTCCACAAAAAGCGAAAGAGCAAACGCTCCAGCACAGTCAGGCGAGGCTTAGGACAAGGTACGACGGCCAGGCGGTAGCAGATGACGGACGCGATGTACGCGTTAGCCACCTCCGCTCGACCTTTCAGGGATAGCTTCCTCTCGGCCCATTTCTGGGTGAGAGAAGCCACCCTGCTCGTCACCTCGTCCCAGTTTTTGTCCGTCTGGAGGTCCGGACCGAACCAGACCCCTAGCAATTTAACCGGTCCGTCCGTCCAGCGTCCGACGACGCTGTTGGACGGCATGGACCTGCCTCTCCAGGTGCCGAGCTGCAGGCCCACTGACTTTTCCTGGTTGATCATTGCTCCTGTCACCGCTTCGTATTCTCTTAGTGTAGTGCCGATCGCCTCGATGTGTTTGGTGTTCGACACCACTACGGTGACATCGTCCGCATATGCTGACACGGATCTTCCGCATCCTAGTACAGGGGACACACCTCAACGTCACCAGTTTGTGCAGTAATGGCTCGTGTATCAATACGTACAAGAGGGACGAGAGGGGACATCATTGGCGGACCGAGCGCATGATATTGAACGTTTCCGACAGGTGACCGTTCACTCTCACCACAGAGCAGATGTCGCTGTGCATGGCAGCGATCCAGCCTCTGAAGACGGGCCCAAAGCCAGCCGCCCTCAGGACTGCCGCTAGGTAACGATGGTCGACCCTATCGAAAGCTTTCGACTGATCTAAATTGATCAAGGACCCACCCGTGCCAGGTTCCCTAGCTACCCTCTCTACGATGTATGGCATGAGGTGGAGGTTGTCGTGGATGGATCTGTCGGGAATGGCGCATGTCTGCGCCTCTCCCACCAGACCACCAACGACAAGCGCCAACCTCTTTGCTAGCACCTTGGCCAAAATCTTAAACTCTGTGTTTAGCAGAGTTATGGGCCGGAAATTTTCTATGTTATCCCCCTTGTTCGGATCCTTTCTCAGCAGTGCCACCGCTCCTCGGCTCACAGAACTGGGAATTCTCCCGTTCTGTTGCCAGTTGCAGTAGACGTCCGCCAAGAGGCCTCCGAACAAGTCTGGCATCTGTACGTAAAGTTCATAGGGCAGACCATCCAAACCAGGCGATTTACCCCTTGTGCAGCCAGTCATTGCCTCCCTTACTTCAGCGGCTGTTATCGGCTTTTCGCAACACTTCGCCTCAGTGGCCGAGAGCCGCGGCAGTCCGTCGAGGTAGACACTAAAGTCCATCCCTCTACCCGGCCCACCGCTGCCCCCGAACAGCTGAGCGAAGTGTCGCTGAAAAGCTTCACACATTTGCCCGGGATCGAGTAGCATGCGCCCGTCGTGGTCCACCAAAGACCGGATCGTGGCTTTGTTGCCACGACGCGCCTCCGCCACTCGGGCCCATTGAACGGCTTTCGTCCCCTCGTGTCTGAGAGCACGCACCCTTGCTCTGACAACGCAGCCTTCGTGCTTTGCATTGAAGAATTGGTCAAGGGCCAATTTCGCCGCAAGCACGTCGGTCGCAATGCCTTTGCTAAGCGCCTCGTCTAATTTTCTAACTAGTTCTCCCTCTGCTCTATTTTTCTCTATTGCTAAAGCCTTACTAAATCTAATCGATTCTATTCTAATCGCTCTTTTCAGAGCAAACCACCACTTGTTGTTGACGATGGCCCCCGTCAACGCCCGCTTAACTAGTTCGCTAATCCGGTCTCTGTAGGCCTTGCGCGCTGGTAAGGACGCGTTTAGCTTCCAGTAGCCGGGTCCTCGTCTATGAAGCCTATCTAAGTCAAGCACACAGATCACGAATTTGTGGTCCGTGTAGCTGACTATCTTGAATTGTGGACAGCCTATGCTAGACCTATCTATTTCCCTACAAAATACTCTATCTAGATATGATCTGGATGACCCTATGCGGTTTGTCCAAGTCCACATTGGCACATTCGGGAAATCCAATCGGTACCTGTCAGACAGTTCAAAACGCCTGAGCAGGTTGGTGAGGCTCTTGCACCCTCCACCCCTATCCGCTAATCCCACACAGTCCCAGCGTGCATCTAAGATCCCGTTCCAGTCGCCCACTAACACTAAAGAGCGGGACGTTCCAAGAAAGGTCTCCAGACGCCGGAAGAAATCAGGCCGCCCTGCTCCTGTCGGGGCATAGACGGCCACTAGCCTGAAAGCTTGCCCGTCTCCGCTGGTCACGTCCAGCACCACCAGCTTACCCTCTGGGTCCAGGAAGATGGCCCGTATGGCGAGATCCAATCCTCTCCGAAAAAGTACAGCAACTCCTCCACCGGATCCAGGACGGCTGGGAGATGCGTACACATCGTAGCCGCCGAAGATCGGTGCGAAGGCCCGTGCTTCGGAGATTCTGGTCTCGCTGATGGCCGCTACATCTATGTTTAGTGACCTGAGGTCGTTGAGCAGGTGACCCTGCTTCCATGACGACCCCAAGCCACGCGCATTTATGCTGCCTATTCTGAGTGAGGTCATGTTTAAAATAGAGTGGAAAAGATGGGAAAGACCACTTACCGTACTTTTCGTAGAGGAGGGATGGTTTTTACATCCCTTTTCACTTGATCGTCTGGTGAAGGGACCGTTGAATCGTCCCTTCGGCTGGTCGTCGGCTCTTCTAAGAGAATGTCTGAGTATACTCTTCGATTGATGGTTCCTCCTAGGTCCCTGAAATCACCAACTGCGTTGGGGAATTTCGTTTTAATATTTGTGTATTGTTTCTGTGCTATTTTTAGCAGTCTTATGTTAGTTGGCTTTTTGATTGGTGCTGGTATTATGTAGTCCTGTTGTGAAATGTCTGTGTGTTCAATTATGTAAGTCATTAGTTTCTTGTTGTGTGTATTTATTGCCGTGCATTTGTTTTTCTGGGGGTGGGGTGTGGTTCTGCTATTTTCTTGTCGTTGTTGCTGGGTGTGTGTGTTTTGTTGTTGTGTTTGCGATGTTGGTGCTTGTGGTGGTGGTGTTGAAGGTGTTGTTGGCGGTGGGGTTGTCGCCGGTGGTGATGGTGGCGCTAGTGTGGGTGGTGATGGTGTTGGTGTTGTTGCTGCTGTGGGTCTCTTTGCAGTAGACTTTACCCTTTTCTCATTTCTTTCCTCCCTTTTCAAAGGCGACGATGCGCTGCTTCTGCGTTTGTGCCTTCCTACGACCTTTTGCCGTCTCTCTCCCACCTCACACTCCATGTCTGATTCTGTGAGGTCGGGGAGGGGTACCAACTCCACTCTTTCACTTGTTGTTGTTGGTGATGTTTGCACTGGAGTCTCTGTTGCAGCTGCATTTGGTATTGCTGTTGTTGTTGTTAGTATTTCCACTGCTGCTGCTGTTTTTGATTTCCGTGGAGTGGGTATGGGTGCCACGGGCCTATCGTTCCTGGTTGCCGCTTGTCCTGTTGCTGGTAGCCGTGGAGCCGGATTCGGAAGGAGGGGGGTTTTCTCCTTTCTCAGGGTCTTCTAGTTGCAGAAGGCCCTGAGGTGAGTCTTCGATCCACAGTGAAAGCATTTCGGGCGTTTGCCCTCAACACTTATGGGCAGTTGAGTGCCGTTATCGAAGTCTATCACATCCGGGATAGCTTCGATGCACTCCTGGTTGGTTTGGATTAGCATCTCAATGGAGGAGCCGACCCAATCTTCTCTTACTTTTTTCTGTACTTGCAGTACAGTTGTTTTGTCCTCGATTCCGACGAGGACAGACGCGGCCAGCCAAGAAGGGGTCATTCCGGGGGGGACGTGGGTCAGTTTGACCCTCACAATTTTTTGCCCACAGTAGGAGGGCACCAACACCATTTCCTCGCTCCTTAGGGTCACTACTGATTGGGCCTTTGCCTCCTGGGGTGTGGCAAAAAGTACGTCTACGGTGGCATATTTTTTGCCTCGGGTGATGTGCGTTTTCCGCTGCCACACAGACCCCAAGGCTTTTTGTATTTGGGCCTCTGTGGCTCTTTCCACCCTACGGGATTTTGTACTTACTGTACGGTACGTGACCGTACAGTGCTCTTGGGTTTCGAAACAATTTTTCGCTGCCTTGCAGATTGCTCGGTGTCCGTTCTTTGTCACCATCTTCTTCGCTTCCTCTAATTCCTCATTTGTTATGAGGATTGTTTCCAAGTTTTTCGCAATACCTGCAAATGAGATTGGTTTTTCTCTGCTGTTGTTGTTGTTGTCAGAGCTGCTGGTACTTTTGTTGTTGCTGCAGGTACTACGACTACTGCCTCCGCCGCTGTTGCTGTGGTTGTTGTTGGTGTTGCTGCTGCTAATGCTATTGTTGTTTATGCTGCTGGTGATGCTGTTGCGGCTGCTACTGTTGTTTTCATTGTCACTGTTGCTGTTGTTATTACGGCTGCTACTGCTATTATTCCTGACGTCAGACGAATGAACTGGGTTTTCGTATTTCCCGCACACCTGTTTCGTCGCTGTCGCCGTCGTCGTGGAGAAACATTGCACGCTTTGCACGAGACTTTTCTTTTCTTTCGTCACTTGCGAAAGAGAAGGGAGGGAGAGAGACACATTTAAAGAAGGGAGGGAGAGAGACAATCTTCTCTCTGCTGTAGTGATGATTGAGGAAGAAGAAGACGGAATGAGTGGGAGTGACGTATGAAATTTCTTTTTCGTAGCCATGTTGTTTTTTTGTTTAAAATGAAATTTTGGGTACAAAACCCCAATAACTGGTTATTTAACCCCGAAGGGCCAAATAACGGACAGAAAGACCCCTCTCACGAGGAGGAGGGTGTCTTTATCAACAATTTCGTTCAAGTTTTAAACAATTTACAATTGTTTTAACGGTTAAAAATTACTATACCTTACAGAGCCGAGCCTCCGTCAACCATGGCATTCAATAATAATAATAATAATAATAATGATTTCTTTATTAACCACAAGGGTTTACATAAAGTAGACATTAAGGACAGTGCAGGACAATACAGGACGGTACAAATGGGCATTTCTGCGTGTAAAAAACAAAAACAGAGGATGTAACAAAAAATAACAATGAAAAATTCCCCAATAGGGTTGAGACTTCGGAGGGAGATTTGTGGAGAAAGCCCATTAAAAAGCCACAATGACCCTGACCACCAAGGCAAGTGCCCTCTCCCAGTTGTCCACCTTTAATTTACAGATATATACTCAGAGTAGGCCCATTCACTCGGGCCATTCTTGCTTCTCTCACCAATCTTTCAACAAAATGCTGGGAAGAGAGCACTTCCCTCTCTACTCTGATTTTCCTTTTCAAATGAAATTTGAAAAAGTCAATCAGAGCATCACCGAAGAGGTAAGTGTTCGTCTTCAGCCCTTTCAAACGTGTCCACCATACTATCTTTTCGCCATGGCCACCAGACAGTTAAAAACTGCCTGCCCTTCCCGGCTAAAGGAGGAGGGCGGAGCAATCCTCACGATGGACTCAGATGATAGCCGGAACCGTCCTAAACGCGACAGCAGGTGTTCGACATAAACCCACAAGTCAGCAATTTTCGGACACTGGACGAGTGCGCGCAGGACGGTTTCGTCGCCCTGCGCGCATCTCGGACATGCCCGGCTGACGGCACCTCCATGCCTGTAGAGTTTATCCCGAACTGGCAAGGCTCCTCGGTAGCACTGCCAGGCCAGAGATTTCTGGAAATTGTCCATAGGCCCTGGCCCGAAAGTTCTTCCTAAGAGAATGGCTAGTTGAATTTCGTCGACGCCTAGAGTTTCCCCAAGTACGTCGTCGCTCTTCCCCTCCACTAATCCTCTATAGAACGCCAAGGTGGAGTTTCCACCGATCACATTGCCCGATTGGTCGAGGGCTGTGAGCGCCTGAAGACATTCCAGTCTCCAGGCGCTCCCTCTCGGTCCTCGCTTGACCCAGGACTGCAGCTCCGTCAAGGAAACTAGCTGGGGAAATACGTGTCTAGCAAACGGCGACCACCAAACGGTGATCACCGTCGAGGAAGAGGTGGAGATGTCGTAGCCTGAGCGCGTGCCTGCGCATCATCAGCCACGGCATGCCCAGCCCTCCATGTAGCGGGTGTTGACAACAGATGGACCGCCTGACCATCGGAGCGCGTCCCTTCCACAAAAAGCGAAAGAGCAAACTCTCCAGCGCAGTCAGGCGAGGCTTACGACAAGGTACGACGGTCAGGCGGTAGGAGATGACAGACGCGATGTACGCGTTAGCCACCTCCGCTCGACCTTTCAGGGATAGCTTCCTCTACGCCCATTTCTGGGTGAGAGAAGCCACCCTGCTCGTCACCTCGTCCCAGTTCTTGTCCGTCTGGAGGTCCGGACCGAACCAGACCCCTAGCAATTTAACCGGTCCGCTCGTCCAGCGTCCGACGACGCTGTTGGACGGCATGGACCTGCCTCTCCAGTTGCCGAGCAGCAGGCCCACTGACTTTTCCTGGTTGATCATTGCTCCTGTCACCGCTTCGTATTCTCTTAGTGTAGTGCCGATCGCCTCGATGTGTTTGGCGTTCGACACCACTACGGTGTCATCGTCCGCATATGCTGACACGGATCTTCCGCATCCTAGTTCGCGCGGGACGCCCCTCAACGTCTCCAGTATGTGCAGTAATTGTTCGAGAGTCAATACGTACAAGAGGGACGAGAGGGGGCATCCTTGGCGGACCGAGCGCATGATGTTGAACGGTTCCGACAGGTGACCGTTCACTCTCACCACAGAGCAGATGTCGCTGTGCATGGCAGCGATCCAGCCTCTGAAGACGGGCCCAAAGCCAGCCGCCCTCAGGACTGCCGCTATGTAACGATGGTCGACCCTATCGAACACTTTCGACTGATCTTAATTGATCAAGGACCCACCCGTGCCAGGTTCCCTAGCTACCCTATCTACGATGTATCGCATGAGGTGGAGGTTGTCGTGTATGGATCAGTCGGGAATGGCACATGTCTGCGCCCCTCTCACCAGACCACCAACGACAAGCGCCAACCTCTTTGCTAGCACCATGGCCAAAATCTTGAACTCTGTGTTTAGCAGAGTTATGGGCCGGAAATTATCTGCGTTATCCCCCTTGTTCGGATTCTTTCTCAGCAGTGCCACCGCTCCTCGGCTCACAGAACTGGGAATTCTCCCGTTCTGTTGTCAACTGCAGTAGACGTCCGCCAAGAGGCCTCCGAACAAGTCTGGCATCTGTACGTAAAGTTCATAGGGCAGACCATCCAAACCAGGCGATTTACCCCTTGTGCAGCCAGTCATTGCCTCCCTTACTTCAGCGGCTGTTATCGGCTTTTCGCAAAACTTCGCCTCAGTGGCCGAGAGCCGCGGCAGTCCGTCGAGGTAGACACTAAAATCCATCCCTCGACCCAGCCCAGCGCTGCCCCCGAACAGCTGAGCGAAGTGTCGCTGAAAAGCTTCACACATTTGCCCGGGATCGAGTAGCATGCGCCCGTCGTGGTCCACTAAAGACCGGATCGTGGCTGTGTTGCCACGACGCGCCTCCGCCACTCGGGCCCATTGAACGGCTTTCGTCACCTCGTGTCTGAGAGCACGCACCCTTGCTCTGACAACGCAGCCTTCGTGCTTTGCATTGAAGAATTGGTCAAGGGCCAATTTCGCCGCAAGCACGTCGGTCGCAATGCCTTTGCTAAGCGCCTCGTCTAATTTTCTAACTAGTTCTCCCTCTGCCCTATTTTTCTCTATTTGCTAAAGCCTTACTAAACCTAATGGATTCTATTCTAATCGCTCTTTTCAGAGCAAACCGCCACTTGTTGTTGACGATGGGCCCCGTCAACGCCCGCTTAACTAGTTCGCTAATCCAGTCTCTGTAGGCCTTGCGCGCTGGTAAGGACGCATTTAGCTTCCAGTAGCCGGGTCCTCGTCTATGAAGCCTATCTAAGTCAAGCACACAGATCACGAATTTGTGGTCCGTGTAGCTGACTATCTTGAATTGTGGACAGCCTATGCTAGACCTATCTATTTCCCTACAAAATACTCTTTCTAGATATGATCTGGATGACCCTATGCGATTTGTCCAAGTCCACATTGGCACATTCGGGAAATCCAATCGGTACCTGTGAGACAGTTCAAAACACCTGAGTAGGTTGGTGAGGTTCTTGCACCCTCCACCCCTATCCGCTAATCCCACACAGTCCCAGCGTGCATTTAAGATCCCGTTCCAGTCGCCCACTAACACTAAAGAGCGGGACGTTCCAAGAAAGGTCTCCAGACGCCGGAAGAAATCAGGCCGCCCTGCTCCTGTTGGAGCATAGACGGCCACTAGTCTGAAAGCTTGCCCGTCTCCGCTGGTCACGTCCAGCACCACCAGCTTACCCTCTGGGTCCAGGAAGATGGCCCGTATGGCGAGATCCAAACCTCTCCGAAAAAGCACAGCAACTCCTCCCCCCGATACAGGACGGCTGGGAGATGCGTACACATCGTAGCCGCCGAAGATCGGTGCGAAGGCCCGTCCTTCGGAGATTCTGGTCTCGCTGATGGCCACTACATCTATGTTTAGTGACCTGAGGTCGTTGAGCAGCATTTATGCTGCCTATTCTGAGTGAGTTCATGTTTAAAATAGAGTGGAAAAGATAGGAAAGTCCACTTACCGTACTTTTCGTAGAGGAGGGATGGTTTTTACATCCCTTTTCACTTGATCGTCTGGTGAAGGGACCGTTGAATCGTCCCTTCGGCTGGTCGTCGGCTCTTCTATGAGTATGTCCGAATATACTCTTCGATTGATAGTTCCTCCTAGGTCCCTGAAATCACCAACCGCGTTGGGGAATTTCGTTTTAATGTCTGTGTATTTTTTCTGTGCTATTTTTAGCAGTCTTATGTTAGTTGGCGTTTTGATCGGTGCTGATATTATGTAGTCGTGTTGTGAAATGTCTGTGTGTTCAATTATGTAAGTCATTAGTTTCTTGTTGTGTGTATTTATTGCCGTGCATTTGTTTTTCTGGAGGTGGGGTGTGGTTCTGCTAATTTTTGTCGTTGTTGCTGGGTGTGTGTGTTTTGTTGTTGTGTTCGCGATGTTGGTGCTTGTGGTAGTGGTGTTGAAGGTGTTGTTGGCGGTGGGGTTGTCGCCGGTGGTGATGGTGGTTCTAGTGTGGGTGGTGATGGTGTTAGTGGTATTGCTGCTGTGAGTCTCTTTGCAGTAGACTTTACCCTTTTCTCATTTCTTTTCCTCCCTTTTCAAAGGCGACGATGCGCTGCTTCTGCGTTTGTGCCTTCTTACGACCTTTTGCCATCCCTCTCCCACCTCACACTCCATGTCTGATTATGTGAGGTCGGGGAGGGTTACCTGCTCCACTCTTTCACTTGTTGTTGTTGGTGATGTTTGCACTGGAGTCTCTGTTGCAGCTGCAGTTGGTATTACTGTTGTTGTTGTTAATATTTCTACTGCTGCTGCTGTTTTTGATTTCCGTGGCGTAGGTATGGGTGCCACGGACCTATCGTTCCTGGTTGCCGCTTGTCCTGTTGCTGGTAGCCGTGGAACCGGTTTCGGAAGGAGGGGGGTTTTCTCCTTTCTCAGGGTCTTCTCGTTGCAGAAGGCCCTGAGGTGAGTCTTCGATCCACAGCGAAAGAAATTCGGGCGTTTGCCCTCAACACTTATGGGCAGTTGAGTGCCGTTATCGAAGTCTATCACATCCGGGATAGCTTCGATGCACTCCTGGTTGGTTTGGATTAACATCTCAATGGAGGTGCCGACCCAATCTTCTCTTACTTTTTTCTGTACTTGCAGTACAGTTGTTTTGTCCTCGATTCCGACGAGGACGGACGCGGCCAGCCAAGAAGGGGCCATCCCGGGGGGGGGGGGGGAGGGGGGGACGTGGGTCAGTTTGACCCTCACAATTTTTTGCCCGCAGTAGGAGGGCACCAACACCATTTCCTCGCTCCTTAGGGTCACTATGGATTGAGCCTTTGCCTCCTGGGGTGTGGCAAAAAGTACGTCTACGGTGGCATATTTTTTGCCTCGGGTGATGTGCGTTTTCCGCTGCCACACAAACCCCAAGGCTTTTTGTATTTCAGCCTCTGTGGCTCTTTCAACACTATGGGATTTTGTACTTACTGTACGGTACGTGACCGTACAGTGCTGTTGGGTTTCGAAAAATTTTCCCCCTGCCTTGCAGATTGCTCGGTGTCCAGTCTTTGTCACCATCTTCTTCGCTTCCTCTAATTCCTCATTTGTTATGAGGATTGTTTCCAGGTTCTTCGCGATACTTGCAAACGAGATTGGTTTTTCTTTGCTGCTGTTGTTGTTGTTGTCGTCAGAGCTGCTGTTACTTTTTTTGTCGCTGCAGGTACTACGACTACTGCCTCCGCCGCTGTTGCTGTGGTTGTTGTTGGTGTTGCTGCTGCTAATGCTGTTGTTGTTTATGCTGCTGGTGATGCTGTTGCGGCTGCTACTGTTGTTTTCATTGTCACTGTTGCTGTTGTTATTACGGCTGCTACTGCTATTATTCCTGACGTCCGACGAATGAAATAGGTTTTCGTGTATCCCGCACACCTGTTTCGTCGTTGTCGTCGTCGTCGTGGAGAAATCTTGCACGCTTTGCACGAGACTTTTCTTTTCTGTCGTCGCTTGCGAAAGAGAAGGGAGGGAGAGAGACACATTTAAAGAAGGGAGGGAGAGAGACAATCTTCTCTCTGCTGTAGTGATGATTGAGGAAGAAGAAGACGGATAAGTGGGAGTGACCTATGAAAATTCTTTTTCGTAGCCATGTTGTTTTTTTTGTTTAAAATAAATATTGGGCACAAAACCCCAATAAGCAGTTATTTAACCCCGAAGGGCCAAATAACGGGCAGAAAGATGCCTCTCACGAGGAGGAGGGTGTTTTTGTCTACAAGTTCGTTAAAGTTTTAAACAATTTACAATTGTTATAGCGTTCAAAATTTACAATACCTTACAGAACCGAGCCTCCGTCAACCATAGCATTCAATAATAATAATAATAATAAGAAGAAGAAGAAGAAGAAGAAGAAGAAGAAGAAGAAGAAAAGAAGAAGAAGAAGAAGAAGAAGAAGAAGGAGAAGAAGAAGAAAACGCACGTGGTGGATAGAAGGTCATGAAATCGCTCCCGTAAGTTTTTGATTTTTAACATATTTAAATCAATTGTGAAATAACAATTCTTAGTATAAATGGTACATAAAGCACCAGACCCAGCTCTCAGGAAATTCGGATCCATAATATCCTGTTATATCGCTCAAATATTCAATTTTGTATTATAAATATTAAAAAAAGAAAATGGTTATAAATGGAAGAAAAAAACCCCTCTGTCTACACTATATAGAACAGCCAAATAACAGCAATTTCACCAACACCACAAACGAAATACACCACCTATCCCATCACCCTTCTGTGTACATTAAATACAACAGCCAGATAACAGCAATTTCACCACCACCACCACCAATCCCAGCATAATAATAATAATTACTATTATTATTGTCTCAAGTTTTCACAAAATGTTTAATTCCAATATTAAGAAAATATGTCAACACATATATTAAACATACGCGACAAACCGTATAGATACACAGATCAAACTAACTACAATCTATTCAACAAAACTCAGTAACGACAACGCCATTACTATAGTCACCGCCGCCACCACTCCTTCCATCATTGCTACCACTATCCCATCACCGCCGCCACCATTCCTTCATTGCTACCACCACTATTCCCCCATTAACATCTGTTAACTTAAGAGAGGGGAAAATGGCGATATCACTAGACAAGGGAGAGGCTAGCAAAATATATAAATAGATTGACTTAGTGACCCCGCCACCGGCCAAATGTCAACGCTATGGCACTGCTGGTTCCCCCTTCCCCACCAACAATAGAAAAAGCCCCAGCACCACCACTGACATAGCCAACAACAATAACAGGCAACTTCAGCAAAAAGTATATTATATTATTAATAATTTCATTATTAAGCCATACAATGCTCACATTAAGGAACTACTCATGATAATAACAATTTAAAAAAAACAACAAAAAAGAAAACCCCGTGACCAAGAAATACCGGGATGGCAGCCGGCGGGGAATAGCCGTGTCTCTAGGGGAGGACGACCCTCTAGTCTTGGTTGACAATCGTCCTAGAAGTGGTAACACGAAATGATTACCCCTTTGCGGATAAGGATAAAACGCGACCAATTACAGTAAATGCCAAATGATAAAATCTCATACCGGATCGGCCGTCATCCGGGTTAAAAAGGGCCGCGTCCCTAAGAGAGGAACCAGACTGGGGTCAAAAAATCAGCTAATGTTTCAAACCTTTCCGTCACTTCGGAGCTGGAGACCTCCCATAACCGGAATACTCCTACTGTTGGCCCTCCAGGCTCACCACCAAGAAATCCAAAGAAAAAAAGAGAAAAATGGTCAAGGGAAGATAATAAAGAAGTCCTTGAGGCTTTCTACACTGCCATGTACTACCCATCAAATACATCGAATACAGAACAAACATATATCAACTGGAAAAAGAAACATCCCAAAACCAGAGGCTATATTGACAGTAACAAATTAGCCAATATACGAACACATATTGTAAAAAAAAAGTTACTAACTGATATAGAAATTGATCAGATCAAGCTATTAGCACAAAGTCAGCGAAGGGAAAATGAAACACGTGTCAGTGAAAACGAGGTAAATTGTAACACTTCGATTCCCAGGGTTGGGGCGGAATCACTGACCACAGAACAAATTAAAGAAAGGATCGAAAAAGTGGAGGGAGTGCATGCTCAAGATGAAACTCAAAATGAAAATAATGAGATCGTAAATGATAAAGAAATGAATGAGAATGAACTTGCCAACTTGAAGGATGAAATTATGATCGAATGGATGAAAATGAAAGAATCTGACATGGGGCAACGAGACACCCTCCCTAAGATCCAGAACTCCAAACAGAACCAAAAGATAATACACAAGACTAACATAATTCTCAAAAACATTATCATCACAAACAAACTAAACATTACTGATGTAAATCATCTCTATTATGCATCGGCTAAAGTCACCACTCACTTATGTGGAGTGAAGATGAAAAAACAAAGGAATTCCCACAAGAAATCTACTTGGCAAGAGAACATCAATCGCCAAATAAACCTTCTCCGATCTGACATAGAAATTTTAACAAACTATAAAGTAGGTGAACATGTTAAACAAACTAAACTTACAAAATTTAAAAGAAAGTACAGTATAAAATCAACAAGTGACATAGACATGCTGATAGAAATAATCAAGCAAAAAGTGTGGGTCAAAGCTGCTCGCATAAGGCGCTTTGAAAAACGATCTAGATTCTATAAGGACAATTATATGTTCAAAAACAACCAAAGAAATTTCTATAGAAAAATTGGTAAGTCAACAATAACTGCTAAATCAATACCACCCAAGGAGGAAGTGCAAGAATTCTGGGAAAAGATCTGGGCCGAAGAAAAAGTTCATAACATACATGCCCCATGGATAGACAGGCAAATGAAAGATACAGCTCACCTTGAGGAACAAATATGGGAAAATATAACAGTCGAACAGTTGCGTTTGGCTCTTAGAAAAACCAGCAAATGGAAATCCCCAGGAAAAGACAAAATACAACAATTTGTTGATAAATGCCTTCACAGAGTCGTATTAGCTGTTAGCCCAACTTTACAATGAAATAGTTAAGGAGCCAGAAAAGATACCATCATGGCTAGTTAACGGCATTACATTCCTGCTTCCGAAGAATGATGAGACAAACAATCCCCAAAATTACTGACCGATAACTTGCTTGACCACAATGTATAAAATGTTAACATCAGTCCTAACTGAATATACATATGACCACCTGATAACAAATGACCTATTTCCCATTGAGCAGAAAGGGTGTAAACGAGGCTCATATGGCTGTAAGGATCAGCTTTTGTTTAACAAAATGATACAAGAAGATTGTCATAATAGACAGAAAAATATATCAATTGGTTGGATAGATTATAAAAAAAGCATTCGATAGTTTTCCACACAGTTGGATTGAAAAATGTTTAGAGATTTTCAAAATATGTCCCGTTGTCAGGTGGTTCTTGTCATTCAGTATGAAGACATGGAAAACGACACTCCTTTTGAATAGTGAAAAGGAATCACTAGAAGCTGGAGAAGTTAATATTAATTGTGGAATATTTCAGGGTGACTCTTTATCACCACTTTTATTCTGCATCGCACTTATACCATTAAGTAAAATGCTCAATGAAACAAAACATGGATATAAAGTCTATGACAAAACCATTAATCACTTGTTCTACATGGATGACCTGAAACAATATGCAAAAGATGATGAACAATTGCAAGGGCTATTGTCCACTGTTGAGCAGTTCATTGATGACATTAAAATGGAGTTTGGACTAGATAAATGCGCCAAAGCAACGTTCACCAGAGGGAAGCTGGTGAAAGGTTCAGACATTAATCTTGATCGGGAAAATGTGATAAGAGAACTTGATCAAGAGGAACCTTACAAATATCTAGGTGTTTGTGAAGGAGACTGAATCAAGCACTCAACAATGAGGGAAAGGATAAGGAAGGAATGTTACCGCAGAGTAAGAGCAATCTTAAGAACGGAATTGAATGCAAGGCATAGGATCGATGCCATAAACACGCTTGCAATACCAGTAGTAACCTACAGTTACAATGTCATCAACTGGTCAAGCACAGAGATCCATAGGCTCGATACAAAAATTCGAAAATTATTAACCATGCACGAAATGAATCACCCTAAGGCAGATACAGATATAATATATCTCCCTAGGAAAGAAGGAGGACGTGGGTTAATCCAGTTAGACATTGCGTTGAAAACTACAACAATTGGATTATCTACATATCTAAGGGAATCACATGATTGGATGATCAAACTCGTTTTGAAACACGAAATCATCAAGAGATCATAGTCCATTACAAAAGATGCACAAAGATACAGTAATGGACTACAAATTTCAGAAGTCCCATTTACTGCTGAAATGGAAAACACAGAAAAAGCAAAGCAGGTAAAAGTAACTGCAAAGAAGGAACTTACTACAGAAACTGACTAAGAAATGGCAAGAAATACCTCTGTATGGAAAATACCCAGAACGAGCTAACAATCCTGATGTTGGCAAAACTTTAACCCATCAGTGGTTAGCATCCTCTGGACTGAAATCGGAGACTGAAGGAGTGATTATATCAGCACAAGATCAGTGTCTGCCAACAAAAATTTAACAAGCCAAACATAATAAAAAATGGATGCAGCCCATTATGCCGTGTATGCAAAAAACAACCAGAGACCATTCATCATATAATTTCAATGTGCAGTCCTATAGCCCCAACCGAATGCCTAAACAGGCATGACAGAGCTGCACAATACATACATTGGATAATGTGTAAGCATTTTGACCTGCCCCATCAAAAGAATTGGTGGGAGCATCAACCACCTCCCATACTTGAAAAAGATCACATCTCAATCTTGTGGAACTTTAGCATCCAAACAGACCGAAAAATAGATGCAAATAGACCTGATATAATACTGAAGGACTTTAAAAAGGGGATATGCCTGCTAATTGATATGTCCGTCCCAATAGACAAGAATGTATCTATAAAAATATTTGTAAAATTGAGCAAGTATAAGGACCTGGAGATAGAAATTGGAAAAATGTGGAAATTGAGAACTAAAACAATACCAATGGTTGTAGGCGCTCTACGAATGATACCTAAGGGGTCTAATGATTACTTATCGCAAATCCCAGGAAACCCGGATCTAGGAGAAATACAAAAGATAGTACTAATGGGACCTGCCCATATACTAAGGAAGATTCTGTCAATATAAGTACATCACAAGTCTAAACACCTAAAGATGCATGGGTGAGTATGTATGTTCTTTCTTGAACATGGCGGACCTTGTTGTCTCATGAGGTCACTGGTTGTGACTTGGTGATAACTCGTATGAACATAAAGCAAGATAAATGCAGCTGTAATAATAATAATAATAATGATAATAATAATAATAATAATAATAATAATAATAATAATAATAATAATAATAATAATAATAAGAAGAAGAAGAAGAAGAAGAAGAAGAAGAAGAAGAAGAAGAAGAAGAAGAAATACCGGGATGGCGGCCGGCGGGGAATAGCCGTGTCTCTAGGGGAGAACGACCCCTCTAGTCTTGGTTGACACTCGTTCTAGAAGTGGTAACACGAAATGATTACCCCTTGGGGGATAAGGATAAAACGCGACAAAATAAAGTAAATGTCTAATGATAAAATCTCATACCGGATCGGCCGTCACCCGCGTAAAAAACGGCCACGTCCCTCAGAGAGGAACGAGACTGGGGTCGAAAAATCAGCTAATGGTTCAAACCTTCCCATCACTTCGGAGCTGGAGACCTCCCATAACCGGAATACTCCTACTGTTGGCCCTCCATACTCACCACCAAGAAATCCAAAGAAAAAGAGAGAAAAATGGTCAAGGGAAGATAATAAAGAAGTCCTTGAGGCTTTCTACACTGCCATGTACTACCCATCAAATACATCGAATACAGAACAGACATATATCAACTGGAAAAAGAAACATCCCGAAAACAGTGGCTATATTGACAGTAACAAACTAGCCAATATACGAAGAAATATTGTAAGAAAAAAGTTACTAACTGATATAGAAATTGATCAGATCAAGCTATTAGCACAAAGTCAGCGAAGGGAAAATGAAACATGTGTCAGTGAAAACGAGGTAAACTGTAACACTTCGAATCTCAGGGTTGGGGCGGAATCACTGGCAACAGAAAAAATTAAAGAAAGGATCGAAAAAGTGGAGGGAGTGCATGCTCAGGATGAAACACCAAATGAAAATAATGAGATCGTAAATGATAAAGAAATGAATGAGAATGAACTTGCCAACTTGAAGGATGAAATTATGATCGAATGGATGAAAATGAAAGAAACTGACATGGGGCAACGAGACACCCTCCCTAAGATCCAGAACTCCAAACAGAACCAAAAGATAATACACAAGACTAACATAATTCACAAAAACATTATCATCACAAACAAACTAAACATTACTGATTTAAATCATCTCTATTATGCATCGGCTAAAGTCACCACTCACTTATGTGGAGTGAAGATGAAAAAACAAAGGAATTCCCACAAGAAATCTACTTGGCAAGAGAACATCAATCGCCAAATAAACCTTCTCCGATCTGACATAGAAATTTTAACAAGCTATAAAGTAGGTGAACATGTTAAACAAACTAAACTTAGAAAATTGAAAAAAAAGTACGGTATAAAATCAACATGTGACATAGACATTCTGATAGAAATAATCAAGCAAAAAGTGTCGACCAAAGCTGCTCGTATAAGGCGCTTTGAAAAACGATCTAGATTCTATAAGGACAATAATATGTTCAAAAAACAACCAAACAAACTTCTACAGAAAAATTGGTAAGTCAACAATAACTGCTAAATCAATACCACCCTAGGAGGAAGTGCAAGAATTCTGGGAAAAGATCTGGGCCGAAGAAAAAGTTCATAACATACATGCCCCATGGATAGACAGACAAATGAAAGATACAGCTCACCTTGAGGAACAAACATGGGAAAATATAACAGTTAAGAAAAACCAGCAAATGGAAATCCCCAGGAAAAGTCAAAATACAAAACTTTTGGATAAATGCCTTCACAGAGTCTCATGAGCTGTTAGCCCACCTTTACAATGAAATAGTTAAGGAGCCAGAAAAGATACCTTCATGGCTAGTTAACGGCATTACATTCCTGCTTCCGAAGAATGATGAGACAAACAATCCCAAAAATTACAGACCGATAACTTGCTTGACCACAATGTATAAACTTTTATCATCAGTCCTAACTGAATACACATATGACCACCTGATAACAAATGACCTATTTCCCATTGAGCAGAAAGGGTGTAAAGGAGGCTCATATGGCTGTAAGGATCAGCTTCTGGTTAACAAAATGATACTGGAAGATTGTCATAATAGACACAAAAATCTATCGATTGCTTGGATAGATTATAAAAAAGCATTTGATAGTTTGCCACACAGTTGGATTGAAAAATGTTTAGAGATTTTCAAAGTATCCCCCGTTGTCAGGAGGTTTTTGTCATTCAGTATGAAGACATGGAAAACGACACTCCTTTTGAATAGTGAAACAAAATCACTGGAAGCTGGAGAAGTTAATATTAAGTGTGGAATTTTTCAGGGTGACTCTTTATCACCGCTTTTATACTGCATCGCACTTATACCAGTAAGTAAAATGCTCAATGAAACAAATCATGGATATAAAGTCTATGACAAAACCATTAATCACCTGTTCTACATGGATGACCTGAAACTATTTGCAAAAAATGATGAACAATTGCAAGGGCTATTATCCACTGTGAAGCAGTTCAGTGATGACATTAAAATGGAGTTTGGACTAGATAAATGCGCCAAAGCAACGTTCACCAGAGGAAAGCTGCTGAAGAGTTCAGACATTAATCTTGATCGGGGGAATGTGATAAGAGAACTTGATCAAGAAAAAACTTACAGATATCTAGGTGTTTGTGAAGGAGATGGAATCAAGCACTCGACAATGAGGGAAAGGATAAGGAAGGAATGTTACCGCAGAGTGAGAGCAATCTTAAAAACGGAATTGAATGCAAGGAATAGGATCTATGCCATAAACACGCTTGCCATACCAGTAGTAACCTACAGTTACAATGTCATCAACTGGTCAAGTACAGAGATCCGTAGGCTCGATACAAAAATTCGAAAATTCTTAACCATGCACAGAATGCATCACCCTAAAGCAGATATAGATGGAATATATATCCCTAGGAAAGAAGGAGGACGTGGGTTAATCCAGTTAGACATTGCGTTGAAAACTGCAACAATTGGATTATCTACATATCTAAGGGAATCACATGATTGGATGATCAAACTCGTTTTGAAACACGAAAGCATCAAAAGATCATATTCCATTACAAAAGATGCACAAAGATACAGTAATGGACTACAAATTTCAGAAGTCCCATTTACTGCTGAAATGGAAAACACAGAAAAAGCGAAGTAGGTAAAAGTAACTGCAAAGAAAGAACTGCTACAGAAACTGTCTAAGAAATGGCAAGAAAAGCCTCTGTATGGAAAATACCCAGAGCGAGCTAACAATCCTGATGTTGACAAAACTTTAACCCATCAGTGGTTGGCATCCTCTGGACTGATATCGGAGACTGAAGGACTGATTATATCGGCACAAGATCAGTGTCTGCCAACAAAAAATTACCAAGCCAACATAATAAAAAATGGGTGCAGCCCATTATGCCGTGTATGCAAAAAACAACGAGAGACCATTGACCATATAATTTCAATGTGCAGTCCTATAGCTCCAACCGAATACCTAAACAGGCATGACAGAGCTGCACAATACATACATTGGATAATGTGTAAGCATTTTGACCTGCCCCATCAAAATAATTGGTGGGAGCATCAACCACCTCCCATACTTGAAAAAGATCACATCTCAATATTGTGGAACTTTAGCATCAAAACAGACCGAAAAATAGATGCAAACAGACCTGATATAATATTGAAAGACTTTCAAAAGAAGGTATGCCTGCTAATTGATATGTCTGTTCCAATAGACAAGAATGTATCTATAAAAACATTTGAAAAATTGAGCAAGTATAAGGACCTGGAGATAGAAATTGGAAAAATGTGGAAATTGAGAACTAAAACAATACCAGTGGTTGTAGGCGCTCTGGGAATGATACCTAAGGGGTCTAATGATTACATATCGCAAACCCCAGGAAACCCGCGTATAGGAGAAATACAAAAGATAGTACTAATGGGAACTGCTCATATACTAAGGAAGATTCTGTCAATATAAGTACATCACAAGTCTAAACACTAAAGATGCATGTGTGAATATGTATGTTCTTTCTTGAACATGGCGGACCTTGTTGTCTCTTGAGGTCACTGGTTGTGACTTGGTGATAACTCGTATGAACATAAAGCAAGATAAATGCAACTGTAATAATAATAATAATATAAAGCAAAATAATCTATATTAAAAACTGCCTCTCACAAATCTTCAAAATGTACTGCAATATTATAATAAATCGCCAAACAAAAAAAAAAATAATAACATTGATTATCAACTACAAAATAGCAATTCTTTATAGGAAGTTTAAATTAAGTATCAGACATGTGAAACAAAAAATAGGAAAAGAGATTAATCAAATAGGAGAGTAAAACGAGAATCATTAAAATGTTTGAGAAAATATGCAAGAAATTAAATAAGCTTAAATATTCTGAGAAAGATATACAACTGTTTAAACTAATTTCAATTGTCCCCATAAAAGAAGAGTATGTTTTTAGTGGGGAAAATGTAGAAAGTAGAAAGATACATAAAACAAATTTAGTAATTAAGTAGCAATAATAAATTACGAAACGTGCTACAATGGAATTTGACACATTGTGTAAAGAAAGCAATATTCATGCAAGAAGATTGAACAAGACAAAGGGTTAGGAAAATCTTATAAAGTAACTGAAATATTTTACAGAAGATAGGAATTGTGTGCTACAATAGAAACGGACAGACATTATATCAGAAAATAAAAGAAAAACCACAAAAGGCAAAACGCAAAGCGTACAATCCATGGATGAGACGATGCTACATTCTCAGATGTAACATTAAAACAAATTGTACATATGTTTGAGTATAAATATATATATTTACATGCACACACATACACACACACGCGCACATATACACACACATACACACACAAACGCACACAGACACACACACATTTATATATATATGTGTATATTTAAAACTTGGAGAATATAAGTATGGAGAAGTTGGTAGAAATAACACAATATCATACATTCTGCATCGTCAAGACCTGCAAAATATATTTTTTCTGTAAAATGATTAAGTTGAATAATTGTTGTTCGCAAATTACAAGCAGGTTTGAAAGAACATGCTGCTAAATAGGTGCATCTGTAACGATATAATAACAAAGAAACAGGCAAAAAATTAAACTATAGTGCTTTTAAAATAAAACAGTGAAGTGCACAAACAATTAGACAATGTTTTACAACTGAAATGAAGCAAGGGACACTATGATGTAAATTATGTAAGTGGTAACGCAAGGAAAAAAGCATCATTGATTGTAGAAGTGAAATTTGAAATTATCCAAATACCTCCATACATAAAATATTTGTTTACTACCGGGTTTAAACTCTTAAACTATTATATATATTTCCTAATTTAAAGGATAATTGTTATCAGCTACCATGTCGCGTAGTAAATAACGAGCTTCACCGGAACTCAAGAGATATAATGTTCGAGTATCTGTAGTGTCTTGTGGCCATATAGGTTTTGTCCCTAAGGATATTTTACTCGATTTTCTAAAGATAGCATCATTGTAGTAATTCCGTGTTTGGATTTAAACATTTTCAAATACACACACACACACTCACAGAAAGAGAGAGAGAGAGAGAGAGAGAGAGAGAGAGAGAGAGAGAGAGAGAGAGAGAGAGAGTGAGAGAGAGAGAGAGAGAGAGAGAGAGAGAGAGAGAGAGAGAGAGAGAGAGAGAGAGAAAAAAGAGATTTGACAACTAGAAACTATAAGGGTATATAAGAATTCTATTTGAGTAAGCATCTATCGACATGCACATAAATAATCTGTTTAAAATGCAGGGCAAAATACTTAAATGTGATTGTAAATGATCTATCCAGAGAACATTTAACAACATTCTAAAACATATTTGTGCATTATTCGTATTTGAAAATGTTTTTTCAATCATGATATTAAAGATTAATGATTTACATCTAAAGTAGATTTTTGTTCACATGTTAGAATATTGTATTATGTTTTAATATGTAATTATATTTTCATAAGTAATAAGTTGACACCGAAACATTTTAATATTGAGAAACTGTAAAAGAATGTAACTTATTACAATGTAAATGAAGCATATTTATGCACATCAAATGCATTCACGTTTACAAATAAGCGGCTTCTGTCACTGGCAATGAAAGTTTGATTTACCAACAAAACATACACGTTTGTTTCTTTCAAATTAGAATTATTTTGTTCAGATTCTGAATGTTAAATACCTGAATATAAGAAACCTGCTATAAATAAAGGCATGATAAATTGTTCGAAAATTTAACTCAATGTACGATATGATAAGTCAAATTTCGGAGTCAGATAATCATAATCCTCTAATTACATCTTTGTAGTGAAATGATAATGATCTCTAATTACGTCACATGATTAACAATTGTGGTAGAGGAAAGTCGATTATATCGACCACAAGTAAGAAAAGGAAAAGCAAACGGAAATAACATCCGGGAATGAAATAATTATTAAGAAATAGATATATATGGATGTATTAATTTTACACTAAAAATTATTGTTTTTGGTTGTTGGTATAAAAAATCATAAACCACAATATAGACATGAAAACCGAAATAACATTCAAGATGATGAAAGCTTTATTACCTAATAGCATGGATGAAAATACTTTCATCTGTACAACTAACTCACCACCTAAAAAACAAAGAAAATAAAACGTGTTTCAACATTTATAGAGTCATAGATTATAGAATAATTGAATATGCTGGGTCTTCTAACGAAAGGGCCAAGTAAAGATTTAGAATAATTATTGATATACTTAGTTAACACATTATTCCATACAGAACTTTAAAATAGACATATGTGGAAACGAACAATGTTTGTAGTAAAATGGCAGTTAAAATATCCTGCGTAAAACGCATAAAAATCTGTCTACAACTGAAATCATTGTAATATATAAACAGAGGGCGCTCGATCTACCTGGTAGAACTAGCAATCAAATCCTCTTAAAATTAATCAAGGAAAGACATATTTAATTATCTTTGATCTTGCATAAGGCTAAAAAACGTAATACTTTTGGATGGAATAATATATATATCCAAAATGATGTTCAGTCGCGAATGAGTTGTTTGAACCGATTCACTTAGTAATAATTGTTTCTACTTTAGGCACAAGGTCAGCAATTACTCAGTGCATTACTGGTACTTTATGTTATCGACCCCGTAAGGATGAAAGGCAAAGTTAACCTCGGCGGGATTTGAACTATTAGTAATAATAGTTAATTATATGTGTTCTGATCTATCGAAAGCAAAGTTCATTTGAGAACATACGGCTGAAAATTATTTGATCGTGCGTCAGTCTATAATGAAATATGTTTACTATGCACAATGTCTCTTAATAAAAACGTATAAATATTGCAGACTACAATTGCATGAGTGACTAGCAAATCAGAATCCAAACCGCAATGACGAATTAGTTTCATTTGAGGGATTATATTTTCAATTCTATAAGTAAGTCATAATGTTCAGAAATGCCACTCCACTGACGACTATTGACAGCTGTTAACACCTACGTTAGCTAACCAAACACTGTCTCTAAAGAGCTGTATATTTAGGAAATCTATATATTTCTTCAAATGTATACCAATCACAGTCGATTCTTCGGGGGAATGTAATTTTGTTACAGAAACTATATTGGTAAGCTATTTAAGTTAAGTAATGTATAATTTGCTTCCTAGTAATTTCATGACACAGATACATCAGATACATAATATGAATCTACATTATTGAAATCTTAACATCTACAATGAACATTTGTGCAGGGGGGGGTGTTTTCAATGGAAAGCTACATAATCACTGGCAAGGTTCTCTCGAACACATGACATCTCAGTTATTCATCCAAAGTCAAATTGCAGTTTTAATAATCAAAGAGATGAGAATGAATGTCCGATTCTAATTTTACAATACGATAATTAGAAAATGTAATGTTTTTACAATCGTTTCTTTATAGGAGATATTGTATTTTGATTTCTGCGCTAATTAACAGTGTACATATTTAACATAATATATTAACAGGAACGTGAAATAGACCTAGTATCACAAAGACGGAATAGAAGCCGCAACTGATACAAATGAAAGTCCGTATGTTATTCACCTTTATTGAGAATAATAGGATTTTAGGGTAGAGTATAATAAACCGTCAAACGAATGTGTCTCTCCATATTTTATTTACGTCATTCCAGCAAAATAAGAAAAGAAACTTTAAAAATGACATTGTTTTTTAAAACATTTGCTATGAATATACTTTATAAATGCGTAGAATACATTGATATAACATTTAGTACAGGAGGGCCAACCGTTTAATCATAAAACACCGAAAGACAAGACGCTGCTGTTAACATTATGACGGTTTCGGTCTACAATTCAGGAATATTACAATAAGATTTCAACTTAATATAGAAAGAAAGAGAGAAGTTGCCACAGGCATCTTGTCGGACGGACTATTAATTCAAATGCTACGTGACATCAGCTTCGTATCTTATCGAATCTGAAGCGAAAGGAATTTTGACCACGTCAATAAAGTAAATGTCTCAACTAAAAAGCTTGACTAAAGGCCACACGCAGTTCCTCTAAGGTTATGTTCACCCCTCCAACATGTCGAGCAACTGTTATATTAGAAACGTTTGAATATATGCTCAAATGTAATAGCTAGAGGGCCTTTAATTTTATGTCTGATTCGTCAGACCTAAACCGAATATTAAATCATATAATGGTAACAGAATCAGAAATAGCGAAATTGTCAACAACAAGAACATTTACGAATAGAGAGAATTATATTAGATGCGAGTTAAGTGTAATGGAATTAACCGAGATATGAAATCTATATGATAATTACATCATTCCTGAAGGGTACTGATATTATGCAGTGCAAGTATACAGAAGAAAAAAATGACAACAAAAATGAAATATTGAAAAGAAGTGAGGTCAAGTTGGAAGTAGTTTTAATGGAGTAGAAAAATGGTAGTCATTATATACTTTGATTCAAAAGAATCAATTAATTTTCATGAAAGACGCATCAGTGATAACTTGGTGCTACTGAAACGAAAAACTGACGTGCCAAATTAGCTGTGTATAGAATCTACTTGCATCGATTCAACGAAAACTTACTATATATATGATGTTGAGACTATTCGAATACCATATTCCTACTCCTTATTTTTATTATACACACGCTCACTCACACACACACACACACATATACACACACACACATATATATATATATATATAGATATATAGATACATAGATAGATAGATAGATAAATAGAGAGATATATATGAATATATGTATGTTTATATATATATATGTGGTCGCTCTTTACATCCGACCTAAACTGCTTCGGGCTAACACCCATTGACATCCATCAGCTCCTATCCGTCGACGTTGACAACACGTATTTCGGTTTTCTCGACCAAACATACCGGTAAACCTCGGGGCTGCTCATGGGCTCAAGCCTGTCGGGTGCACTAGCGATCTCATACGTGGACAGCCTCGAGCGCGAGGCACTCAACACATGCCACCCCAACGCCGTCGCCTTTTTCTCAAGGTACGTGGACGACACCCTCATCCTCACATCTTCCCAGTACCTGATTCACGAAAGAGAACGAATCATTAAACTTAGTTTAATTATATAGAATTTGCACCATAATTGTGTAATATCTATTCTCCATTCACTACGTATGTAGTAAATTGAGAATAGCTATTGCATAATTATATATATATATATATATATATATATATATATATATATAAGTATGTATGAATACGTACATACATATATGTATACAGACGTACAGTAGCATGCATATATATATATATATATATATATATATATAAATATACATACAGGTACACATATATATATGTACGTATCAGTTTAGCGAACGTTTATTATAACGCCCGCTTTGTTCGTTTGTAAACAAGCTAACAACCTGATTTATGCCATACGGTGTTAAGGCAACCACGTCACCTTTTTGTTCAACACTGACACAGGAACGATGTACTAGTTTCAAGCTTGTTAGTTATCATCAGCACCGTATACCCTTCTGCCAGATAGTTGAACGTTCGAAAGTATATACTTTCCTTATGAAAATTAACGGCTGAGCAGCCTAATTTGCATATCGAGTGAGTTAAGTCGGCCAGGCGTACCGAAAACGATAAGTTGTAATATAATGAAACGAAATTTCATTTCTCACTCTTAGTACGGCACTTACTTAAATGTAAGTATGTATGTATACGTACATACATATATGTATACAGACGTACAGTAGCATGCATATATATATATATATATATATATATATATATATATAAATTGAAACAAAATGAAAACGAAATTTCATTTCTCACTCTTAGTATGGCACTTACTTAAATGTAAGTATGCATGTATACGTACATACATATATGTATACAGACGTACAGTAGCATGCACATATATATATATATATACATATATACATACATATGCATACAGGTACACATACATATATGCACGTATCAGTTTAGCGGCGCTAACGTCGCTTTGTTCGTTTGTAAACAAACTGAACAGCCTGAATTTATGCCATACGGTGTTAAGGCAACCACGTCACCTTTTTGTTCAACACTGACACAGGAACGATGTACTAGTTTCAAGCTTGTTAGCTATCATCAGCACCGTTTACCCATCTGCCAGATAGTTGAACGTTCGAAAGTATATACTTTCCTTATGAAAATTAACGGCTGAGCAGCCTAATTTGCATATTGAGTGAGTTAAATCGGTCAGGCATACCGAAAACGATAAATTGAAACAAAATGAAAACGAAATTTCATTTCTCACTCTTAGTATGGCACTTACTTAAATGTAAGTATGCATGTATACGTACATACATATATGTATACAGACGTACAGTAGCATGCACATATATATATATATATATACATATATACATACATATGCATACAGGTACACATACATATATGCACGTATCAGTTTAGCGGCGCTAACGTCGCTTTGTTCGTTTGTAAACAAACTGAACAGCCTGAATTTATGCCATACGGTGTTAAGGCAACCACGTCACCTTTTTGTTCAACACTGACACAGGAACGATGTACTAGTTTCAAGCTTGTTAGCTATCATCAGCACCGTTTACCCATCTGCCAGATAGTTGAACGTTCGAAAGTATATACTTTCCTTATGAAAATTAACGGCTGAGCAGCCTAATTTGCATATTGAGTGAGTTAAATCGGTCAGGCATACCGAAAACGATAAATTGAAACAAAATGAAAACGAAATTTCATTTCTCACTCTTAGTATGGCACTTACTTAAATGTAAGTATGCATGTATACGTACATACATATATGTATACAGACGTACAGTAGCATGCACATATATATATATATATACATATATACATACATATGCATACAGGTACACATACATATATGCACGTATCAGTTTAGCGGCGCTAACGTCGCTTTGTTCGTTTGTAAACAAACTGAACAGCCTGAATTTATGCCATACGGTGTTAAGGCAACCACGTCACCTTTTTGTTCAACACTGACACAGGAACGATGTACTAGTTTCAAGCTTGTTAGCTATCATCAGCACCGTTTACCCATCTGCCAGATAGTTGAACGTTCGAAAGTATATACTTTCCTTATGAAAATTAACGGCTGAGCAGCCTAATTTGCATATTGAGTGAGTTAAATCGGTCAGGCATACCGAAAACGATAAATTGAAACAAAATGAAAACGAAATTTCATTTCTCACTCTTAGTATGGCACTTACTTAAATGTAAGTATGCATGTATACGTACATACATATATGTATACAGACGTACAGTAGCATGCACATATATATATATATATACATATATACATACATATGCATACAGGTACACATACATATATGCACGTATCAGTTTAGCGGCGCTAACGTCGCTTTGTTCGTTTGTAAACAAACTGAACAGCCTGAATTTATGCCATACGGTGTTAAGGCAACCACGTCACCTTTTTGTTCAACACTGACACAGGAACGATGTACTAGTTTCAAGCTTGTTAGCTATCATCAGCACCGTTTACCCATCTGCCAGATAGTTGAACGTTCGAAAGTATATACTTTCCTTATGAAAATTAACGGCTGAGCAGCCTAATTTGCATATTGAGTGAGTTAAATCGGTCAGGCATACCGAAAACGATAAATTGAAACAAAATGAAAACGAAATTTCATTTCTCACTCTTAGTATGGCACTTACTTAAATGTAAGTATGCATGTATACGTACATACATATATGTATACAGACGTACAGTAGCATGCACATATATATATATATATACATATATACATACATATGCATACAGGTACACATACATATATGCACGTATCAGTTTAGCGGCGCTAACGTCGCTTTGTTCGTTTGTAAACAAACTGAACAGCCTGAATTTATGCCATACGGTGTTAAGGCAACCACGTCACCTTTTTGTTCAACACTGACACAGGAACGATGTACTAGTTTCAAGCTTGTTAGCTATCATCAGCACCGTTTACCCATCTGCCAGATAGTTGAACGTTCGAAAGTATATACTTTCCTTATGAAAATTAACGGCTGAGCAGCCTAATTTGCATATTGAGTGAGTTAAATCGGTCAGGCATACCGAAAACGATAAATTGAAACAAAATGAAAACGAAATTTCATTTCTCACTCTTAGTATGGCACTTACTTAAATGTAAGTATGCATGTATACGTACATACATATATGTATACAGACGTACAGTAGCATGCACATATATATATATATATACATATATACATACATATGCATACAGGTACACATACATATATGCACGTATCAGTTTAGCGGCGCTAACGTCGCTTTGTTCGTTTGTAAACAAACTGAACAGCCTGAATTTATGCCATACGGTGTTAAGGCAACCACGTCACCTTTTTGTTCAACACTGACACAGGAACGATGTACTAGTTTCAAGCTTGTTAGCTATCATCAGCACCGTTTACCCATCTGCCAGATAGTTGAACGTTCGAAAGTATATACTTTCCTTATGAAAATTAACGGCTGAGCAGCCTAATTTGCATATTGAGTGAGTTAAATCGGTCAGGCATACCGAAAACGATAAATTGAAACAAAATGAAAACGAAATTTCATTTCTCACTCTTAGTATGGCACTTACTTAAATGTAAGTATGCATGTATACGTACATACATATATGTATACAGACGTTTTCATTTTGTTTCAATTTATCGTTTTCGGTATGCCTGACCGATTTAACTCACTCAATATGCAAATTAGGCTGCTCAGCCGTTAATTTTCATAAGGAAAGTATATACTTTCGAACGTTCAACTATCTGGCAGATGGGTAAACGGTGCTGATGATAGCTAACAAGCTTGAAACTAGTACATCGTTCCTGTGTCAGTGTTGAACAAAAAGGTGACGTGGTTGCCTTAACACCGTATGGCATAAATTCAGGCTGTTCAGTTTGTTTACAAACGAACAAAGCGACGTTAGCGCCGCTAAACTGATACGTGCATATATGTATGTGTACCTGTATGCATATGTATGTATATATGTATATATATATATATATGTGCATGCTACTGTACGTCTGTATACATATATGTATGTACGTATACATGCATACTTACATTTAAGTAAGTGCCATACTAAGAGTGAGAAATGAAATTTCGTTTTCATTTTGTTTCAATTTATCGTTTTCGGTATGCCTGACCGATTTAACTCACTCAATATGCAAATTAGGCTGCTCAGCCGTTAATTTTCATAAGGAAAGTATATACTTTCGAACGTTCAACTATCTGGCAGATGGGTAAACGGTGCTGATGATAGCTAACAAGCTTGAAACTAGTACATCGTTCCTGTGTCAGTGTTGAACAAAAAGGTGACGTGGTTGCCTTAACACCGTATGGCATAAATTCAGGCTGTTCAGTTTGTTTACAAACGAACAAAGCGACGTTAGCGCCGCTAAACTGATACGTGCATATATGTATGTGTACCTGTATGCATATGTATGTATATATGTATATATATATATATATGTGCATGCTACTGTACGTCTGTATACATATATGTATGTACGTATACATGCATACTTACATTTAAGTAAGTGCCATACTAAGAGTGAGAAATGAAATTTCGTTTTCATTTTGTTTCAATTTATCGTTTTCGGTATGCCTGACCGATTTAACTCACTCAATATGCAAATTAGGCTGCTCAGCCGTTAATTTTCATAAGGAAAGTATATACTTTCGAACGTTCAACTATCTGGCAGATGGGTAAACGGTGCTGATGATAGCTAACAAGCTTGAAACTAGTACATCGTTCCTGTGTCAGTGTTGAACAAAAAGGTGACGTGGTTGCCTTAACACCGTATGGCATAAATTCAGGCTGTTCAGTTTGTTTACAAACGAACAAAGCGACGTTAGCGCCGCTAAACTGATACGTGCATATATGTATGTGTACCTGTATGCATATGTATGTATATATGTATATATATATATATATGTGCATGCTACTGTACGTCTGTATACATATATGTATGTACGTATACATGCATACTTACATTTAAGTAAGTGCCATACTAAGAGTGAGAAATGAAATTTCGTTTTCATTTTGTTTCAATTTATCGTTTTCGGTATGCCTGACCGATTTAACTCACTCAATATGCAAATTAGGCTGCTCAGCCGTTAATTTTCATAAGGAAAGTATATACTTTCGAACGTTCAACTATCTGGCAGATGGGTAAACGGTGCTGATGATAGCTAACAAGCTTGAAACTAGTACATCGTTCCTGTGTCAGTGTTGAACAAAAAGGTGACGTGGTTGCCTTAACACCGTATGGCATAAATTCAGGCTGTTCAGTTTGTTTACAAACGAACAAAGCGACGTTAGCGCCGCTAAACTGATACGTGCATATATGTATGTGTACCTGTATGCATATGTATGTATATATGTATATATATATATATATGTGCATGCTACTGTACGTCTGTATACATATATGTATGTACGTATACATGCATACTTACATATATATATATATATATACATATATACATACAGGTACACATATATATATATGTACGTATCAGTTTAGCGAACGTTTATTATAACGCCCGCTTTGTTCGTTTGTAAACAAACGAACAGCCTGATTTATGCCATACGGTGTTAAGTCAACCACGTCACCTTTTTGTTCAACACTGACACAGGAACGATGTACTAGTTTCAAGCTTGTTAGCTATCATCAGCCCCGTATACCCTTCTGCCAGATAGTTGAACGTTCGAAAGTATATACTTTCCTTATGAAAATTAACGGCTGAGCAGCCTAATTTGCATATCGAGTGAGTTAAGTCGGCCAGGCGTACCGAAAATGATAAGTTGTAATATAATGAAACGAAATTTCATTTCTCACTCTTTACGGCACTTACTTATAATTTTGTTTCATACGTACATATATGTATGTGTACCTGTATGTATATATGTATATAAATATATATATATATATATATATATATATGCATGCTACTGTACGTCTGTATACATATATGTATGTACGTATACATACATACTTACATTTAAGTAAGTGCCGTACTAAGAGTGAGAAATGAAATTTCGTTTCATTATATTACAACTTATCGTTTTCGGTACGCCTGGCCGACTTAACTCACTCGATATGCAAATTAGGCTGCTCAGCCGTTAATTTTCATAAGGAAAGTATATACTTTCGAACGTTCAACTATCTGGCAGAAGGGTAAACGGTGCTGATGATAGCTAACAAGCTTGAAACTAGTACATCGTTCTTGTGTCAGTGTTGAACAAAAAGGTGACGTGGTTGCCTTAACACCGTATGGCATAAATCAGGCTGTTCGCTTGGTTACAAACCAACAAAGCGGGCGTTATAATAAACGTTCGCTAAACTGATACGTACATATATATATGTGTACCTGTATGTATATATGTATATATATATATATATGCATGCTACTGTACGTCTGTATACATATATGTATGTACGTATACATACATACTTACATTTAAGTAAGTGCCGTCTAAGAGTGAGAAATGAAATTTCGTTTCATTATATTTCAACTTATCGTTTTCGGTACGCCTGGCCGACTTAACTCACTCGATATGCAAATTAGGCTGCTCAGCCGTTAATTTTCATAAGGAAAGAATATACTTTCGAACGTTCAACTATCTGGCAGAAGGGTATACGGTGCTGATGATAGCTAACAAGCTTGAAACTTGTACATCCTTCGTGTGTCAGTGTTGAACAAAAAGGTGACGTGGTTGCCTTAACACCGTATGGTATAAATCAGGCTGTTCGCTTGTTTACAAACGAACAAAGCGGGCGTTATAATAAACGTTCGTAAAACTGATACGTACATGTATATATGTGTACCTGTATGTATATATGTATATATATATATATATATATATATGCATGCTACTGTACGTCTGTATACATATATGTATGTACGTATACATACATACTTATATTTAAGTAAGTGCCGTTATAAGAGTGAGAAATGAAATTTCGTTTCATTATATTACAACTTATCGTTTTCGGTACGCCTGGCCGACTTAACTCACTCGATATGCAAATTAGGCTGCTCAGCCGTTAATTTTCATAAGGAAAGTATATACTTTCGAGCGTTCAACTATCTGGCAGAAGGGTATACGGTGCTGATGATAGCTAACAAGCTTGAAACTAGTACATCGTTCTTGTGTCAATGTTGAACAAAAAGGTGACGTGGTTGCCTTAACACCGTATGGCATAAATCAGGCTGTTCGCTTGTTTACAAACGAACAAAGCGGGCGGTATAATAAACGTTCGCTAAACTGATACGTACATATATATATGTGTACCTGTATGTATATATGTATATATATATATATATATATGCATGCTACTGTACGTCTGTATACATATATGTATGTACGTATACATACATACTTACATTTAAGTAAGTGCCGTACTAAGAGTGAGAAATGAAATTTCGTTTCATTATATTACAACTTATATATATATATATATATATATATATATATATATATATATATATATATATATATATATATATATATATTTACTTATATATATATAAAATCTAGGACTACATTGCTGAATACAATAAATGTAATCTGAAACTCAGATTAAATTTATTATATATATATACAGTATATATATACACAGTATATATATATATATATATATATATATATATATATATATACATATATATATATATATATATATAAATATATATATATATATATATATATATATATATATATATATATATATATATATATATATATATATATATATATATATATATATATAAATAAATACAATATCGGAGAAAGCTTTTTAGCGATAATCCGGCCAAATGCCAACACAATCAACAACATTAGGAAATAACTGATTATATTCCCAATTATGTATTCGGGGTGCTAACTAAATTGTATTGCGTCGAAAATTGGGTGTATTATTTAAAATGAAACATATCTAATATATCTCTTCCCAGACGGACATCTCGTTTCATTATAGGATTCCTACAATTTGGGTGAAATTATACCAATTTATGTAGGAGCTTGTATACCATCAATAGATATATATTCAAGTGGGCTCCTATAATTCATCAGTGAGTGCCCCAATAATACTAATATTGATAATCTAACCAACACACACACACACATATATATATATATATATATATATATATATATATATATATATATATATATATATATATATATATATATTGATAAGAGGAATTCCAACGTTGTCTGATTTACTCGTTTTATTTACAATCCTTTAAAATTGATAATGGTATTATAATGAAATAGTATGATGGAATATTAAATTCTAAGTGTTAATTGAACAAGTACTTTCATGCTTTCGCAATCTTCGGGTTCATAATATGTGGTGACAGACAAGTTTGCAATTTTCAACTGTAATAAGATGGGTAAATTTCCTACCTTTTATACATTTTATACAGGGAAAAGTGGCTCCAGAATGCTAAGCCCTGCAAACTGTATTTCGACCAATCAGTGTGTAGTTTCGCTGAATTACTAAAGCTGATTGGTTTAAGCGTCACGGTTGGTTGAGCATGTCTAACGACCAATAATTGATCATATCCAAAGCATCAATTGTTTTGCTATTTTTAGAAATGATGAAAATAGCATTTTCTATTAATCATCACCATCAACATCACTTTTATTATTATTATTATTGTTGTTGTTGTTGTTGTTGTTGTTGTTGTTGTTGTTGTTGTTAGTGGTCGTAGTCATAGTGGTAGTAGAAGTAATACCCCTAAGCGTTATTATTGTTCATTTAGCTTGGGTTTGAATTTATCAATAACATTCTTTTCTTTGATTTTTCTCTTGATTTCACTCGGGCTGTGTAATTTGTAGAATGGGAATATTATAAATATTCCCTGACCACATGTTGCTAGATGGTTACTTAGGGGTATCTAACGGACATGTGGGTCTCTGATTTGTTGACGGTGTACCCGTGCACGTTCCGATAGTGCATTTCCAGTTTGACCGACATATAGTTCTTCACAATTCGGGCATTTAATGCAGTAAATTAGATTTCTGCTTTTGCAGTTCATAATTGCATTTGGGAATATTTTTCCAGTTTTTGTTTTCATATATTGACCGGCGTGTAGGGATTGACATGTGCCGCATCGACTATCATTGCATTTAGATACAGTGAATGATTGGTCTTTGTTGTTAAGGTCAAACTTTGCTTTTGTTAGTAATTGCTTCAACTTTTTCGGCTGTCTTTTACTAAGAGTCAAAGATCGATCTGTGATTAAGCCTTTTAATTCATTACTTTGAGCAATGATCGGTAGGTTTGCTTTGGCAGTGTTGAAGATATTCTGGTGACATGGGTTGTATCTCATTATAAATGGTATGACCAGTTCTTGGTTTCTTCTTCCTTGGGTTGTCCTAAGTGGTTGTATAGGTATTTTTATAGCCCGCTGTATGCCATTTTCTATAAGTAGAGATGGGTATTTTTGTTTGAGCAAAAATTCTCTTAGTTCTGTTAGGCGGCTGTACCTGGTATTCGTATCTTCTACAATGGTACAAATTATTCTGGCTAGGCAGTATGGGATATTGCGATTTGTATGAGGTGGATGGCACGACTTAAAATTCAGATATTGATGGGTGTCTGTGTGTTTATAATATATATCCGTGGTAATGGTGGTGTCGTTTTTGATTATCATTATATCTAGGAATGGTAATTTGGTCCTACTCATCTCTTTTGTGAATTGGAGAGATGGGTGTAGGTTATTCAGGAGGATATTGAACTCATCCAGAGTATCTAGAGATTCTGTCCAGATGATGAAACAGTCGTCAAGGTATCTCTTCCAAGATTTTTCAATGTACTTTCTAAAGTCAGTACTATATTTTTCTTGTATTTCTTGGTAGAGTTGTTGTTCTAAGTATCCCATTACAGAGTTCGCGTAAACGGGAGCAAACTTCGTTTCCATCGCTGTGCCTCTAATTCGGATGTAATTCTTTCCATTGAAGAAGAAAGTGTTGTTTTCCAGAATAAGTTTAACTGCGTCTAATATAAATGGCGCTGTGAATCTGATGGGAATCCCTTCTCTATGTTTTTCCACCTAGTATTTAACCGCCTTTATTCCTAAATCATGTGTAATGTTGGTGTAAAGGCTTACCACATGAAAACTGAGTAGAAGTGAATTCGTTTCCGTGGTTTTGGGAAGATGGGACAGGAAGTCGATATCATCACGGATGAAACTGTGTATGTGAATACATAGTGGTTTCAAAATAATGTCAACAAAATCGCTTAGACGGTGGGTGGGGCATGTTGGACCAGCTATAATAGGTCTAAGTTTTAAGTCTTTTGGGTGTAATAATTTAATGTACTCACTGTTTTGTTCTCTTACTGCCAGTTGTATTTCTTTTGATTATGAACTTTCGGTAGGCCATACAGGTTGCTGGGTTTTGGCTCAAAATTGGTGATGTAGTCTCTTTCCTTATCAGTAAGTGAGTTGTGGTATTTTGAAGCCAGGTTGTTGATCTTCTTCATGATGTTGTGGTCTATATTTGACGGTATTTCATGATAGAATGTTGTGTCTTTCAGTTGTTCCTCAACCAAATCCTTGTAGTATTCAGTATCCATTATAACAACTGCACCCCCTTTATCTGCTTGTTTAATTATTATTGTTTTATCATTTTGTATACGTTTAAGTGCAGACATTTCTGATTTGTTAATGTTTGGCCTAACATTAATATTACGTCTAGGAGGAAATTTAGACAGGATGTCAATGTATTGCTCGAGATAGATATTTCTTCCTTTTGGCGGAGTGAAATTTGATTTATTCTTTACTAGTTATTCATCACTCTCATTACTTTTATCAGCGAAGAATTCTACAAGACGTAATTTTCGACAGAATTCTTGGGTATTCTCCTTCAGTTCTTGGTGGTTGACTGTTGGAGTCGGTGTGAATTCAGTCCTTTTGACAGAATTTGCATTTCATCATTGTCAAGATCTCTTTTTAGATAAATTAATTATTTTAGGATCTACGTGTACAGTTGTTTTGGGTATATTTCATCCTGGAGTTCTTCTTTTTCCGGTTTTTGTTGTCCTGACGTTAAAAAATGGATTTTTCTCTGTTCAGGATTTATATTCCTGTTGGTGTTCGCTTGATGAACTTTGGGTCGTGATATTATATTTGGTTTCGTTATGTATTTTGTCCTATTTTTGGTATTCTGTATATTATTTTTCTTCCTGTTAGCATTATTTTTAACAATCTGGGGAAATGACCTAGGTTTGCTTTCAGGTTTATATCGTTTTTTCGTCCAGTTTCTTGTGGGCAATCTCTGTTGAGATCTTGAGAGTGATCTGGTTATTCTATGTTTTGTTTCCCCGTTCCTTGCGGGTAGTCTCTGTTGAGATCTTGAGAATGATCTCCTGGTTTTACTACTTCTCATGGTCTGGTCAAAATAATATCTATTGTGTTTGTGCTTTTTGTTCATGTTGTGTGCGTTAGGGTGTTTTTGTAGAAAAAGCGAAGAGTTATTACCGTAGTTCTTCTTTGATTCAAGGTAATGTGAGTGTTTGTGTTGGCACGTGTTCTGGCGTATGTTGTGTTGATGAGATTGTCCACTTTTAATGCTTTTTCTCAGGGTTCCAGAGTCTTTACCGTAATTTGCAGCATATTCGTCGAGAAATAATTGTTTCTGCTGCCATACCTTTCTTGATTTGTTTTCTTCTTTTGAGATATCTCTGATCCATAGTTCTCGGAGTTTTTCAGCTATAATACCAGTCGTTAGCTTTGAATTTCAACTTCAATTTGGTCATCAATAGCTTCATATTTGGCTTTGTAGCGGGATTGTTTACATTCAGAAATGGAGATGTCGGTCCTGAATATTGTCAATGTAAGTTCCCATCGGAGTTTTGTTTCTTCTTCTGGTTCTCCTGCAATTTCTGTAATTAGGTATTTACGAGGCAGTATGGGTGCCGTTAGAGAGAGCCATTTCGAATGTGTTTCGACATACTTTTCGCATTTGTATGCCTTCCAGAAATTTTGTTTTCTTATGTTAAGGAATTTTTTCCATGTCTTCCACATTTCTTTTCTTATTCGATGTGTTTTGTTTTCCAAATTTCTTTCGTTTATTTCTGACACGAAGGGGGTTGTGGTAGGCTTTCTCTTGTATCTTTGATAACTGTTGGTATAATTTCAGCTAAATTCTTAATTTCAGAGTTTATATGTTCAGTTATAAGTTTTCCGTCTGTAGATTGTTTTTCTATTTCCTTTAAAATAGAGGATTGTGTGTCCATCATCGTGATAAGTGTTGATAATTTCGATGATATCTCCTTTATAATTCTTTCTGATTCTGTTGAATCAAAGACAAAACCACGTTTATGGTATAAAAGAAGTCGTAGACTAATATTCTATTAGATGGCTTATAGAGACGTTCTCTGGCAATGAACGGAAACAACGAAGATAATACGTCATATGTGATGCGAGGAGAACAATTGCACGCAAAGACAAAACCACGTAAATGGTGTAACTGAAGTCGTAGAAATTCTAACTAGGACACCGAATGATTATCGGCTTCAGAGTTAAGAATAAAGTAAATAAAATGCAGAGATAATTGAAATTAAATAAATACATACACGCATCCATATACGTACATACACAATCATACGCGAAAATACTCGCCATAGGTGTACAAATACATGCGCGTACACAAAAAAACGCACATACAGAGCCCACACCAACACCTGTACCCGCATGCATACGAATGTATACACCAAATATACATAAAATATATATGAAAAGAATATATATATATGTGTGTGTGTGCGTGTATACATATAATTAAATAAACGTATATAAATAAATACGTATATAACAGCGCACACGCATACCTACATGTAAATACACATATGTTCGTAGACGACGTCAACCCAAACACAAAGTACACATATACATACACCCTACATACGTACGAACCCGCATACTCACACAAACACAAAACTCACGTATACACATAACCAAAAGCATATGTACCAGAATATATAATATATACGCCATAACATATACAATCAAATATACGTACGAAAAAGTATACGTACCTTTACAGAACATACAGGTATTATATACTTACCTATACAAATAAGTAATGGTATAAACATAACATATAATTAGCTCCCACATGAAGATGTAAAATATCCGCGTATAGTTCGTACTATCCGTTAGGGTATAATGTGGGGCTGTAATACAGGAAAGTTTTGTGAAATTTGTTTACAAGCCGAAATTGCCTCAGATTTTTTGTTTAAGATGCGGGCTTTGGCGTAGAATATTTCCAGGCCTCAGCGGCGCAGAGATCGTATGGTCTTTTATTTCTGTTATACGATCTAGCCCTAGGTAGGATCTCCCAGTGTTTGTATACGGCGCAGAGGTCACATAGTCTTGTATTTCCGTTATACGATCTAACCCTAGCTAGGATATTCCAGTGTTTGTATTCGGCGCAGAGGTCACATGGTCTTTTATTTCTGTTATACGATCTAGCCCTGGCTAGGAACTCCCAGTGTTTGTATTCGGCGCAGAGGTCACGTGCTCTTTTATTTCCGTTATACGATCTAGGCCTAGCTAGGATCTCCCAGTGTTTGTATTCGGCGTAGAGGTCACATGGTGTTTTATTTCCGTTATACGATCTAACCCTAGCTAGGATCTTCCAGTGTTTTTATTTGGCGCAGAGGTCACATGGTCTTTTATTTCTGTTATACGATCTAGCCCAAGCTAGGATCTCCCAGTGTTTGTATTCGGCGCAGAGGTCACATGGTCTTTTATTTCCGTTATACGATCTAGGCCTAGCTAGGATCTCCCAGTGTTTGTATTCGGCGCAGAGTTCACATAGTCTTTTAATTCCGTTATACGATCTAGGCCTAGCTAGGATCTCCCAGTGTTTGTATTCGGCGCAGAGGTCACATGGTGTTTTATTTCCGTTATACGATCTAGCCCTAGCTAGGATCTCCAAGTGTTTGTATTCGGCGCAGAGGTCACATGGTCTTTTATTTCCGTTATTTCCTCTGTATTTTATTTACTTTATTTTTAACTCTGAAGCCGAGATTCATTCGGTTTCCTAGTTAGAACTTTAGTCTACGACTTCAGTTATACCATTTACGTGGTGTTGTCTTTGCGTGCAAATGTTCTCCCCGCTCCACATATGACGTATTATTTTCGTTTTTTCAGTTCATTGCCAGAGAACGTCTCTATGAACCACCTAATAGGATATTAGTCTATGACTTCTTTTATACCATAAACGTGGTTTTGTCTTTGCGTGTAATTGTTTTTCACCGCTCCAAATAATGACATATTATATTCGTTTTTTCCCGTTCTTTGCCAGGGAACGATTCCACGAACCAAAGTATCGTCCTCCTGTCTTCCTCCGGTTGCAACGTTTTTTGAAATATTCACTTTTGCGTTCACAGATTGAGTTTGTTAGTTTCAGAAGATCCCGTTAAGCCTGAAAGCAGCGATTCTTTGTTTAAATGTTAATGTTATTTTAATAAATGTATATATATATATATATATATATATATATATATATATATAGAAAGGATGAATATAAAATGAAAGTGCTTTTTTTTAAAAAGGAATTTATTAGGTATTGACATATGTTTCTGTAACAGACTGAATACCTATGTATCGCTGCTTGCGTAATCATATAATGTTAGCAAGTATTCGATAGCAAATGTATAATCAGTTCTCACTTCTTCAGAGGTTTTGGATAAATTGGATAAAATCAAAAAATTGAAGTATTTATATTAGTAAAAGAGGAAGAAACAGAGGGGATAGTATATGACAGATGGTAAATTAATTTACTGCTAAACAAGTATATACTGGGTTTCTAATGATAATACCATGAGTAAATCTAAATAAGAATTTTGGGAGTGCCAATTTTAATCTCTACTCGACCAACTGGACAGTGGACAGGGCTGGTCATTTGGTGCAGTAGTATTAATTATAAAGTGTCAATTGGGGAAGGGGGAGATTTCGATTGCTACTAAATAACATCAATGCTAGTAGCCAGCTGATATATGCATTAGGGAATTGAATCAAGAAATCAGAAATCTCATTTTATCTATAGCAGTTTGTATTAATAGGTAAATAATAGAAGAGTTGATAGAATTAAGACTAATAAAGAATGTTAATATCTATTTTGACAATCATGAAGCTCTTTCGTTCGCTAAGGATAATTCCGACCTTACGGATGCTGAAATTAAAATTATTATGGAAGCGAGGAAAACTATAGTTAAATTCAATGATAGCTACTGGGTTCTCAAAGATAGACCTTCTAATTTTGATATCACTATGGGTTCTAATGATTCGGCGGAAGTAACAGATCTTGTGGGAATTTATATCACCCACAGATTACAAGGAAAATTCAAGGATCTCCACGGTGGAATCTACCGTGACGATGCGCTCCTATTAGTTAAGCATATGAATAACCTGAATTTAGAAAGGATGCGTAAAAATATCAGAAAGCTTTTTAAGGAACTAGGATTAAATATTACATTTGAATATAACCTCAAAGAGGTCAATTTCCTTGATGTTACTTTCAATCTCAATACAGATACGATTAAACCGTTCCATAAACTAAATGAGAACCTTAAATATGTAAATACGAGTTCTAACCATCCACTCTCTATAATTAAATCCATCCCTAGAAATGTTTCTCTTAGAATCTCCCGCCTGTCGTCCAACCAACAAACCTTCAAAGAACATGCCGAATATTATGATGATGCACTTAGGAAAGCCGGTCACCTAGATAATATAGAGTATATAGTCAAAGATCACCAAAACACTCAAAATAAATCACATAGGAGTAGAAATAGCACAGAATCACCACCATACATACACTACTGCAATAGACACAATAATAGTCGCACACCACCAAACAGAAGGCGATGTAAGGAGTATATTTGGTACAACCCGGTCTATAACAACTCTATTAAAACCAATCTACCCTCAAAATTCTTTCGATTAGTTAAAAAACACTTTCCAACATCACATAAATATAATAAAATATTAAACCCTAACACTATTCGACTTTCATATTCAACCGCCCCTAATATTGAACAACATATAAAAAAGCTTAACGCAAAACGGTTGTATAAACGCCTTCCAACACATAACAATACACGTAAAACATTAGCTATAACATCACAAAACAACAAACAACATCTTGTCCTACATAAGCAACCTCATCAACCCATCCATGGCAATACAACAACGCAAAATTATAATTGCAACTGTGTCCAACCAGGAATGTGTCCGTTGAACAATCAGTGTTTTGAACGCAACATCGTATACAAATGTACTATCGAATCGGATAGACAGAAGTGGTACTATGTGGGATCTACAGCCACCTCCTTCAAATCACGTCTTTATAGACATCGTTACTCGATAAAACATGAAAACCAGCGTTATGTAACAACACTCACAGACAAGGCTTGGCAGCTGCGTGAAAATAACCAACAATTTCACCTAAAATGGGATATAGTAGCGACTGCCCCCCCCCCCCATATCCCATGGACAGGAATTTTGTAAATTATGTAATGTAGAATTATTTTGTATTATGAAATCCAAAAACATTTTATTAAATAACAGAATAGAGCGATCGTTATACTGTAACCATCGCTTAAAATCTACATTTTCATATTATAAATACTACCAGGATTGAACGCCTGTCTCTATTCCCGTTTGATTGTCAAAATAGATATTAACATTCTTTATTAGTCTTAATTCTATCAACTCTTCTATTATTTACCTTTTAATACAAACTGCTATAGATAAAATGAGATTTCTGATTTCTTGATTCAATTCTCTAATGCATATACCAGCTGGCTACTAGCATTGATGTTATTTAGTAGCAATCGAAATCTCCCCCTTCCCTAATTGACACTTTATAATTAATACTACTGCACCAAATGACCAGCCCTGTCCACTGTCCAGTTGGTCGAGTAGAGATTAAAATTGGCACTCCCAAAATTCTTATTTAGATTTACTCATGGTATTATCATTAGAAACCCATTATATACTTGTTTAGCAGTAAATTAATTTACCATCTGTCATATACTCTCCCCTCTGTTTCTTCCTCTTTTACTAATATAAATACTTCAATTTTTCTGATTTGATCCAATTTATCCAAACTCTCTGAAGAAGTGACAACTGATTATACATTTGCTATCGAATACTTGCTAACATTATATGATTACGCAAGCAGCGATACATAGGTATTCAGTCTGTTACAGAAACATATGTCAATACCTAATAAATTCCTTTTTTAAAAAAAGCACTTTCATTTTATATTCATCCTTTCTACATTTTCTCCGGAATATAATTTATATTCGTTGAGCAAACCTGCACGTACGCTGTCCATCTCTAACGTAACGATATATTATCACTACATTATTGATAACCTGAAATGTTATATATATATATATATATATATATATATATATATATATATATATATAACTGTTTCTACATTTGGCACAAGGCCAGCAAATTACCCAGTGCATTACTGGTACTTTATTTTATCGACCCCGTAAGGATGAAAGGCAAAGTCAACCTCGGCGGGATTTGAACTCAGATCGTAAAGGGACGTAAGTATGCTGCAAAGCATGGCGTCCGACTCTCTACCGATACTGCCAATCCACCGCCCGATATATATATATATAACGGCGATGAATTAGTTTTGCGAGGTTCTTGATATGAAATCGTGTGTCGAAACAAATATTGTTATACTTGGGGAGGGTCATATTTGTGTAATAATATTGCCAGAATTAATAACAGAGCACACTCACTGTTTGGTTGGTTTTCGCTTCTGTGTCCTTTATATCGGTTAATTTAATTTATTCGGTCCTCAATGTTACCATTGACTGACCAACGGTCAAAAATACAGATATAATATTATAGACACAAACATATAAATATAGTCTAACAGACTATATATATCTGTTTGTGTCTATATTATATCTGTATTTTTGACAGTTGGTCAGTCAATGGTAATATTGAGGAGCGTATAAATTAAATTAACCGATATAAAAGCAGAACCGAAAACCAACCAAACAGTGAGTGTGTTCTGTTACTAATTCTGGCAATATTATTACACAAATATGACACTCCCCAAGTATATATATATATATATATGGAAAGTTATATTTAAATTGTTGTGTTACAACTAGTAAATATTTATAACTGATATAAAAGCACTCGACAAATATTTGGAGTATATTTACAATATTAAATAAATGGAAACTATATTTATAAAACCATATTTATTTCATTATATATATTTCAGGGATAACATATTAACAATATGCTATGCCTTCCTCAGACAAAATACAATATAAACAGTTTTATAGATAAATAGATTCGACATACCGTAACAACATCTACTTGCATTTGAGAAGGTTGATTTGGTTGTGACAAAATTGTACACAGAGAGAAAGAAAGAGAGAGAGAAAGAGAGAAAAAGAGAGAAAAAAGGAAAGAAAGACAGAAAACGAAGAAAAAGAAAAAGAAGAAATGCATGGAACAAAAGAGAGAGATGGAAAGATAGATAAAGAGAAGAACTTCATGTAAAGAAACAGAAAGATATATATATATATATATATAGAGAGAGAGGAAATAGAGATAGATACATATATAGAAAGCTAGGTAGTGGGACGACTGTTGAATAACGTATCAATGATACATTTATTTATTTATTTATTTGTTTAGCTCTAGTATTAATGTAGGGGAGATATATGGAGGGAAAACCAGCTGTTATATAGGTAGAGAAAAAATATAGAGAGAGAAAAAAAGAGAGAGAGAAAATTCAAAAATATCCAGACACAGGCGAGGCGTAAAAACCTCTGTTTTAATGTAGAGGTATTAGTATTTACAAAACCAGCCTCCGCATTGTAAATATCAGTATTCCTGAATGAGATATGTATCCACAATGTGTGAAAATTAATGATCTTATGTTTAATTTTTTTTAAAAAATTCATATGTTTATATGATAATTACAAACATCTATGTGAATGTACATGATCAATTCTGCAAACCCTAAGTTCACGGAAAGTATTCTCAATGCGGTATAAAAATTTAAGTATACATATATGTGTATATAGAGTCAATATTACTATTTCTGTCTCTACTCTACAAGATTATCTATCAAGCAAAGATAGAGCAGATTTCAATATACTAATAAAAATAAAAATAAAATATATCGGAAACAAAACTAAACTAAAAATAACAATAATAATAATAAGTAATAATAAAATAGAAAACTAAGAAATATTACGAAAGAATATTACATATTAAAAATATTACATATTAAAAAATTTACATATTAAAAATATTAAAAATAAAAATTAGGAAATACTACAGTAATAAAAATAAAATAAACCACAAAGATCAACCCTTCAAAATTAATTGACAATATATTGCCAAGTTCATTATAAACATCAGAGTCGAAAAACAGATAAAGCCAAAAATTATCTATCAAATCGCATCTAGCAAAGATCATTTCAAAAAGTGTAGGATGCCCAATTTGGTCTACATGTGTTCTTATATTTAATATAGAAGTTTATCTAGTGTAACGTTTATTCGAAATATTTGGAGCATCAACTTTTAGGATAGCTTAATTTTTCATGAAGAATGTTTAAATAAATAAAATAAAAATAAAAAGAGTAAAAAGAGAATCAAAGATTTATCGGCTAGTTTCCCATATAATTATAAATCAAACTAAATATACTACATTTTAAATTTAAATTTATATTTAAACGTTGAGTTTAATCTATGTTTGCAACAACTGAATAAATTTGTCCGTAGATTAAGGGAATTTTTAGATTTTAGTATAAAGAATATCTCCTCTGCGCAGAGGTCACATGTCTCAGAGGATGAATTAAAAGGAATCCCTCTTGAGACTATATTCCAAGCCGTCGAATATCTAACGTTATCTAGCTTAAGTTGCCATAGTACGCCTGATAGTGCCGTTGAAGATTTTTTACTTGGATCTGTGAAAGAATTCTTGTGGTTATTATAGCGAAGTTTAAATTCCGTCGATGTGGAACCGACGTAGTTAAAAGAATTAGAGTCAGTATTAACATTACAATTGTATACTATATTTTTAACTAAGCAGTTGTTATTTAACGGACATTTAGATCTATCTCTACAGTTACATTTGTTAACTTGTATATTATTTATGCTGTTATCACTAGGTTTTAAGTTCCTATTATTTATTCTATTGATATTTTGTGCTAAATTTTTGGTGGATGAGTAGGTTAATTTAATTGTATGTCTATTGAAAATTGAGTGATATCTATGTGTTCTAGGGAAGCGATTATCAAGAGCTTTAAAATATAGTTTAGCGATGTGGGTTTTAATGTTTAGTGAGAAAGGGGGGGCAAACCAAATTATGTTCCTAGTTCTATTTCTTTTTTGGCCTTTGGAATTATTGTAATGCTTTCTATTATAGTTGTTAAGGATGTTGCCGTAATTAAAAAAGTTGTTACTTTGTTTAGTTTGTCTATCATTATCTATGTACACAATCTTATCAGCATATCCTGCTCTAGCTAATGCTTCATTGTAGTATTGGGCGTTTTCGTCGAAAATCTTTCTATTCGACGAGATCCTAGAGATACGTTTTTGGACAGAGTTTACTATAGTGTTTTTGACAGATCTGGGGTGGTTAGAGTTAAAGTTTACATAGTTTAAGTTTTCATTCAACTTGTGAAAAGGATAGTGAAGACATGTGTTGACATTCAATGTTATATCTAGGAAATTGACTATTCTATGGTTGTTTTCAATTTCTATTTTAAGATTAAAGTAATTAAAAAATTGTGTAATTTGTTTACATTTTCTATTTAGTTCAGAGTTATTATTATCAATAAGTAAAAGCATGTCGTCTCTATATAAACCTCCGGTAGTACCGGGTATTTTCCTATGTAGCGAATTGATTAAAAATAAACCCACAAGGTCAGTTACCTGGGCTGAGTCGGATGATCCCATAGTAATGTCAAAATTGCTATCTTTATCTGCTCTGGTCCATAGTTGGTCATTAAATTCTATCAAAGTTTTCCTAGCCGATAATATAATATGCATTTCATTGCTAGTTAGGTCAGTATGTTTGAATGCGTAGTTTAGTGCCTTATTTAGTAGATTAGGGGTAATAGAAGAATAATAGTTAGCTATATCAAGTTGAATAAACTTATTATTATTGTTATATTTAATTTGCTTAAACCACTCAACGACTTCTCCAGTTCCCTTCCACAAGCTCAGGTTAGATACACAATCCAAGTTCTTAATTTGCTGTATCACCCTGTCAAGAATGTTTTTGCTTAATTTGCCCAGGTCCGATTTTGATGGTGCGATCAATCTAACTGGCAGGTCATTTTCAAAATTCCGCTTATGATCTTTCATATTGATCTTCGGTTTCCTGGGCACGAAAGGTTGTGTTCTGTTCTCAATTTCCAACTCGTGCATTATACAAGATGCTTCAACATTCATTTTCTCAAGCTCGGCCTTATCTGCTACCTTGTACTTTTTCCTCAGCTCTTTCAGTATGAGGCCATTATACATGTCTTTCTGCACTCCATAGAGGTTGTTGGTCTTGTCAGATTTCACCAAGATCTTCTCAGTTTTCTCTAAACATATATATATACACATATAGATCTCTCTATTTATCTATCTATTTATCCATCTATGTATCTATCTATATTTATATGTGTGTCTGTGTGTGTGCGTGCGTGTGTGGGTGTGGGTGGGTGTATGTGTGCGTGTGCGTATGTGTGTGGGTGTGTGTATGTGTGTGTGTGTGTGTGTGAGTCAGCGTGTGTATAATAGAAATAAGGAGTAGGAATATGGTATTCGAATAGTCTCAACATCATATATATAGTAAGTTTTCGTTGAATCGATGCAAGTAGATTCTATACACAGCTAATTTGGCACGTCAGTTTTTCAATTAGGCATTTATGCAGATATACAAATGAACTGGAGTATCTGGTCATGTAAAGTTACGAGTGTCTCAGACTGATAATAATTTATTTAAACTCTGTGAAGTACTTAGCAAGTGTGATTTTTGTATGACACCAAACTTGCGCGGTTTTCCCGGGAGTTGCACTAGAAGTCATTTTTAATTTTGAAAATTGGATTTGTGACCTTCCGATAGATAGCTGCAAACCGGAATGAAAGCGACTGGAGTGAAAAGATACAACCGATCTAACTGCGAAGTGTGCATATATATGCACCTTATTGGTTGAATTATCATTTGGAATTAACCCACAATAACCTGTTTCTTCTCATATTTCTCTGTTCTATTTTAAGAGGTCACATGACATATCAGCGTAAAACTGCTAGATCTATTTTCCGACCAATACGCGCTAGTATTGCACATAATAATGGCCAATATTTTGAGAGGGGCGTACAATTGCTGATATTGCGCAATTTGCTGCACACAGCAGTTTTAATAAGTGTTGTTGAGCAGAATATTGCACAGAAACGGAATCCGCCCAGGAGATAGATACATACCGTATCTTTACCAAAACGCAATATCTACACTCGGTATTTAACTAGTATGTGTGCACACTGAACAGCGAGATGCAGAATCTCAACTTCAACTTTATTTCGGAAACCCCGTATATATTTATGCATATGTTTGTGCATGTGTTTATTCACATATATGTATGTATGTATGTATATATCCATAGTTTCCAGGCCTTAGTAATGTATCTAGGTAGCTGATAGTTTGCATATGGTTTAATCCTTTCAAGGACACAATGATCGTTTGAGTTGCAGGCAGAAACACTTCAAAGAATTTTATATACATAAGCTGTGCAATTGACAGTAAAATATTTCCTGGGTTGAAAAATAATTTATTTATTGTTATCATATAAATCAGAAGCTGCGAATCAGCAGAGCCATTAGAACCAGAAATATATTTTTTAACCAGTTAAATTTATTTTGGGGTAATCCGTTAGACATATGCAATAATTCCCACTATATAAACATCCTCTCTAAAGCTGTGTGCATATTTCAAGGCAATTCAGTGTGAGTATGGAAGCTTCACGCAATTATTCTTATTTTATGGGTTAATAAACCTAGAAAATATCGGTTACTGGAGCTATATTATTCATAATCGAAACAAATATGCATTCTTAATTGCTTTCTTTACTAGATGTTAACTAACAGCTTTTATAATACTTCTTCAATGTTTCCTTACATTAGAATGTACGACTGATTAAAAAATGATTTATAGATGTGTCTTCAATGTAATTTGATTCTAACTCCTGTACCTAGCGTCTTCCTAATTGTTTCTTTTGATTGAGACTAGGTTCGGAGAATGTGACTAATATAGCTTAGTTTGAGAGTGTATATGTAAGCAAAAACCAATAACATATGGGAAGCTATTTCTGTTGCATACTGTATAATTACGAAACGTTTCCATTAAGAGAAAAAAAGCAGCTAACGCATACATTAGTTTTCATTGGAGATAACAATGAATTACTGTGAAGAAACTAATTTATACTAATCATCATATTTTATATAATCTTAATTATCTAGAGTGAATAATTATTTAATAGATTGAAATAATTTATTATGTATATGGTTTTCTATTATTTTCAACAGATGTGTTTATAAAATCTGTAATCATTAAAGAAGAGGTGTATATATGCATGTTCTCATTTACCCCTGTATTCACGCTTTATATATAATTGGTACAGAATTGGAATCAATTTTTTTTCTATGGAAAAAAAATGATAATTTTGTAGCGTGATTTATTCGTGTAGTCTATAGAATTAAATATCTTGGATCGCTATTAACTCCCTTATGTAGTTCTCATATATAATGAGAACTATATATATATAAATGTAAGTATGTATGTATGTATACGTACATACATATATGTATACAGACGTACAGTAGTATGTATATATATACATAAATGTACACATATATATATGCACGTATCGGTTTACCGAACATTTATTATAATGCTCGGTTTGTTTTATTATATAAATATATATATATATATATAATAAAATAGATAAATAAACGACAGCCATCTATTCGCGATCAACAGATATAGAATATTTACCCAGCATTTCAATAGCACGTGGAAATCGATAAAATATATCGTCAACCATACACAATTAGGTATAAAATTAAAATTAGAAGAAAAAATGCATATAAACATACCATAGGTGCCTTTTAATCTTATAGCCTGATTTAATTGTTTTTTGTGTGTGGTTGATTATGCTGATTGGGAGAGGAGATTGTGTATATAGTTTATCAAATGATTCTATGAACATATTTTATTGTATATTTCTCTGATTGTTGATTATTTAATTAATTAATTCATCATTGAGCCACATCGTGAATGGTTGGCATATATATATATGACTTTGTCTAGTTTGTGTATATGTAAATATTTATATTTGATAATCTCATATATGGTTGAGATGCAATTTAGGCAATATTAGGCTGCGCATTCTGGCAAACAGCCCACTCGCCGTAAGGCACCAATCACATTATTTCTGACTTGACCACTGCCACGTCACAGTTCTTAGCCATTTTGACTTCGTTTCTGGCGCGGATCATTGAGGAAAAATCTTCGTCCAAGTGAGTTTGTTTCCTGATGATTTCGAAGCTCGTGAATTCATCTTTGATCGGATATTTCCAAAAGCGAATGAAACCCCTTAGTGTAGAAACGTAATCTTGGTATGTTTATATACATTTTTTCTTCTAACTTTGATTTTATACCTAATTGTGTATAGTTGACAATATATTTAATCGATTTCCCCATGCTATTGAAATGCTGGGTAAATATTCTATAGCTGTTAATCGCGAGTAGATGGCTGTCGTTATTTATCTATTATTTCTTCATATGTGCCTTTTAATCTTATAGTCTGGTTGAATTGTTTTTCTTGTGTGATTGATTATGCTGATTGGGAGGGGGAGATGGTGTATATATTTTATCAAATATTCTATGGACATATTTTATTGTATATTGCTCTGATTGTTGATTATTTAATTAATTAATTCGTCATTGAGGCACATCGTGAATGGTTGCCAAAAACACACACACACACACATATATATATATATATATATATATATATATATATATATATATATATATATATATATATATTTATTAAAATAACAGATTAAAGTTTAAGCAAAGAATCGCTGCTTTCACCCTTAACGGGATCTTCTGAAACTAACAAAGTCAATCTGTAAACGCAGAAGTGGATATTTAAAAAAACGTTGCAACCGGAGGAAGACAGGAAGACGGTACTTTGGTTCGTGGAAACGTTCGCTATGCAGATAAGTAATGGTATAAACAAAACATATACTTAGCTCCCACATCAAGACGTAAAATATCCACGTATAGATTGTACTATCCGTTAGGGTATAACGTGGGTCTGTAATACAGGAAAGCTTTGTGCACTTTATGTTTACAAGCCGAAATTGCCACAGATTTTTTGTTTAAGATGTGGTCTGTGGCGTAGAGTATTTCCAGGGCCTCAGCGCAGAGGTCACAGGTCTTTTATTTCCGTTATACGATCTATCCCTAGCTAGGATCTCCCAGTGTAACTTATATTGGGTGTGGTTGTCTTTTAGACTCCAGATATAAGCTGAAAGTGACGTCATATTCCTTCTTAGAGGGTAACGAAAAGAATGGGTATGCATATAAAGAGGCTGCTTGAATCTATTGGCGGTTAACCCTATGTAGGCCCTACGGGACGTGGGTGTTACAACCTTACATTTGTAGACAATGTTACTAGAGAGGCATTTCTCGGATAGGGGGCAATCAACCCGATTCCTACAATTACAGTTAGTACTAACTACAGGGTTGCACGTGTTCCTACGGCTAGGTAGTTTAGCTAAATTTAAAGCTGTGATGTTATGTGCAAGGTTAGGAGTCGTAGAGTAAGAAATTTTAATAGTATTTCTATTTAAAATGTTAATATATGTGTAGGGGGAAAATGCTTAGTAATAAGGGAAAGAAAAATATTGGCTAATGGTGTGGCCACCTCCATATTATATGGTGGGTTATACCAACAAATGCGACGGGATCTATTTCTTCTAGGTCTATTTTCGCACTCTGTATATGATACCTTATCGACAAATCCACTTCGAGCAAGAGCCTCATTGTAATATGTGGAAGGGTCGTTGAAAATACGCTCGTTGGTGGAAAGACGGGAAAGCCTCAACGAAACGTTTCTTACCAGGTTCTTGGTTATGCTGGCAGGATGGTTGGAATGCTTACTTATGTAATTAAGCGTATCATTCGGCTTTCTACACGGGTAATACAACCTATTCCATAAATTGAGGGTAACGTCGAGGTAGTTAACGACCGAGAGATTGGCCTCAAGCTGTATAGAGTGGTTGAAGCCTTTAAAGAAGGCTGTGAGTTATTTTCTGAACCAGTCGCAAGCACGAGGTCCGCACTTAGTCATGGTCAAAAGACCATCGTCACGGTACAAACCACCGCCCGCGTTGGGGAATTCATCCTTGTTAGAGAAAAGAAGGAAAAGGCCGATAAGATCAGTAACCTCCGCAGAATCACTGGCGCCCATACTCACGTCGAATGGGGTACTATTGGATTGTTTAATCCAAATAGAGTCGTCGAAATTAATCACCGACTTTCGGGCATTGAGGATGACATCAACTTCGAAATCCTTAACCACTGTGAGTGTTTTAGCGAAATTGATAGCTCTAAAGAGAAGTGGTAAAGTGATGAAGGAGTAGTAATTGTTGATGTCGAATTGGATAAAACGGCAATGTTCCTTGTTACATATGCCGTTGAACCAATCAATCACCGCGAAAGAATTGTTCCACAGTGCAACAGGGGCCAAACTTCTAATTTCAGGTATAATTCTATCAAGAATCGTTTTACCAAGTCTGCCTAAATCGGACTTCGTAGGGTTAATAAGCCGAATAGAGGGGTTGTTCGGAAAATTGGATTTGGGATCCTTCAGGGTAAAGTGGGGAGAAATAGGGTCCAAAGTTTCGGTCCGGTCCAGGATGTTGAGATCAGATGTGATTTTAAACCCAGCATCGTTGATTTCATTGATGACGCACTGATTAGTTTTACGGTAATCCTTAGTTACAGCATTATGTAGTAGTTGATGGTAAGTACTGCGCTCCACTTGATATAGGTTGCCAGTTTTGTCGGAATGGACGTGCACGGCATTAGAATCCTTAATAGAACGAATTCTATTCTTCAGGTCTTGCTGGAAGGAATTGCTCCTATTCCAAAATTTGATACTCCGAATGTGTTCCAAGACATCATTTTCGAAGGGTAGCAATGCTGGGTTACACGGGGGGGGGGGGGGGGTTATTATAGGTTTTAAATCCAAATTTATCCTGTTTGTTGTCTGCTTTTCGCGGATTATCGAAATAAAAGGCACGCCAACGCAACATTTTAATGAACGCGTCTGTTTTCTGTATCAGGAGTTTTAGGTATGTTTTCCTGCTTGGTACGGGTATGTTCTTTGTAGAAATATTCAGATGTTGTTTCTGCATGATGAATATAAGTCAGTAGAGTGCTCAACCTAGGGAGCCAAATATATATATATGACTTTGTCTTGTTCGTGTATATGTAAATCTTTATATATATATATATATATGTTTCTGCCACTACCTTTTGCGGACATTGGAACCACTCTGGTGAGGTTATCCACAGATGCTATCTATCTACTGAAACCAGAAAAGTTCAAATATAAAAATAGCCCTTGAACATCACCATTACCTCTCTCTGTACACCTCTCCCAGTGGTCACAAAAATGTTATATGCAATATATTTTTTATTGTTTGCGTTTCTGGTTGACCATATTTCCGTTACTCTTCTGAATTTTTCTTATAATAATATAGCTTATTAATAGGTCAATTATATCTAACATTCTCAATCTGCCCACTAAATCTAAATTTTTCATATGGCTGCTGAGGTTGTATTGCAAATTAGTTCATATTGCAATTTCGGACGACAGCAGAAATATTCCGCATTTCATCACTAAGAATGCATATTGAGAATGAATCGAAAATGTTAGGTAAATTGTCTAGTTTTATTTTTGTCTTTGGCTTATGCTGTTATTTATTTTATGTCTTGTGGGGACGTATGATAGTGGCCTCCATAAAAGGACAACATGTTGTACCCAAAAGCTATCATCTTGCAATTTTCTGTTTCGGCAGTGTATGTTATCAAATTCAAGTTGCTTTTAATGTTGGAATGTGAGGTATCAATTATTGGTCGGCCTATACATAAGATGCACATGTTTTGCTGGACCAATTTTAACTATAATGCCCGATTATTCAGGTATATTGTATATAATCAAATTGCATATTGTAATCCAATTATACTAAAACCAGTTTCCAGCAGCAATCTCTTCGTATATTTTTCTCTATAAGGGCGAAAACGTCCCTTTATCTTCCGGCTTGATCAGGTATTTCTATGTTTATAGAAAATTGCCATTACAAGAAGCTTTGAGGAACCCATTGTTCAATGTCTTCAAGATGATCGGAATGGTCATTTATCAGGGTTAGTCAGGCTATTTACTGGGATGAGTAGTGTACTTGAGCTGATAGTTTTCACTATAGTACCTTTTATAATTTTCATATAATCATATGAAATCTTCTCAATAAAAACGATACTTTTTAAAGCCCGTCTATTCGTATGAGTTAAGGCGCTTTTTTATTCCTACTCACCAATATCAGTATGTTTCTATAAAATATTGCTGTTTCTATGCAATACTACATTTGTTCAACATGATTGCAGCAGCACAGCTTTAGTTTGTCTAGCTATACAGATTGCATGACCAATTCACCGTTGCCTTCCCATAGCCGTTGCTAGCTTTATATTCTGCTGGTTATCTGTTAGAAGACAATGGGCATTACATGCGGAAGCTGATCTCGACAGAGCTTTACTCTCTGAAAAAAGATAAAATAAGCGTAGATCCTATAGATGATGTGAATTTATATTCTGGATTTACTATATATGCAACATCTGTATGTAGGTAAATACGTTTTATAATTGTTTATCCCGTTAGCAAAATAAGTTGGATTACTTTGAATAAATAATTGTCTCTACTTTTGGCACAAGGCCAGCAAATACCAAGTACATTACTGGTACTTTATTTCATCGTCCCCGTAAGGATGAAAGGCAAAGTTAACCTAGGGAATAAATAATGGATATTATGTAATTCATCTACTAAATTTCGTAGCTCTTGATTAAACATAAATATTCTTATATATAAATCATTGTTTATTTTAAGATTCATTTCTTTAACATTTTCAAATATCAACTCTTCCAGTTAGCGTCCGTTATATAATAACACTTATTACATCGCTTATATAAACGTTCATATATTTGCATCATTGTATGTGGATTGGCAGTATCGGTAGAGGGTCGGACGCCATGCTTTCCAGCATAGTTACGTCCCTTTACCATCTGAGTTCAAATCCCGCCGAGGTTGACTTTGCCTTTCATCCTTACGGGGTCGATAAAATAAAGTACCAGTAATGCACTGGTAATTGCTGGCCTTGTGCCTAAAGTAGAAACAATTATATAAGATTTATATTTAGGTCACTAATTTTTTTACATTTTCGTTTCCTAATGTTTTAGTTTATTATATATGAAGTGTATATATAGTATCGCCTTTTTTATAATGCATCATGGATTACATTACTGATTACAGAAGAGTCTGTAACACAGACTTCTTTCAATTTCGGTGCACAATGTCAAGTAGGATTTCATTTGACGTATCATATCTACACGCATATATATTTGCGTATAATATCAATTTGGATATTACAGATTCTAGTAGAAAACCACCCAAAGGGTGTTTTTTCTTCAAGCATGTATAATGATAATTGTGAAGGCCAGTTGTGGATATTAGTAATTCATTTTATTCATATACTGCCGTAATATATATTTCTATGATTTTCATGATTACGTATTGCTGTTATAATGTAACCTCCAATTTAAATTCATTAGACACATCTAAAAGTTAAAAGGTTTTTATGTAACATTTCCAATGTGAAATCAGCTAAGAGAAAAGGAGACATACGCGTTCTATGTTTCTCGTATGCCGCTCCACCCCTTATATATAACAAAGTATAAGGGCCTGTTGCTAGAATACATTTTGATTGAAAGGTGAACAGTTATCCATTCCTCTTGCCATAAAAACCTATGACAACTGCATGCAATAGTAGATGTTTTAAAAAAAATATCACATCATCCTACTGTCTAATATCTCATTGGAGCCTACATTACAACAACAAATACACATATGAGCAGACGTGTGATACGCGTTCATTCATCAATTGCCAACCTAACTAGAAGATATATAGGAAGTGTAGCAAATGCATCAAGAGATGCACTAGCGTGCCCTCATAAAACTCTAAAAGATTATGCATACCTGGCTATGTATATATATATATATATATATATATATATATATATATATATATATATATGTGTGTGTTTGTGCGTTTTCTGTCTACTTATGTATTTATGCGTGCAAGTAAATTAGTTAATTATTCCTAACCTACTGATAAGAAACACGATTGGAATTTTCATTTCTAAAAAAAAATGACATTTTAATTAGTATAAATATCTTTCGAGTCTTGGATTGTTCTTTGCTAATATATAATACATAAACATTATTCTCTTTATCATAACTCTTCACCAAAATTATATAATGCTGGAAGCTTTTTGTCCTTATTTATTAATCAATCTATATATTCCAATTTCCATTATCTCAATAAGAATTGTCAGATAAAGTAATGATATTTTTCTTGTAAAATATATTTTAATTTTCTGTTTTTATTTGATTGGAATTAATAAATTGGATATGCAATTTGAAGTGTTACCAATAATATAGAGATTTACTATTCTTCTAGCTATAATTTAACAATAAATCTTTAAAAATTTGTTTTACGAAATTTTCTGTAAAAATATTTAATCTTTTGTTATCAATGTTAACAAGATAATGTCTTGAAATTAATCAAACAGTTAGCCTTAAGCGAGCAGAAACTTATCGGCAGCAGTTGCTAATATAAATATTATCTCCGCTGAAAGAATATCAATGGGAAATAATGGCTGCTTGTATTTTAATAAAGTTTTATTTCTGGGGTGAAATAACAATTTTGAGAATATATCAGTAAAGAATATAATTACGCATTGCACTTATATTAATTTAACTGATATACTTTTAATTCTGTTGAATTACACCTTCGTGAAGTGTTTTAATTAAAATATCTAATTTAAATTAAATCTTGCAGATTCATGATGGAGTGTTATATATTTTCAGAAACAAGCCTGCCATTATATTTCTTGCCATAAAACCATATGTTACGCATATGATAGTAGAAAGATATGAAATTAATTTTTAAAGATATACTTTTTTGCATGTGCTCAAAATACAACAATCTCATGGGTGATTTTCTATTTACTTATTCTTGGTGTGTACTTACTAAGTATGAATGCCATAAAGATTTTATGTATTCAAAATAATAGGGAAACTCTCTAATGAATCAATTACCATTTCTATTATACACGCATTGATTATTTTCCTAGTTCAGATGTAATGTAAATATATATTAACTTGGAATATTGATCGGCTTGGTGTAAAACAAAACACTAATGTGTTGCCTGATATTTAATGTAGAGTATAAGTATCGTAGTAAATGGTTTTATTATGGATTAGCAGTATCGGTAGAGGGTCGGACGCCATGCTTTGACGCATATAGTTACGGCCCATTCCAATATCAGTTCAAATCCCGCTGAGGTTAACTTTGCCTTTCATCCTTACGGGGTCGATAAAATTAAGTACCAGTAATGCAGTCGGTAATTGCTGGCCTTATGCCAAAAGTAGAAACAATTATTGTCGTAGCTTTCTGAGTTCACATTTCTCGAATCGGTATTAATTACATGACTTTTCTTGAATTTAGGTAACAATAGCAATCAGCATTGCAAATAGAATTGGTTAGACAACGTCAGTAGAAAAAATAAATAATAAAAGTAGCATAAATGAGAATGCATATATATCAACTTACATGTACCGGACAGCCGAGGAACGTTCCACACTTTCGAATAATAGATCAAATATATGTGACTCTTAAATCTCAACATATAAATCCATCTAGATTTTGTAAAGCAATATAATTAATAATTGCCATCGATCACTTAAATTAATGTTCTGTTTGAGTTCATCGCTAAGTGAGACTTCCCGTGTGAGATCAAACGCTCTTGTTTCCATTTCTGCGTGTGAAAGGAGGATTGTTGCATTTTGATCTAACATCTCAACGTGCGGGAAGATAAAATATTGCAAAACATATTTCCGAAAATTAAGCTTTAAAAAATGATGTACGAGGGAAGGAGTTAGAAAACATAGTAAACATGAATTATGAAGCTATAAAATAGAATCAATTTATTCCGAAACACCTCATAATATCATATTCACTTAGCCTTATAAATTCTTACATGACTGCATACTTCACAAATACGTCCTGCCTCATTCGTGTTTGAAATACATTTATCTCTTAGAGTTTTATAAAGTCGATCAAGAGCTATAACAAAGCTATCATATTGGATTATCCATTTAAATTCTCTTTACAACAGGTAGACAAAATCAAGCTTATAATGCTAAATTTGCATTTTAAGAGTTGTAAGAAATACTAAAATGAGTTATTTTGCAATTTAGTCAATGATACATGATCAACAATAGAACGAAGAGGAATCAACGAATCTTTACGTGTCAGATTATACATTGGATTCTAATGGAGAATATGAAGAATCATTTAAAAAACTCAAAACGTAAAGTAATACATATTATGTAAGTCACATCATAAGGATAATTATGTTGGCATGTGAATATTTGCTAGTTCATTAGAATGATTGTGTTGTATATACGGAATACACTCTTATATACACCAGATAAGGAAGCATTCCGTACACATTGTCCGTTAGTCTAATTCGAATAATGCCAATAACCAATCAATCCTAATCTATCTTCTGCACCAGAACGTAGAGATAAACGCAGGGAAACACTGTTACTAGTTTCAACCATAAAATACCATGAACAAGATTATGCGAGGCCCAGTTTAAGGAAACCATATCAACATGCGAACTATTCGACTCACACCTTCTGAGACAGCGGCTTCATATAGCGGAGAGAAACCTACACTCACTAGATTCCACCTTGCGACTAACCCTTACCTGAACTCAATGCAAATGAATCATTTTTTTCATTTAATTTCGACTCCTAATTTCAAAATTAAATGTAGATTTAATTGGAAAAATAATTTCTTGCAAATCCATGAGAAGTTATTAAACCAGGTAATGTATGAAATGTGCCAAGTTCATTGGCGATAAAGTTGAACTTATTCCAACGTTGTACTAAAAAACGAAAGCAGACAGTGCTAGCCCTGCAACACAGCCTTATCACCTATCTTCTGAGCAGACTAACTTTTCCAGATGTTTCCATACGTAGACATGAAGCATTTGGCAAATAGAGATAAGAGTAACCCCTAGGGTTTCAACGCAATAATTGCAATGGTGGAGACACTGTTAAATCAGCCAACACAAATTGTGAAAACATGATTATTATACATTCTCAGTAATTGTTCATAAAATTACTGCTCCGCACTAGATTATCAGTATTCCTATACAACGTTATACACAATTGTATGCATACAAACGTACGCATTCATAAATGTATGTACAGAGACACACTAGAAACTAGCAACAGTCAGTAACTGAACAATCTTACATGGGAAAAGAGTGCAGACAAAATTAACTGATTGAAAATACTTGAGGTGCATAATCTGTGTTATATTGCAGGAAGTAAATACACTTCTAAACAGCAGCTAAATCGAATTTGGCAAGTGTATAGCCCTTCTCAAATCTGCTAGATTCAATAATTAACACATGGTTAGTAAAATTATGAATTAAATTAAATATAAGGCACATAAATGTACAGGTATATATACATTTTGTGTACTTTGTGGAAAACACACTATTGCACACACGTACAATATATATCTATGTCTGCGTGAGAGAGTCTGTATAGCAATTCTCCGTTTGTAAAACATTTGCTGAAAATGTATCTATCAGTGTATGTATGCATGCGTTCATATATATTCATATATATATATATATATATATATATATATATATATATATATATATATATATATATATATATATATATATATATATATATATATATATTATTATTATTATTATTATTATTATATATATATGAATTAAAACGGACAAGGCTATGTGGTTACTAATAACGAGTGTAGTATATATATATATATATATATATATATATATATATGGATGTAAATATAATGTATTTTGCAATACACTTTATGCTTAATTAAAAGCATTTTGAAGACCGTAAGCTATTGTTTTAAAGTAGTGACAAATTCACTCACTTCGATCTCAGCAAACAGGAGGAGATAAGCCGACATGACATGTTTCGCTTTTGTTGAAGCTTATCAAGGCCAACTACCCCGCCCGTCTGCTGAGATCAATGATGTTATATTCTTACAGAAATCTAGTAAATAATCAGGAGCTGATTATGCAGAGCGGTTGTTGGTCAGGCAGAAATTAAAAATTAGAATTGTAGCTCTGAAATAGCAATATATATATGGATGTAAATATAATGTATTTTGCAATACACTTTATGCTTAATTAAAAGCATTTTGAAGACCGTAAGCTATTGTTTTAAAGTAGTGACAAATTCACTCACTTCGATCTCAGCAAACAGGAGGAGATAAGCCGACATGACATGTTTCGCTTTTGTTGAAGCTTATCAAGGCCAACTACCCCGCCCGTCTCCTGAGATCAATGATGTTATATTCTTACAGAAATCTAGTAAATAATCAGGAGCTGATTATGCAGAGCGGTTGTTGGTCAGGCAGAAATTAAAAATTAGAATTGTAGCTCTGAAATAGCAATATATATATGGATGTAAATATAATGTATTTTGCAATACACTTTATGCTTAATTAAAAGCATTTTGAAGACCGTAAGCTATTGTTTTAAAGTAGTGACAAATTCACTCACTTCCACCTCAGCAAACAGGAGGAGATAAGCCGACATGACATGTTTCGCTTTTGTTGAAGCTTATCAAGGCCAACTACCCCGCCCGTCTGCTGAGATCAATGATGTTATATTCTTACAGAAATCTAGTAAATAATCAGGAGCTGATTATGCAGAGCGGTTGTTGCTCAGGCAGAAATTAAAAATTAGAATTGTAGCTCTGAAATAGCAATATATATATGGATGTAAATATAATGTATTTTACAATACACTTTATGCTTAATTAAAAGCATTTTGAAGACCGTAAGCTATTGTTTTAAAGTAGTGACAAATTCACTCACTTCGATCTCAGCAAACAGGAGGAGATAAGCCGACATGACATGTTTCGCTTTTGTTGAAGCTTATCAAGGCCAACTACCCCGCCCGTCTGCTGAGATCAATGATGTTATATTCTTACAGAAATCTAGTAAATAATCAGGAGCTGATTATGCAGAGCGGTTGTTGGTCAGGCAGAAATTAAAAATTAGAATTGTAGCTCTGAAAGAGCAATATATATATGGATGTAAATATAATGTATTTTGCAATACACTTTATGCTTAATTAAAAGCATTTTGAAGACCGTAAGCTATTGTTTTAAAGTAGTGACAAATTCACTCACTTCGATCTCAGCAAACAGGAGGAGATAAGCCGACATGACATGTTTCGCTTTTGTTGAAGCTTATCAAGGCCAACTACCCCGCCCGTCTCCTGAGATCAATGATGTTATATTCTTACAGAAATCTAGTAAATAATCAGGAGCTGATTATGCAGAGCGGTTGTTGGTCAGGCAGAAATTAAAAATTAGAATTGTAGCTCTGAAAGAGCAATATATATATGGATGTAAATATAATGTATTTTGCAATACACTTTATGCTTAATTAAAAGCATTTTGAAGACCGCAAAATACATTATATTTACATCCATATATATATTGCTATTTCAGAGCTACAATTCTAATATATATATATATATATATATATATATATATATATATATATATATATATATATATGTAGGTGAGTTTTATTGTAGTACAATAAAGCAATGCAGATATCGGATAAGAAGTACACTACAGTTTGTAGGACTGGAGTATACATAATATATAATATTTTGATCTTATAATATATATATATATATATATATATATATATATATATATATATATATATGAATGTATATGTGTGTGTGTGTGTGTGTGAGTCCGTATGTGTGGGCGTGTGTGTGCGTGTGTGTGTGTGTAGATTATATAAAACCAAAATGTTAGAATAGGAGAACCTTTAGAGAATAATTTATTTATTTATATATCGCTACGTATATACGATGTCTGTTCGCATTTAAAAGCTGTGATTCAGACAAATTATGATGTTAACAGTTATGGGACCTTGGCTGAATGGTTCAAAGTGTCTAACCAGTACCTAAGACCTACAAGGTTCAATTCGTCGTAGCGGCCGTTGACTTCTTTTCCGCGTCTAATGGCTTCCGTCCTATTATATAATCTATTGTGTAGCATTTCCGTGGATGATCACACCTCTCTTTATATTAACTGTATACGCTCAGCACTACGCACAAGTGGAAGAGATTTGCTACGTATATACAATATATATATATATATATATACATATATATATATATATATATATATATATATATATATATATATATATATATATATGTTTGTGTGTGTGTGTGTGTGTATGTGTGTGTATGTGTGTGCGTGTGTGCGTGTGTGGAGGTGTAAGTGTGTATGTGTGTGTGAGTGTTGGAATTTCCTATTTCTAAAGGTATACGGTATGTTTATAAATATATTTTTAGAAAGCCGTAGCTCTGCAAAAACACCGGTAGCCATCTCCACCTGGTGGTGTCCTGCAGAAGCAAGTGAGACAATCGTCGATGCATTTCGAAATGAACTGGTTCTCATCAGGACGATCCCTCCCGCTCTTGTAACTGCTTGTACTTGAAAACAGGCGAGAATATATAGTTTTCTCGTCTATGAAAATGAGGTGATTAATCTCAATTGCATATGAAGCTGTATGAACAACGAAAGGTTTCGATAGCTGCCGTTGATTATGCATAGATTTCTAAATATTTATTTACAAGCATACTGTATTGCTTAAGAATTACAAAATCCCAATACATATCTGTAGACAGCTATGCTCAAAGCTGAATTCTGATTCTCTTCTCTTATAATTTGACACAACTTATACTGTACAGTTTCATATGCTGTATAAGTTGTCTGTATTTGTTGTAATTTTATTGACCCAACAAGGAGTCCGATACAGAGACTTCCTTGATTAATTTACTGCAGGGTTAGATGTAGTTTAGACTGACTCGTATATTCTGATGTTAGATTTCAATGAGATCTCTGAATCTTCCCGAAGCTGATAAAGAAGCTCAGGGGTATCCGCTGTGAGGAAGGGGGCGATAAAGCAGGCTATGAAACATTTGAAGGAGCTGGTCCAGTAATGCGCTAGCTTCAGCATTCGGTAATTAAAAGGAGTAAGGTAGGTGCAAAAGCCAAACTAGTTATTTTCAATTCGGTATTCCTGCTAAACCTTACCTTCGTTCACGGATAATGAACTAAAAGATATAATTGCAAATGGGCCGAAATGGAGTTCCTCTGGTGTGTTTTTGAGTAAATTTACTCGATAGAGTACGTAGACCGAAGATCAGAGAATCACTCCTTGTAAAGCCGCTACTACTCCGAATTGAGAGATTACAGTTCCAATTCTCTGCATGTGGTTACAATATCTCAGGAAATAATCACTAGACATGAGTTAAATAGTTTTTGCACTAACCGTTTAAGCTGAGCAGCTTCTGAAGATTTCAAAGCGATTTCTTTTAGGAGTATATTATTTTTCATGTTTCGCTTTATCCACGCCTAATACGAACCAAAATATGAAACTGCTTAATGGAAAAACTATATAAATAAATCCTACTTATATATTTTAAAAGCTTCAAACCTGTAATAATATTTTCCAATGGCTGACTGAATACACACGGTTCTTTTTTCAAAGAAATGCTTCCGTTCTTTCCTTTTCTCACGGTATCTTTCTATTTCATATTTTATTTCTCACTCTATCTTCTGATGTTTCTACTAAATGAAGCGTTAATCATTTTTTATCATTATATTATGACGTTTGCTTTGCTGTTTCCGTTTACGTTTTGCTTACATACACGCACGCAAAAAAACAAACACACTTACACTGACACATACATATGGGTGCGTGTAAGTGTGTATATATATATATATATATATATATATATATATATATATATATATATATATATATATATATATATATATATATATATAACTATATATATATATATGTATATATACATATATATATAAGTATGTATGTATGTATACGTACATACATATATGTATACAGACATACAGTAGTATGTATATATATACATACATGCACACATATATATATGCACGTATCGGTTTACCGAACATTTATTATAGTGATCGGTGTGTTTGTTTGTAAACAAACAAACAGCCGAGACTACGCCGTAGAGTGTCCAGGCAACCACCTCACCTTTTTGTTCAACACTGACACAGGAACGATGTACTAGTTTCAAGCTTATTAGCTATCGTCAGCATCGTATACCTTCCTGCCAGATGGTTGAACGTCTGAAAGTATATACTTTCCTTATGCATATTAACGGCTGAGCAGCCTAATTTGCATATCGAGTGAGTTCAGTCGGCTGGGCGTACCGAAAACGGTAAATGGAAAAGAATGAAACGAAATTTCATTTCTCACTCTCAGTACGGCACTTACTTAAATGTAAGTATGAATGTATGTATACGTACATACATATATGTATACAGAGGTACAGTAGTATGTGTATATATACATACATGCACACATATATATATGTACGTATCGATTTACCGAACATATATTATAATGCTCGGTGTGTTTGTTTGTAAACAAGCAAACAGCCCGTACTACGCCGTACAGTGTCTAGGCAACCACGTCACCTTTTTGTTCAACACTGACACAGGAACGATGTACTAGTTTCAAGCATAAGGAAAGTATATACTTTCAGACGTTCAACCATCTGGCAGGAAGGTATACGATGCTGACGATAGCTAATAAGCTTGAAACTAGTACATCGTTCCTGTGTCAGTGTTGAACAAAAAGGTGACGTTGTTGCCTAGACACTGTACGGCGTAGTCTGGGCTGTTTGTTTGTTTACAAACAAACAACCGAGCATTATAATAAATGTTCGGTAAACCGAGACGTGCATATATATATGTGTGCATGTATTTATATATACACATATTACTGTACGTTTGTATACATATATGTATGTACGTATACATACATACATACTTACAATTAAGTAAGCGCCGTACTGAGAGTGAGAAATGAAATTTCGTTTCATTCTTTTCCATTTATATATATATATAAATATGTGTGTGTGTGTGTGTGTGTGTGTGTGCGTATGTATGGATGCATATGTGTATATATATATATATACAGACACGCACAAACACACACATATATATGCATATGTACATGTATATAATTCATATGTGCGTGTGTTGTCTCGTGAAATTATTACATATTTCAAGCCATGATGTATTGCAAACTGCTCTGCTGTGTTATCGATTCCTGGTGGATTCCATGTAGACCAGGAATTCCTACGGGAAAGGCATCAATTTATCGAATTTTGTTAATCACATCATCACCCCTACGAAATTCGTTTCAACTATTCACTTATTAAAAAAATAATTAATGACATCACGAAATCAGTATTAAAATACATATACAATTACTTGATAGACAACTTGTTTACCTTTGTATTTCCTTACGTTTGTGCGTATGGATTATGTTCATGTGTGCTTTTGTGTGTCTATGTATCTGTGTAAGCGTATATATATATATATATATATATATATATATATATATATATATATATATATATATTTAGGTTTGTTGGTTCACCACTGGATAGATTTGGTCATTCCGCATGGTCTATCTTGGTGTAAGATTGTGGAGAGTACTCAACGTACTGCAGTTAGCCCGTCTTCGTTTGTGTAGTTGGTGGTGCGAATACGGAGTTAATTATAAATAAAAATAACAGGAGGCTGGACTGGTGTAAATCCTTCAAAGGTTTATTATACTATGATAATTTCAATGACCGGGTTCAATATGAATCCGGTGATATCATCAGGTATTTGAAATATAACGAAGATATATGTAAAAAACATGGGTCGAAAAATTAGAGACAGAGAGGACGACTGACCAACTAGCTGTCTTCACGTCGGCCAGTCGCCCTCAAAGTGATGGCAACTCGATCTGCTAATGACCATCGGGTGAGGCGGCGAAGGCTTATAATGTACTACCACTCTCCGTCAAAGAATAAAAAATAAAAAAGGGGAAGAAAGAAAGAAAGAAAGAAAGAAAGAGAGAAGAAAAAACAATATAAAAAGAAAGAAAGAAGTCAGCGTAAGGTTCACACTAAAAACGTTATTCTAAAGAATCTATATTTTACCAAAGTCATATATGATTGGTGTCTGTATGGTCTAATGTGTGAACAGAAATTTGGAACGTTAAACTTATGTTACGAGTTAAAGAATGAAATTAAATTAAAAAATAATAAATTGAAAATTGGAAAATAAATAAAACAATTATTAAATGAACTTACAGAGAGTCTTAGATGAAAAAGTTAATCTCGATAAGATATCAGGTTGAGATAAAGATTAAAGCCTTCGAATGTGAATCCCAGCCAGCACCTCCTAACCACGTGTCAGCCAGTTTCGAGTGGTATCGTCCAGTGGAAGATATGGAAATTAATTGTCCGAGTACTCTAGGAACGTAGCTACACTAGGCCCCGGGTGTGCTAGCGGGAAGTCTACAATTTCGACAGGCCATCGTCAATACCAAACGAATACTATTAATTCACACATGAGGGGTTTATTTACGTGCCAGTAGAGGCATGATGCAGCTAACAGTTATGCCTAAGCCTAGAGTTTATAGGTTTAAGTATAATATGGCGGTCAAAACAGGCGGCGCGGTGGGCCAGGTGCAAAGCAAGCCGGTTTGTGTAATTTCGTTTACCGAAAGAGGTGAAATTTATTTTTCCAAGCACTCAATGAAGGCAGAACTTTCCGAGCACCCATCGCGCAGCCGCGAAACGCCACCACATCAGTCGACGGGAGCAAAACTCAATAAAGAGTGCAAATAGACTATAATTATTTTAAGTCCCAGTTAGTCCGGGTTATAAGTAGTGTGGTTCTTTGGTGGGCAGGGAGCTATGAAAGGTGCATAATGACCTGAGTAAGGAAAGTTACAAATAAATAAAAGTAGGATACGAAGATAAAATACAAAAATAAAGAATACATTGATAAAAATAAAACGTCTTCATAGCTAAGGTAGTGATGTAGTAAGACGGAAATATATAAGAACATATCGGAGGAATTAGAGCAAATGGGAAATACAATATAGTTGAAGTTGTAGTAAGATAATACAGGTTGTACATATAGATATAGAGGATGGAAGAGATGGAATAGTAACAGGTGGTACCTAGTGTAAAGTTCGGGTCTCCGAATTCAGTGTGAGTCACAAAAAATGCCCTGAGGTATAGATTAGAGAATTCAGTCAATACAATACATGTTTTAGTCTCTGATTTTTCGGACCCATGGGTTTTACATATTCCTCTGTTATATTTCAAATACCTGATGATATCAGCGGATTCATATAGGAACCCGGTCATTGAAATGATCATAGTATAATAAACGTTTGAAGGATTTACACCAGTCCAGCCTCCTGTTATTTTTATATATATATATATATATATATATATATATATATATATATATATATATATATATATATATATATATATAGGAAAATGTTCAAGACCCCAACGGCAGAATACAAGCCGTTTCGACGGCTCTTCTGGACTAAATTGGATTTTTAGCGTGGTAGTAAAGTAAGTAGCCGAACCTTTCAAGGCGTAATTCCTTATATGGGCGTGCGATAATGATGGATTTCTGAAGATTGTACTTGTCAAAACTCTAGTTTTTATTATTTTTTATCATTCATTTTTTTAAATATTATTTTTCATTTCTTATTTTTTATTTTTTTATTTATTAACCTTTTATTTTTTAATTGTATAACTTCCCACTCTCAGATTCATCGAGAATTTCTTTTTCGCCTGCATTCTAGCTAGCCTAATTCATACACACTCCTTAGAATTTGCTGTATAGAATTCACTTTCAATGCTTGACCGGCTTAACCCACTCCCTCATTGTTCTACAGCCACGTTCAGCCACCACCACTCCCCACCCACTGCCGTGAAATATTTAATTGTGTTTACAAGACATTTTGACCAATACTTTTGACAACTACAATCTTAAGAAATTCATCATTATCACACGCCCATAAAAAGAATTACCCCTTGAAAAGTTCGGCTATTTACTACCACGCAAAAAATCTACTTTAGCCCAGGAATAGTGGTCGAAACGGCTTGAGCTCTGCCGTCGGGGTCTTGAAAGTTTTCCTATTACCCACTCTACTACCCAAACTATTGAGTACTCTGGTGCGTTATGGTCACCTGGTTCCTTACCACACTTTCTTCGTTATACATATATATATATATATATATATATATATATATATATATATATACATATATATATACATATACATATCTATATATATATATATATATATATATATATATATATATATATATATATATATGTATACATATACATATATATATATAACGAAGGAAATGTGGTAAGGAATCAATGGACCATAACGCAACAAAGTACTCTTGAGCTCAGCCGTCGGGTCCTACTCGTTCCTATATATATATATATATATATATATATAAGTATGTATCCGCCTTGTAAATAACGAAAACAGATGTTGTTATATATATGTATGTGTGGGGATGTGTGTGTGGTGGTGGTGTGTGTATGTGTGCATGTGTGTTTGTGTGTTGCGTATAAGAGAGATTTTATAACAAGATATTTTAAGTGTCATGCACTATATCCGAAGCTTCATATAAATACAGGTGGAAAAGTACTAAATATGTTTTTTTCTGTATACTGCATCAATATTCGTTTCTTATGGGGTTTGTCTTGTTGATTTCTGTATTACATTAAAGTTTGATTTCTTGTGGCTGCTGTGTGTAACGAAAGAAGTGCGATATTATTGGGTATTAATAATTTAGATTACATTTTGTCTGCACTTTAGAGGTGATTTTAGTATAGGGTGTCTGTTTTATATGAATATATTTATGTTAGAGGAGCTGTTCTATTGAAGCGATAATGTCTTGCGTAGGATGTGAACTGATCTGATGGGTAATTATTTATCAAACATAATATTAAGTTTATTATTGTCACAGTTTTAACTTTCATCTCTCATAACATGTATATTTCACTTTCAAGCAGTGGTTGTGTTGGTGCTGATGCTATTAATATTGGTGTGCTTGTGTTTGATATTTAATGTTATCCTTTTCATTATATATCAAGAACATGGCTTGAATATAATTTAATTGAGATTCACAAACATGCTATTCGGTATATATCAATATTGGATTTAACATTGTTTCTGGGACACGTTCTTGAAACATAAGCAACAAAAGAAAACATTAAGTAAGAAGCTGTTATGACTCGCACACTCGGCATAATAAATAGTATATTCAATTTCAATGTGTTCTTTATTATACGTCATATCAACTTTGTACTTCTTTGGTTGGTTATATTTCAAGATCCATTCCCAGAATCAGTGTTATTTCAAATACCGATATACTGCGTGAGCATAAAATCTTTCCACAATGATCGTTTTATTTCTCAGGTGTCATTTTGATATTCAAAATTACAACTACTTCTTGAAGAAGAAAACGTGTATACCATGTTCAGATAAACATTAAAATTGGATTTTAATAATTAAATCATTGAAAAATATAGTATCCAATATATGGTATTTTCAATCAGGTTTTCAATATGGCATTTTCAATCACTTTATGCTGACCCTGTACATTGAAGACGTTCTTTGTGTGGATCTCAATCCAATTGTCAAGCCATGTTTTCGTTATATTCCTTAAAGTTTTCTCGACACACACTATGCATAATATGGATTCAGCATTTTTCATGCTCCATAGTTTGTAAATTTTCTTTTTCAGATTTTGGTACGGCTCAAATATTCCCCTTTTCTTTTACCTACTTTGTGATATTTAGTTATACCCCGAGGAAGGCATTAGCTAACACATTCTTTACTATTACAACAATAAAAATGTCAATTCTTCTCTAATGCGTTTCGTGATAAAAAGGTTGATGTACAAACCACATTTATTTTCTGTTCAGTTTAGGTTTCTCGCTTAACCTTCTGGCAACTTTATCATTTGGTGCATGTTTGCTGCATTCACTTACAATATGGCGGAAAGTTGTTATCATTTATTATATTTTACAGTTTTATCAATGTCACATTGCCCATAATTAGTTCTTAAAAATCGATTTTAGCACCCATGCTTTTTACCTATACCATTTTCTTTTACATATATATATAAACAGACCTTGCATCAATTTATCTATCCACTAGGTGCTTTCCTCTTCTATCATTGTTTTTCCAATACGAATCTTATTCTGTTATATGCCACATTTTTTACTGCTTCGTCACTGCTCTTTATATCCTAAGATTATATTCTTCAATTTCGTAGAGAATTTTCATAGCTTATTTAAGATTTTCTTGATCTAATCTATTCTTTCCTCAAATTTGTAACATAGAAATAGTACATTTTAATAAATGGCAAAATAGGATAGTAGTAGTAGTAGTAGTAGTAGTAGTAGTAGTAGTAGTAGCAGCAGCAGCAGCAGTAGTAGTAGTAGTAGTAGTAGTAGTAGTAGTAGTAGTAGTAGTAGTAGTAGCAGCAGCAGCAGCAGCAGCAGCAGTTGCAGTAGTAGTAGTAGTAGTAGTAGTAGTAGTTGTTGTTGTTGTTGTTGTTGTAACTGCTGCAGCAGCAGCAGCAGCAGTAAGGGTAAAAGTATAGAATATGAAAAATGGAATGGGGGTTCGTTATCATCCCTAAAATTCAGCATTTTGCCTTGCTCTGAAACGACTAACAAATATGATGAATGAAACCAACATGGGATGCAGATCGATAAAATAGAAACCAGTTCATGTGTATGGATGACATGAATATATTTACAGAGTGCAATACCGAACTTAAAAAATTCTAAAAATTGCCATAACTTCATTAACGAGATAAATGAGAATATGGGATTAGACACATGTGCCAAAGACATTCTAAAAAGAGTCAAATTAAGCAGCTCTTAAATTAATGCATTTGATATAGACGCAGAAATTAAAATAGGGGATAACAATGACCCATAGAATAAACGAAACAGCTAAAATAAACATAAGCAAATGAAAGAGAAAAATAAAGAAGTATTAGAATATGTAGTCACTGTTAGAAGTAAATGATAGAACTATATATATTATAAACATCTCCAATGTAATAAACTACAAGTTCGGTGAGTTTAAAAGATGGATAGTAAAACCAGAAACCAAATTCTACCGAATATATGACTCAAGAATAGTCAAACACAACATACACGAAGCACGTGATCTGATACCAATAGATTTAAAATAACAACTGTTTTACAAGAAAACGCACTCAAATAGTGGAAGAATGGTTTATTTAAGAAATAATGAAACAATATCTTCTTGTACATCGAAATTAAAAGGTAGAAAACGAATCGTTCGAAACAATAATCTTTGATAACAAAATCCACAATCTATAAAACGACGAAAAACATGAGGACAGAATTATAAAGCATAATAAAGAGGTAGAAAGAAAATTCACTACACAGCCAATAACCATCGGTGAAAAGGTAAACCTAAATCAAAGTCAACTCGTAGACTTGACGCAGAAGCTCCAGGTGAAAGCAAATGAGAAATGAATGGTTCTTGTTGCACACACCAAATATCTGACCAAAAATAAAATAAATGTTTCTACTTTTGGCACAAGGCCATCAAAATTATCAGTTCATTACTGGTAATTTATTTTATCCGCCCCGTAAGGATGAAAGACAAAGTTAAACGCGGCGGAATTTGAACTCAGAATGTAAATGGCCGTAACTCTGTGCTGCAAATCATGACGTCCGACACTCTTCCGATACTGCCAATCCACCGCCCACAAATAAAATATTGATTCTACTTTTGGCACAAGGCAAGCAATTATCCCAGTGCATTATTGGTGCTTTATTTTATCGACACCGTAAGGATGAAAAGCAAAGTGAACATCAGGATTTGGATTTAGTTCATAAAGGGGCGTAACTCTGTGCTGCAAAGCACATCGTCCGACCTTTACCGATACTGCCCACAAATAAAATAATTGTTTCTACTATTGGCACAAGGCCAGCAATTACCAAGTACATTACTAGTACTTTATAATATCGACCCGTCAGGAGTGGATTATAATTCCAAATGCTTAATTAGACATTTGGCCATATTCTACCAAACTTCCATGATCTTTCTAAATCGGAATATATACACATTTATGATCAAGCTGGCGACTATATCAAATGGGCAATATGCAAATCTCCGAAGTGGCGAGAATCGTCTGGGATATACCCGTACAATCTAATAAAATAACCATGAACTTTGTTCAGATGTATTAATCAAGGACGGGGAAAACATGAACACTTTATACAAAACGTATGTAATAAAATAAAACAACCATCCCAACACAACATACATTTTATATGTTTAATGCCCAGGAAAATAACAAATCTTTCATAACACACCATGCAGTACAGACTACACTAAAGTAATAAAGGAATCCACAAGGTAAACTGCATAACAAAGCATGATATATCCAGTAGACTAACAGGGGAATTTAAAGTCCTCCAGCTTTCACAAAAAGAAGACTATGCTGTTCACATCTCAGGTACAGGGAGTAACACAATGTGATACACTAAAACTTACATGAAACTAGAGATGAATGTATAATATTTATAATGAAAACATAAAAAAAAATAACCTAAACAAGTACAAAACACGCTACATGACAACATCGTGGCCTTAAACGTCTAGGATATTACTGTTTAAACTGAAAACAATTCAAGGTGAACCGTTCAGAAATATTATTAAAAGGTTTTATAAAGATTCACTGAAATATTGGTTATCATTGCAATTGAATTTTTCCCGGTATGAATGAAACTGCCAAAATGCAAGTATCTTGAGATTGAAATATAAAATGTATGGAGCATAAAGTGAAAATCAGACCCATAAACTTAACTAACTGGTTAGGAATTTGGTGTTGTGGAGAAGCAAGATTTTAGCGGATCTCATAGAGTAATTAATACTAAGAAGGTGCGCTAGGAATTAGAGAATTATAGCTTTGTAGGTGGAGAAATATTTTGTAAGGTATATTTTTGAAAGTATAAACCCATTCTATTATTTCGTAGAAGGGAACATTGTAAAAAATAAAGTAAGTAACAACGATGTTATTTTTTAAGCTATACTACTGCAATCAATACCGAATATCGTGACAGGCTTTACAAGAAAACATCATGTCAACGTCACAAATTCAGTTATTTCATATTTGCATAGAAGCTTCTATAAGGCACAGCATCAGCCTTGTGAAGGAGCCACATGCAAAATATCCCCAATGATAATGAACTACAAATGGTGGAGAGATATATTGATAAATTTATATTTATTGCCACGAGGGCACAAAAGAAGGGGACAAATACAAGGGTGGGGGGGGGTTACACAAAAGAACGAGTAAAATACAACTGTTCCTTAACTAAAGCGCTAATCCGATCCCTGTAAGCTTTACTTGCCGGTAAGGACAAGTTCAGCTTCCAATAACCGGATCCTTGTCTATGCGTTCTATCAAGGTTGACTAAGCAGATCACTAATTTGTGATCTGAATAGCCAACCATGCTCATCTCTGGACAATTAGTAGGTCCCTATCCTTATTTCTTTACTAGGACCCTATCTAGGTACGACCTAGATGATCCGCTGGGGTTAGTCCAAGTCCAGGTTGCGCAGTCTGAAAATCTAGTCGATATTTATCGGTCAGGTCAAATCGGCCGATTAACCGTTTGAGCCTGTTACACCCCCTCTATCGGTACATGCCCCTACATAGTCCCAACCTGCATTTAGGATACCATTCCAGTCCCCCACTAAAAGCAGGGAGCGGGACGTCCATAGAAAAGTCTCCAGACGTTGGAAACGGTCCGGCCTCGCTGCCCCAAAAGGAGCATAGATGGCGACCAGCCTAAAGGCTCCACCTTCAACACTGCCAACGTCTATTACCACCAGTCGTCTGGGTCCAAGTGCACCGTCTGCGTTGCGAGGCCCAGGTATTTTTGAAGCAGAACGACAACCCCACCCCCACCTCCTGGCTGACAGAGAGATGCATATATCTCAAAGTCGTTAAAGGTGGGGGCTAGCTGGCGTTCGCTGCTGACCCTGGACTCGCAAATTGCTACGGCATTTATACTGCGCGAACTGAGGTCATTTAGAAGTTTTGCCTGTTTCCAAGTTGAGCTAAGGCCACGCGCATTCAAACATCCTACTCTCAATACAGCCATGTTGGCGGCGAAGAGGAAGAAAAAGAAAATGCACCTACCTCCTTACGTCCCGGGGACCGGGCTGCACATCTTCCATAGGTAAAGGAGAGGTTGTTGGGCGGGGTGGTGGTTTGTGGTGGTGTGGTGTCATCAGACTGTGGTGGGTTTGGGGTGTTTGGTGTGGTGTTGGTGTCTGGGGTGGGGGTGGGGAAATGTTTCAGGAGGACGCGGTTCATTGGTGTTACACAGGGTGGGGATGGGGGGCACGTCCTCAGGAAAATGGAGGTGTTTTGGGTGTGGAGGGTTTGGGTGGGTCCGTGTTCAGTTTTTTATTGACTTTGTGTGTTTGTTGTTGTGGTGGTGGTGGTGTTGTTGGTTTTGGAGGTGTTGGCAGTAAAGGTTTTTTTAGTTTGTTGAGGACAGGCAGCCCTTACGTGACCTCTGCCTTCCACAGAGGTAGCAAGCGGGCCACCTACCCTCAATTGCAATGTTCATAAATTGGGAGCCTTCCAGAGACACTCTTTGGGGATATCTTTGCGATACGTTCTCGTTTCATTCGAACCAGAACCTGTATGCATATACCGCCAAAGTGGCCCCTGGTGGCTTTGCCTATATCAAGGAGTTCATCTTTGTGGTCCAGTATCCCTCCTAGTATCCACCACATATTTGTATTTGGGTGTATACCGGAGATTGTTATTTTTTTAGTTTTCTTCCCCATGTAGGTGGGG
>OZ024743.1:16423971-16426471 GCA_964016885.1 Eledone cirrhosa | reverse complement strand
TATACAAATGCACCTACGTACGTTTCGCCCGAACATGCTTCTCAAGGGCATACAAGTCTAGAGAGTGTTCCGTATTTATAGGTGCACCATAACTAGCCATAATAGTATCAAGCATTATTTAGGGACCACCTCTGACTCGTTCAAAACTAGTTTTGGGACACATCTCCACTCTTTTAGTATCAAGAAGCTAAGATACTCCACATCACTCGCCAACTACATCACAACATTAAAAGACTCCAATATTAGCTTCCCCACATACTTGGAAATTGTCAGCACGGCAACAGGGTTCAACTTCAAGAGGAAATGCGAGCTCTCCCTCATGGAAATTTACCATAGCATAAGAGCACTCTTAGAGCTCATCAACAGCAGAGCAGAATATGTGATAAACTGCAGACAGAGAATACAGCAGTCATTCCATGGTTGGACCCCCTTTGAGACCTGAACACCACAAACTGGGTGCCTCAGAAACAAACCACAACGCGCCGGTGGGTAGGTTGCTTAACTAAACATCTTTACACCAACTATACCTCTCAGATCCGGCCCGATTGGGCAATAGTACAGTAGCACCGGTAAAATAGTAATGGAAAACAACTATCATGCGAACGGATAATAAGGCATTTGGGGACATTTATTCAAACACCGGCAAGAGTTACTCCCCTTGCTCAGTGAAAATAACAACATTTCTGTTTGAATCAAGAATGAACTTTGATGTGACTGTCACTTTAAAACCCTTCTGTGTTCTGTACAGAACACTCTCTAGACTTGTATGCCCTTGAGAAGCCCTGTTCGGGCGAAACGTACGTAGGTGTTTTTGTATAAACATGTTCTAACAGCATGTATTCTCCTTTTCAATCCTTTCATTTGTAACCGCTCTGCTTATATTCTGGCCCGCTAAATATTAACGCTTCCGATATTTAACCCTGTAGGCACAAGTATTGAGCACACATGCTCTAGCTTTTGGCAATTAACTATATGCATCGCTTATCCCTTTAAACATCTACTCTCTCACTATACGAAAATATTATATATTCATAAATATATATACTTGGGAATGGTCATATTGTTGTAATAATATTGCCAGTATTAATAGCAGAACACACTAACTGTTTGGTTGGTTTTATAACAAAAACGTTGCAAAACGAAAAACATATATATATATATAAGTATGCATACGTACTCACATATATATACATACATAACTGCATATATATACACACATATACATATACATATGTACGTATGGATCATATCGAACATTAATAATTGTTTCTACTTTAGGCAGAAGGCCAGCAATTGCCCAGTGCATTACGGGTACTTTATTTTATCGACCCCGTAAGGATGAAAGGCAAAGTCAACCTCGGCGGGATTTAATAATAATGGTCGATTCGTTTGAGCCCTATTAGAAGCTGTGCCGTGCCGGTGACCCGTCGTCACTGGATTTGAGGAACATTCAACAAATTTATGGGTTATTACCCTTCATCAGTATTGTATACCTCTCAGCAAATATGTTGAACTGTTGAAAATATATAGTACTTTCTCAAGTATACATCGGCTGAATAACCTCATTTGCATACCGAGCGAGTAGCGACAGACGTTGCCGAATATTAAAAATAAAATAAGTATTTTGTTTCTCAATCTTGCCCATATATGTTCCTTAAAGCCAGTGTTGAACAGCTGAGACTCAAATAAAATCGGTGGATTGGCAGTATCGGTAGAGTGTCGGACGCCATGCTTTCCAGCATAGTTACGTCTCTTTACGATCTGAGTTCAAATCCCGCCGAGGTTGACTTTACCTTTCATCCTTACGGGGTTGATAACATAAAGTACCAGTAATGCATTGGTAATCGCTGGCCTTGTGCTTAAAGTAGAAACAATTATTTTATTTATGTATATTTATTTATATATATATGGAGAAAGAGAGAGAGCGAGAGGGAGAGAGGCACACAGACAGACATACAGAGAGTCTGAGAGAAAAAAGAAGAGGGCGAATATAATCCCGACCGCAGCACCGGGCGGTTTCGCCTTGGGTGATCTACACCACTGACTATAATTTTTAATTTGTATATGTATATATATATATATATATATATAAACGTGAAGTGAAAGTCAACGGGTTATCATTCACTTCGTTTATCATAATCGCTGTTATACATATTTAGGTGATAACATCTCCCTCAGGACAGCTTACCACAATGACAAATTTGACCAAAGCACGGTCATTTTGTGTGATCTATTTTTATACACCTTGCAAACATTCCTACACACACGTAAAGGTTTGCCGAACACACCAGTTGAAATCGCTTTGCACCACGGTTAGAATTTTACTTACCTCTATTCTAACTCTTAATTTCACAATGCATTGAATATTCCAAAGTGTTAATGGTGCCTTCATGTCTAAGCACTGCAGACACACACACACACACACTCTCTCTCTCTCTCTCTCTCTCTCTATATATATATATATATATATATATATATATATATATATTAAGACAGGGGG
>OZ024743.1:16363971-16413971 GCA_964016885.1 Eledone cirrhosa | reverse complement strand
TTATGACAGATAGTACGGCTAGCTTCATATTGCGGTAGATATTATATGACATATCACTATGCACATAATTTTAAAATAATCAAAAGTATAATAATTAAAATACTTAAAACGAGTGCGGTTTGCTTCAAATACATTTTGAAATACCTCTGTGTACAAAGGGGGCATATTTTTTAATATATTAATAACTGTTGTCTTAAAGAAACATTAAAACGTTGAAATATGATAACGTTATATGGAGAGAAAAAGAAAAAAAATGTCTGAAAACCGCCACGGCTTTCCCTTGTATTCAGTATCGCCAATGAATAAGACAATTTCAACATTTTGTCACAAAATAAAAGACGCTTGTATTATAACGCATTTATCCTAATAAGTATTTAAGTTTAGTTACCATATACTCATAAGCCCTACCGAGGTAAACTTCTAAAATCCAGCTACAAACTATTACAATCTTGATTAGTTTTTGTAAAATTATAGTTGAATAATCACATCCGTGGCAATAGAGTAGACAGAATATACCACGGTGTTTGGTTGTAGTAATCGTCAAGAATATCCTATTAATTCCCAAATATTGAATTGCCAACTACGTGTATGCATGTATAGATAACGGGTGTCTTAAAAAGCATTGGGGAAGGTTGGCGTGTGAAATATAGGCGGACTAAACGAAACGGCCGTAATAATAGTATAACATGGTAACCAATTGTTGAGAATTCCTGAGAGTTACGCTGTGGACTCAACGTATGTAGACAGGAGTAAACAAACATCTATGTAGAGCCGGGAAAATGAGTTAACCAATACGCTAAAGAGTTACTGATCAAATGTCCAATCTTTTGAAGGCTTTTAGCTTGCACATAGAAGTGTAAACGAAGATGTTGCAAAGGAAGAATTTTTGAACGTTGAAATTTCACATGTGTAGGGGTCAACGCAAGCGATCATAATAATCATCTATCAATATACATAATAATATTTACATGTGAGTGTGTGGGTAAACATATCAACCTACACACGTACAGCCACAGAGCAAACCTCTCATGCGCGCATATATATATATATATATATATATGTATATTTGTATATTTACACATACATATATATACACAGACATGTATATGTGTGTGTGTGCGCACATGTATGTGCATGTGTGTGCCTATATGTGTGTGTGGATAAGTATATATTTATATGTGTATGGATGTGCGTGTATATGTGTGCGTGCAATTGTGTATGCGGTTGCGTGTTTGTAAATTAATATGAATTTATTACACATCTACTACAATGTATGTTGTGTGAGTAATGTATTAAAATAGGCAAACGTGATAACATTCGTACAACGGTCTTTCTCTCTATATATGCCTATCTCTGTCCCTATCCCTATTTTCTTATTCAATCGATTTTCTCTCTGTGATTCTGCTAAATATATTTCATAAATGCATTCTGCTGATATATTCCTATAAAGCATCTTTGGAACCTCCAGAGGAAGAATTTCCGTAGACAAAATGTCAAAGACAGATATGAAAAAAGTCACATTATAGAATATGCGCAAGACATAACTTACAGATAAATTCCTTTGAGACATATTTTTATAGTATTTTACATTTTTATTAAAAGTTATATAACAGAAAGATATGAGGGTTTTCAATATATGTTATGTACTTACTAGTTGTGTGTTTGTTTAGTTGTATTTTTGTAGCTTTATTTTCTTGTTTTAATCAAAACCCTTTGCGAAAAATGTAAATCCTTCTTTGCTACTTTTCTGATTCCTAAAGCTAATTACTAAACCTGGTATATATATATACACATATACTACATAATGTGTGGCACTTGGGAAAACATATTTCGCATATAGGATCGGATTAACCAATACATTGATAGTAAAATAATGTTAAAGGAATCTCAGTGGATCACCGACTATACATAACACACATACACACACACACACATATATATATATATATATATATATATATATATATATATGTACATAGTTGATGATCCACTGAGATTCCTTTAACATTATTTCATTATTTTACTATTGAAGCGAATAACTATGTGTTTACTCTGGGATTGTATCCTACATTGCCTATTAAGTACGCTGAGATACAACCGGTCCTGGCATTGATAGATATGCTGGGTCCGTCAACTCCTTATTATTATAACCACAAAGAACCCAAAGAACACCAACTATAACAGCAGCAACACCAAGGCAAAAGAAACAAACAAAAACACCGACGACGGTAACAAAGACAAAACTAGTGACGTGTCAACACAAATCAAAACAAACACATGTTTCGCGAAAGCGACCAACAAGTTTGAGCAAATACACATCACTAATGAAGAGATAAAACAAGCAAAGGTATTGGTTAAAAAAAACGGACACAAGGTAAGTCTCACCCGCCCAGCTGAGATAATAAGAAACAAACTTTTGTGTTCGGTCAGTTATCGCACAATCTGAACAAAATCCCGGCGAGTTGAACGGCAACGGAGTCACAGATCCAAAGAGCTATGGGTGACGTTTGGGCACAGAAAACATATATAGCCCGGAGATCGAGATATGGCACTGTGTATGTGCTCTTCGCTACACCAGAGGAAGCCAGAACACACTCCATTGCACCACTCCGCAGTGACGAAATCACAATGAAGCCCACATACTGCGGCCAGAGAGTCGTGAGGGTTCGAGTAGGCCAGGTTCCACCCTCAGTGGAGATGTCATGGTTGACGGCAGCCGTCCTCGCTGATGTTGAGGATTCAACAACCATACTCAACGTCAAACGAATAAGACAGGAACATTGGAAAGGGTCGGGGATGGAGCTAATCATCCAAGCAAACCATGAAAGAGTTGAGGCCATCCCCGATGTAATAGACCTGGACGACGGAAGCCATCTACCCATGACTGTCGAAGGTAGGCGCCCAAGGACTCATGGATGTGGTGACAAGACGCACCTTAAGGCATTGTGCCCCAAAATTACGAAAACAGGCACGCGCCCACCTCTTCTCCTCACGCCGTGCCCTGAAATTGGAGCAGACAAACAAACAAAGAAGACGGTGGCAGAAGAGAAATCACCATCCCCCACAACAAAAACACCATCTCTTCCGACACGCACAAAACCAAGGGAAAGCATACCCCTACCTGATATAGCCAAATCGGACAAGGAGTGCGATGAAGCCGAAGAGTAGAGAACTATTCCAACAAAAAAAGAACTCCCTACCCTCATCCCCCCAAAGAAAAGAGGAAGAAAGAATCTTTAAAAAAAAGAAAATGAAAACTACCCCACCTCCTCCACCATCAACAGCCACACCCCCACAACCACCTTCCACATCATCACCACCACCAACAACACCACCGCCACCACCACCAGCACCCTTACCATCTACCCGATCGTCACCTCCAACAACACGACAGCAAACACAGAAAACACCAACACCCAAACAGCAGACACAATACACAGCCATAGACACAGACAACACAAATATTTTAAATTACATTCAACACCACACCAACATCACAGAAACAAACTACGTACAAACCATCAAAATTGCATCCCCCCACACACACATACATAAAACTAATAGAAATTATATAACATTAAAAAAAATGTTCCCCACATCAATTGCAGACTACCGAGGGAACATCACCAAAAGAATATTCACAGATATTCTCGTGTAGAAACCCACCAATGGTCGGAGGGATGGTTCACCCACCCCCTTCCTAAAGAGCCACAGGTAATTATTTTGTACCTCTCTCCTCTCACTTGTTTTCCTCCTATCCTAGCCAACATGGCTACTCTCAGAATAGGTAGTATAAATGTTCGTGGCCTGGGGTCGTCTTGGAAGCAGGGGCACCTTCTGAACGATCTCAGGTCGCTAAACATAGATGTGGTGGCCATCTGCGAGACCAGAATCTCCGAGGCACGGGCATTCGCACCGATTTTCAGCGGCTACGAGGTGTATACGTCTCCAATTCATCCCGAATCTGGGGAGAGTAACCGAGTTGTTCCGGAGAAGTCTGGATCTCGAGATACGGCCAGTTTTCTTGGACCCAGAGAGTAAGTTGGTGGTACTGAAAGTGACCAGCAGAGAAGGACAAACTTTCAGGCTAGTGGCCGCATATAACCAACAGGAGCAGGACGGCCTGAATTTTTCCGGCGTCTGGAGAACTTTCTTGGAACATTCCGCTCTCTATTGTTAGTGGGCGACTGGAACGGGATATTAGATGCACGCTGGGATTGGGTGGGGCTAGCGGATAGGGGAGGAGGGTACACGAGCCTCACCAACTTGCTCAGGCACTTTGAACTGTCTGACATGTACCGATTGGATTTCCCGAATGTGCCAATGTGGACTTGGACAAATCGCATCGGATCATCCAGATCATATCTAGATAGAGTATTTTGTAGGGAAATAGTTAGGGCTAGCATAAGCTGTCCACAATTTAAGATAGTCAGCTACACGGACCACAAATTCGTGATCTGTGTGGTTGACTTACAGAGGCTTCATAGACAAGGACCCGGCAACTGGAAGCTAAAAGCGTCAATAACAGCGCGCAAGGCCTACAGAGACCGGATTAGCGAACTAGTTAAGCGGGCGTTGATGGGGGCAATCGTCAACAAGTGGTGGTTTGCTCTGTAAGAGCGATTAGAATAGAGTCGATAAGGTTTAGTAAAGCTTTAGGAATAGGGAAAAATAGGTCAGACAGAGAACTGGTTAGAATATTAGACAAGGCGCTTAGCAAAGGCATCGCGACCGACGTACTTGCAGCGAATTTGGCCCTTGACCAATTCTTCAATGCAAAGCACGAAGGGTCCGTTGTCAGAGCTATGGTGAGTGCTATCAGACACGAGGGGACGAAAGCCGTTCAATGGGCCCGAATGGCGGAGGTGTGTCGTGACAACAAAGCCACGATCTGGTCTTTGGTGGACCACAACGGGCGCATACTACTCGATCCAGAGTAAATGTGTGAAGATTTTGAGCGACACTTCGCACAGCTGTTCGGGGCAGCGGCGGGGCGGATCGGGGGATGGATTTTAGTGCCTACCTCGACGGACTGCCACGGCTCTCGGCCACTGAGGCTGAGTGTTGCGAAAAGCCGATAACAGCAGCTAAAGTAGGGGAGGCATGACTAGCTGCACAAGGGGTAAATCGCCTGGTTTGGATGGTCTGCCCTATGAAGTTTACGTACAGATACCAGACTTGTTCGGAGGTCTTTTGGCGGACGTCTACTTCAACTGGCAACAGAACAGGAGAATTCCCAGCTCTGTGAACCGAGAAGTAGTGGCGCTGCTGAGAAAGGATCGGAACAAGGGGGATAATATACACAATTTTAGGCCCATTACTCTGCTAAACACAGAGTTCAATATTGTGGTCAAGGTACTAGCAAAAGTTTGGCGCTTGTCGTTGGTGGTCTGTTGGGAGAGGCGCAGACATGCGCCATTCCAAACAGATCCATTCAACACAACCTCCACCGCATGCGATACATCGGGGAGAGAGTGGCTAGGGAACCTGACATGCGTGGGTCCTTGAACAATTTAGATCAGTGGAATGCTTTCGATAGGGTCGACCATCGTTATCTGGCGGCAGTTCTCAGGGCGGATGGCTTTGGGCCCGTCTTCAGAGTTTGGATCGTTGCCATGCACATCGACATCTGCTCTGTGGTGAGAGTAACCGGTCACCTTCCGGAAATGTTCAACATCATGCGCTCGGTCCGCCAATGATATACACTCTCGTCCCTCTTGTACGTATTGACTCTCGAGGCATTACTGCACAAACTGGACAACGTTGAGGGGGGTCCCGTGCGAACTAGGTTGTGAAAGATCGGTGTCAGCATATGCGGAAGATGTCACCGTAGTGGTGTAGAACGCCAAACACATCGAGGCGATCGGCACCACACTAAGAGAATACGAAGCGGTGTCAGGAGCAATGATCAACCAGAAAAAGTTGGTGAGCCTGCAGCTCGGCCCCTGGAGAGATAAGTCCATGCTGTCCAACAGCATCGTCGGGCGCTGGACGGATGGACCGATAAATTGCTGGGGGTCTGTTTCGGTCCGGAAAAAACTGGGATGAGGTGACGAGCAGGTTGGCTTCTCTCACCCTGAAATTCGAGAGACGAAGCTATCCCTGAAAGGTCGAGCGGAGGTGGCGAATGCGTACATCGTTTCCGTCATCTACTACCGCCTGACCGTCGTGCCTTGTCGTAAGCCTTGCCTGACTATAATTGAGCGTTTGCTCTTTCGCTTTTTGTGGAAGGGACGCGCTCCGATTGTCAGGCGGTGCATCTGCTGTCAACACACGCTACGTGGAGTGTTGGGCATGCGGGGCTGATGATGCGCAGACACGTGCTCAGGCTACGACATATCCACCTCTTCTTCGACGGTGATGAGGTGTGGTCGCCGTCTGCTAGACGCGTCTTTCCCCAGCTCGTCTTCTTGACGTCGCTGCAGTCCTGGGGCAAGCGGAGACCGAGAGGGGTCGATTGGAGACTGGCATGTCTTCAGGCGCTTACATCCCTCGACTAATAGTGTGATGTGATCGATGGAAACTCCACCTTGGCGTTCTATAGAGGATTAGTGTAGTGGAAGAGCGACGACGTACTTGGGGAAACTCTAGGCGTCGACGAAAATCAACTAGCCAATCTCTTTTGAAGAACTTTCGGGCCGGGGCCTATGGACAACTTCCAGAAATCTCTGGCCTAGCAGTGCTACCAAGGAGCTTTGCCAGTTCGAGAAAAACTCTACAGGCATGGAGGTGCCGTCACCCGGGCATGTCCGAGATGCGCGCAGGGCGACGAAACCGTCCTGCACGCACTCGTCCAGTGTCCAAGTATTGCTGACTTGTGGGTTTATGTCGAACATCTACTGTCGCGTGTAGGACAGATCCAGCTATCAGCTGAGTCCATCGAGGGGGATTGCCCCGCCCTCTTCATTTATCCTGGTAGGACAGGCAGTTTTTATCTGTCTGGCGGCCATGGCGAAAGAGATAGTATGGTGGACACGTTTGAAAGGGCTGAAGACGAGCACTTACATCTTCGGTGATGCCCTGTTTAACTTTTCCAAATTTCATTTGAAAAGGAAAATCAGGGTAGAGAGGGAAGTGCTCTCTTCCCAGCATTTTGTTGAAAGATGGGCTAGAGATTCAAGAATGGCCCGAGATCCAAGAATGGCTCTGAGTATGTATCTGTAAATTAAAGATGGAAAACTGGGAGAGGGCACTTGCCCTGGTGGTCAGGGTCACTGTGGCTTTTTAATGGGCTTTCTACACGAATGTCCCTCGGAAATCTCCCCCGTATTGGGGAATTTTTCATTGTAATTTTTTTGTTACATCCTCTGTTTATGTTTTTTACACGCAGAAATACCCATTTGTACCGTCCTGTATTGTCCTGCACTGTCCTTAATGTCTACTTTATGTAAACGCATGTGGTTAATAAAGAAAGCATTATTATTATTATTATTATTATTATTATTATAGTTGCATTTATCTGGCTTTATGTTCATACGAGTTATCACCAAGTCACAACCCATGACCTCAAGAGACAACAAGGTCTGCCATGTTCAAGAAAGAACATACATACACACATATGCATCTTTAGGTGTTTAGACTTGTGATGTACTTATATTGACAGAATCTTCCTTAGTATATGGGCAGTTCCCATTAGTACTATCTTTTGTATTTCTCCTATCCGCGGGTTTCCTGGGATTTGCAATAAGTAATCATTAGACCCCTTGGTATCATTCCTAGAGCGCTGGTATTGGTTTAGTTCTCAATTTCCGCATTTTTCCAATTTCTATCTCCAGGTCTTTATACTTGCTCAATTTTTCAATTGTTTTTATAGATACATTCTTGTCTATTGGGACGGACATATCAATTAGCAGACATACCTTCTTTTTAAAGTCCTTCAGTATTATATCAGGTCTATTTGCATCTATGTGTCGGTCTGTTTGGATGCTAAAGTTCCACAAGATTGAGATGTGATCTTTTTCATGTATGGGCGGTGGGTGATGCTCCCACCAATTCTTTTCATGAGGCAGGTCAAAATGCTTACACATTATCCAATGTATGTATTGTGCAGCTCTGTCATGCCTGTTTAGGTATTCGGTTGGAGCTATAGGACTGCTCATTGAAATTAGATGATCAATGGTCTCTGGTTGTTTTTTACATACACGGCATAATGGGTTGCATCCATTTTTATATGTCGGCTTGGTAATTTTTTGTTGGCAGACACTGATCTTGTGCTGATATAATCAGTCCTTCAGCCTCCGATTTCAGTCCAGAGGATGCCAACCACTGATGGGTTAAAGTTTTGTCAACATCCGGATTGTTAGCTTGCTCTGGGTATTTTCCATACAGAGGCTTTTCTTGCCATTTCTTATCCAGTTTCTGTAGCAGTTCTTTCTTTGCAGTTACTTTTACCTGCTTTGCTTTTTCTGTGTTTTCCATTTCAGCAGTAAATGGGAATTCTGAAATGTGTAGTCCATTACTGTATCTTTGTGCATCTTTTGTAATGGAGTATGATCTGTTGATGCTTTCGTGTTTCAAAACGAGCTTGATCATCCAATCATGTGATTCCCTTAGATATGTAGATAATCCAATTGTTGCAGTTTTCAACGCAATGTCTAACTGGATTAACCCACGTCCTCCTTCTTTCCTAGGGAGATATATTCTATCTATATCTGCCTTACGGTGATGAATTTTGTGCATGGTTAAGAATTTTCCAATGTTTGTATCGAGCCTACGAATCTTTGTGCTTGACCAGTTGATGACATTGTAACTGTAGGTTACTACTGGTATGGCAAGCGTGTTTATGGCATCGATCCTATTCCATGCATTCAATTCCGTTCTTAAGATTGCTCTTACTCTGCGGTAACATTCCTTCCTTATCATTTCCCTCATTGTCGAGTGCTTGATTCCGTCTCCTTCACAAACACCTAGATATTTGTAAGTTTTTTCTTGATCAAGTTCAATTATCACGTTCCCCCGATCAAGATTAATGTCTGAACTGTTCAGCAGATTTCCTCTGGTGAACGTTGCTTTGGCGCATCTATCTAGACCAAACTCCATTTTAATGGCATCACTGAACTGCTCCACAGTGGATAATAGCCATTGCAATTGTTCATCATTTTCTGCAAATAGTTTCAGGTCATCCATGTAGAACAAGTGATTAATGGTTTTGTCATAGACTTTATATCCATGTTTTGTTTCATTGAGCATTTTACTTAATGGTATACGTGCGATGCAGAATAAAAGCGGTGATAAAGAGTCACCCTGAAATATTCCACAATTAATATTAACTTCTCCAGCTTCCAGTGATTCCTTTTCACTATTCAAAAGGAGTGTCATTTTCCATGTCTTCATACTGAATGGCAAGAACTACCTGACAACGGGAGATATTTTGAAAATCTCTAAACATTTTTCAATCCAACTTTGTGGCAAACTATCGAATGTTTTTTCATAATGCCGTTAACTAGCCATGATGGTATCTTTTCTGGCTCCTTAACTATTTCATTGTAAAGTTGAGCTAACAGCTCATGAGACTCTGAGAAGGCATTTATCCAAAAATTTGGTATCTTGTCTTTTCCTGAGGATTTCCATTTGCTGGTTTTTCTAAGAGCCAAACGCAACTGTTCAACTGTTATATTTTCACATATTTGTTCCTCAAGGTGAGCTGTATCTTTCATTTGTATGTCTATCCATGGGGCATTTATATTATGAACTTTTTCTTCGGCCCAGATCTTTTCCCAGAATTCTTGCACTTCCTCCTTGGGTGGTATTGATTTAGCAGTATTTGTTGACTTGCCAATTTTTTTGTAGAAGTTTCTTTGGTTGTTGTTGAACATATTATTGTCCTTATAGAATGTAGATAGTTTTTCAAAGCGTCTTTTACGAGCATCTTTGGCCGACACTTTTTGCTTGATTATTTCTATCAGCATGTCTATGTCACTTGTTGATTTTATACTGTATTTTCTTTTCAATTTTCTAAGTTTAGTTTGTTTAACATGTTCACCTACTTTGTAGTTTGTTAAAATTTCTATGTCAGATCGGAGAAGGTTTATTTGGTGATTGATGTCCTCTTGCCAAGTGGATTTCTTATGGAAATTCCTTTGTTTTTTCATGTTCACTCCACATAAGTGAGTGGTGACTTTAACCTATGCATAATAGAGATGATTTAGATCAGTAATGTTTAGTTTGTTTGTGATGATAATGTTTTAGAGAATTATGTTAGTCTTGTGTATTATCTTTTGGTTCTGTTTGGAGTTCTGGATCTTAGGTAGGGTGTCTCGTTCCCCCATGTCAGATTCCTTCATTTTCATCCATTCGATCATAATTTCATCCTTCAAGTTGGCAAGTTCATTTTCATTTATTTCTTTATCATTTACGATCTCATTGTTTTCATTTTTAGTTTCATCTTCAGCATGCACTCCCTCCACTTTTTCAAATGGAACTCGAAACCCATCGATAACTCCCTCCGCAATATTCATCGATTAGAAAAATCAATGACAAACAAAATTTTAGACAAACAAAATGTCCTTTCCTCTAGACCAACGCACATCATTTATCTTAACCTTTATTTTAGCATTGTCTTGATATTTAGAGTGTAAATCATGACTCTCACATTTCAAAGTTTGTAATTTCTTGGTGAATTTGTATTTATATATAATCAAAGACATTCAAGTCTAAATAAAATAACTGCCCACTTGTTTGTTTACAAATTTATCTTGTGATTCCAAACTTTAATAACGTAACATGCTGCGTAAAATCAAGAAACCATTGGGAAATGTCATGAACAGCTAGACAGGGTTAGCTATACTAGAGTAGAACACTGACAGGTGAACATTCACTTTATGTATATATGTTATAATTTAAAGCAATTTAGGGATTTATATTATTTGAGAAATCATTAGAATCCTGTATTAGATACTTATTACAACCTTGCTGTGTTTCATCTATCTTGAATGTCAATAGAATACATCATGTATATATGTTAGTGTGTATCAAATATTGTTGGTATACCTCCATAGATTATTTAAGAGCAAGGTTAAAAACACACTCTAATACGGAGTTAAATAATTACTCTATTTTCCTGTATGTCATATAATACTGTAAATATTTTCAAACCTTCAAAACAATACGATATCATTTAGAGTAAATTGAAGATTGACACAACTGATGTAGAGAAACAAAGGATAATTTGATCACTTAAAACTGAAATTACACTAATGACCTTTTCCTTCATAAAGATTTAATTTCAATTGAATAAGTCTGTTTGGTCTCTTTATGTTAAATATTTCATAATGGCAACTCTGGCAATGCATAATTTCTTTAATACCTTGATATATAATTACCTTGCTTGAGAGAAGTAAATCGCGTAGAAAATATGCATGGGTTGAAACCTCAAATACGCATTCTATATAACACATATGATTTATGTTAAATACTGTGAGGGTCTATGCGTATAACTATCCATATTTAGGTTTGTGTTAATATATTCAATGTAATAAGCTTCAAATATGTAGTCGGAGATACGTATATTAAAATATAAATGTATTATCTCAATAAACATAATTAGAATTCGTTATTTGGCTACATATGGCAAGCAGTTCTAATAATGCCTCAGCATTATAAAACTGCACCATTGGAGCATACACCACTTCGTACTTGCTGAGGAAGTGGTCAGAGAAATATTTTGCTTGAGTAGTGAGGACATAACTATTCTAAAATTCTTTCGTATGAAGAAACATTAACCGCATAAAATATAGGAATTATGTTAGTAATGGCATATTTGATACAAACATATTAAATCCAAAATTACAAATTCTTACGTAGTGAGGAAAAGACACTCGTGTCTAAGAGGGTAATATAGTCTAAGGTTGACAATGTTTGCGTTGTTAAACACATCTGCACATTATAGCAGTTATATTATATACCAAAGTCATTTTATTGTAAGGCATGACTTATTTTCTTATATAGATATAATTAATTTCTATATAGTGTAGGGTGTGTGATAGATTATTTAATCTAGTATATGCTTTTCGTTCAAATAATCATGTTCGCTTCCATATGCAACTAATAATAATTTGTACAACCAACACTATTTCTTTATAATCATGCTTCTTCTCTGTAGCTATTTCTTACATATTTATAAGCTTTTTTAAATACTTGATTATTCGCAAATGTTCTTCCTAAATGTTTTTAACGTAATACACTTCTTGTAATTTTGTACAACATAATAAGACAGGTAAATGTGAGGATCATATTCTCATATCTGAAATTTGATGCAAATATATGCAACAGAGTATATACTTCTAAAACCATCTAATGACCAGTTGTTTGTTCTAAAGCGGATGCACAATTAGTATTACCACCAACTAAGAAAGGGAATGATCTTCTAACTCACTTCCAATGTCACCCTTCTTACTAACAATCACGAACATTTCGTCAATTCTATAAGTTAGAAAACATAAGCTATAATTATCAGGTAATATGATGGAAGCAGAATCCAGGTAGTTGTGAAACTAAATTCTTAAAACACACTGACATGTAAACGTCCATAATCTATATTACATAACATAAGTCAAACTATTCAGTTCCTGTATGAATAATATGAGAATATGCTGAATAACCAAACACTATTCCCAGATCCCGGTATGTTTCAATACGTAATAATACAATTCTACGGAGAAACACAAAAGAAACAAAGGATAACCAATTCTCTTTGAAATGTAATCCCCCTAATTCTTGATACTGTCATACGGAAAGATTCTATACATGAAATATCAAAATATTTACTTTTCTCTTTTTCAAGTAGTTATATATATATATATATATATATATATATATATATATATATATATATATATATATATATATATATATATATATATATATATATATATTTATATATATTATATATATATAAATATAGTTTCATGTGGTATCTTAATTACTTTATATAATTCAATATTTATATTAGCATTTAGTCCAAATATGTTTGCAGTTCACTGAAATTAATAATTAGATCCCAATACAAATTTACCAGAATTTATTATCACATATGATTTCATAATATATTACCATGATAAAAATTAACGTTAAGGTTAAAATATATCAGAGATCAACGTTAAAGTTAATGAAATGATATATCCAATAAAATTTAAAAAATATGAAATGAATTATCAAAACGTGAAAAAATAATTTGGAATTTACTTCATATATTTATGAATATACTCAATTAATTGCTTTAAAAAATGTATTTAAAATAAACTAAATAAAATGTCATTCTTTATATATGTGTTACCTTAGTTTTTGAAAAGAGATTTAAGATAAAACACACATCCACATGCTCTGAAACACACATATACATATACACGCGCCACCACATACACAAATATATATAAATAGAGGGAGAGAGAGAGAAAGACGGAGGATAAATATGTGTATATATGTATGTATGGATATGTCTGCCTGCATGTACGTTTGTATGCATGCTTATATGACCTTATGTATGTAAGTATGTATCACGTACGTACGTATGTTTGTATGTATTTATGTATGTGTATATATTAATGCCATTTCTGAAAATTATTATTTTACTAATGTTGTTTAATATGACTGCTTCATCAGATTCGGTATCAAGCCAACATTTTTTTAAATTATCCTGTAATTTTTATCGTGCATTAAATTGCCCAAAGCTATTAATATGCTTTACAGCATAATTATTCCAATGAGATGTTATTCTTTTATTTTTCTGTTTCTGTATATTTTTGGCAGAGAAATGTTTAAAATTTTCCTCATGTGATTTCATTTGTAGTGATTTATTATATTTTGACTATAATTGCCTTTATTGTTTTTTTCTTTTTAATTTCTTTGTATTTAGTTTTCCTCCCAACTTCGTCTCATACTGGTTTTCTTGTTGTTGGGTTGTGTTGAAGCATTATCCAGGTATGAATAAAATATTTTAAATGATTAAATAAAAAGTAGACAATTATTAAAATATTTTGAATACAGGAAAAATACGATGAATATACATGAGTTTGTGTGTGTGTATGTGCGTATGTGTGTGTGTGTGTGTGTGTGTGTGTATGTGTGTGTGTGGGGGGGGGGGGGGTGATATAATGTTTATATATATATATATATATATATATATATATATATATATATATATATATAAATATATATATTGAGAGAGAGAGAGAGATACAGACAGAAAGACAGACAGGTTTAGTGTGTGAGGTATGTGTGTTTCAACTGCAATATCTTGCACTTTTATTTAGTACGTGTGGTAATTCGGAGGCGGAAATAGAAAGACAATGGTAGATAAAGGGATGCTGAGTGAAGTAACAACGAATAGTTCATTCGGAGGAGAAAGAATATAGCTGAAAAATGACACGAGTAAAGCATGATAAATTAAGTGGAAAATATATGAATACAGAAGTGCATATATATATATATATATATATATTGCATAAAAGTCATATAATAAAGGAATAATGGTAAACACAATCCAAGAGGCAAAAAGAAAACAGACAAAAATGTTTATGAATCGAAGGCAGTTAGAGCCAGCTGTTGCCCATTTGGTTTACAAACTTCCAATGGAATTTTCATCAATATTGTCTTGCCGATTTGGGTAGGGGTGCTCTATGCTTAGTATGTATACTGCTCTAACCATGCCAGTTGGATTAAGGGGCTGTACGTAGTACGCCTACTACTACCACGCTTTCACTCACTGCCATTTGGACACATACAAGTGGTAAAGGAGATCAGGTTACCTAGAAATATTTTCGGTTAGGTCAGCCTAAAGTTCGAAAGGAATGGAGTGGACAGGAGTATAATCAGAACTAGAATCTAAAAAGTTTTAAGGTAGTATTTAAAGTTAAGATTAAAGATTAAAGATGTAAAATTTAAGTTTAAATATATAATAATACACCACAAATTTGTATATTTACCCAACTCATTCAGCCTGTCATATTAATAAAAATGGCATATAATATATAATGCGGAGTATGTATATATTTTTACATATATATGTTTTTCATATATATACATATTTCATTTATTTCTCCTATTATACTTGTCATAATATCCAGTTCTTCAGCAAAATATATATCAGCACATTAGGGGATCGATAAAATAAAGTACCAGTAGTGTACTGGGTAATTGATGGCCTTGTGCCAAAAGTAGAAATAATTATTACCTTTCCAGCGTATTCCAAGAATATTTACACCATAGAGTTTTCATCACGTAATTGTGTCACCATCACTAAACGTAGGAGTCAGGGTATGCCTACAGAAATATCACTACACCTTATTTCAAAGGTTTCACTGAGAGTTACAACCACTTGAATCTAATACAAATGTGTTTCAAGCTTGTTCGAAATTATGTTGCTATATTTATTGTTGGTGGTCCATGGTGCTTCGACATGCCTGTCTTTTTATACAACAACAGTATTATGGAAATTAATAGTTATCATTTCCCAGAATTAGGTAAACTTTTTTTCTTTTACAATTTAATTATAATAACCATATCACTTAACGTGTGGATGTCACATTTTCTCCAGAGTTTAATAGCGTTCTCTGTCCATCATTTGATGTTGTCTAATTTATCTTATTAACATTTGTTAATAAGAAACATATTAATTTACTTTTTCCTTTCCTCATCTTGCCAATATAGCGTTCGGCACTGCTTGAATTTACTCTGCGGAAGACTTTCACAACTAAAGGCGACATCATATTAATATTTCACCAATTCCCAGGCGCAGGCAATTATTATTTCTTATACATTTTAATTATAATACTTATATTACATGATTTGTGTTTTTCACATGTTCTCTCAGATTCAGTTAAACAGTTCTTTGAGCTAAAATTCGAATTTTAACTCCATCAGCGTCATCAACACAAGTGCAATTCCATCTGCAACCGGTAAAATATGATTATTTAATTGCTTTATAGCCGTTCCTACATTTACCAGTATGACATTCTAATTTCAGTACACAGATCCAGTTCACCTGGAAAAGTATATTCTAAAATTCGCGGAGTTGAACGTTTTAATTTCATTCCAATGTGTCACGTCTTTCCGTTCTTATGTGAAGCTAATCTCTGATTGACAGTTCTTTGTTTGTCTTCTTCCTATCCGACATTTCTTAATTAATAAGCCAATCTTTTGTTCCTCCCTTATCTTCCTCTATTCATTTGAGCTTCAATCGTATCTGCCTTATCAAGTGTTTCATGATTTCTGGCGTAATGAACATTCTTACTTCATTATTATATTTTGTGAATTCGGTTTTTGAAATAGGTTTCTTTAAACTTAATTACAATCAGTTCGGCATCAGCGATTTTCATTTTCGGTATCATATCCCACGTTTCAATTGAAACTCCTTATAACTATCACATCTCCCTCTAAAGTGCTACGATGGATGCTTCTTCAATAGGCTTCCAGAACTGATGTACTGAATACTTTCCTTTCTATTCGGGCATTATTTTCTGTCAAATCAAACAATCTATTTATATATGCACACAACATTTTCATTCTTTTTTGTTCAAAATCTGTAGTAAAATCAATATTTTGGGTAAAGATTCTTGCAGTCATCTATCGTTTTAGTACACTATTTAAATTATATCATGAGTCAATGGTCGCTATCAATATCGACACCTCCAATATAATTTACATAATTCATTTCCAAATTTCCGAATTTAGCTATATAATTTCCAAATTTCAGAACCATCATTTCGTTTATATATCCCGTATAAAGTAGTCCACAAATATTGAGTATCCGTTGGTGTTCGGTTGTATCACCAGTTATCAATTAATTTGCCATGAAATATATTTAGAAAAGCACAATCTATGAATGTAATATCCGCACTATACAGATCCATAGATTGGTAGCACATGTTCATACACACATATATATCATGCTTTGATATCATTGCAATAGCCATGTCAAACTTGCTATAGATTTCATTTTCTATAGCACGTTTCTAATTTGTAGGATCAAAGCATAGGAATGTTCTAACACCTCATTTAGTATACATGAATAAAGCATATATACACCGCTCATCGACTGGATGCCATTTAATAATTGTTTAAACCTTGGTTGCTAGGTAATACTTCCATTATTCTAATCCGCTATCAATTCCCGAGTAAAATCTATTTTTCATCTTCAACTTTGAGCTTTTCTAATTTGGTTGATATTGATTTAGTAAAGAAAAGAATTCGATACAGTATACATATATACATATGCAAGTACGTAAACACACATATTTAAATATACATACATACATAAACACACACACACACACACACACACACACACACACACACACACACACACACACACACACACACACACACACACATATATATATATATATATATATATATATATATATATAGTCAAAAGTTTAATAGGGTTCATTGATTAATCAATGAATAAAGTTTTACAAAAGATGAGAAGCACTCGACAAGTAGGTTTTCTGGTGTTATTGTGGATTGGCAGTATCGGTAGAGGGTCAGACGCCATGCTTTCCAGCATAGTTACGTCCCTTTACGATCTGAGTTCAAATCCCGCCGAGGTTGACTTTGCCTTTCATCCTTACGGGGTCGATAAAATAAAGTACCAGTAATGCACTGGGTAATTGCTGGCCTTGTGCCTAATGTAGAAACAGTTGTTAATATTACTTCAAAATATTAATAAATATAGACATTCATGTGATCAAATATATTTTATTATACTTATTTCAGAGGTACTGATCTATTTCATCAGTATGTCCTCATCATATAAAATAAATTGATGTCTGACATACCTCAACTGTGCTGATGGTTCAATTCCAGTCTATAGGTATAGAGAGAAAGAGAGAAAAGGGGTAAAATAACCCGACCACAACGCCTTGTAGTCTCCACCAGAGTCACTTTTTCCCTGCCATATACTACTCCGCTGATTTGCGGCTGTCCGTGTCACATCACTACAACCCCCCCCCCTCTATCTCACTTTCTCTCTCCCCCCTCTCTCTCTCTCTCTCTCTCTGTATGTATGTATATATATATATATATATATATATATATATATGTATATATCATGATAAATTAACGGAGCCATAGACTCTCGCTATTCCCTGTCAATAATGTGCTCAAAGGAGAAGGAATCACAAACTCTTTATAATACAATATGTAGAAAAGATAACACCCTAGAGAGATAGTGCGCCATCAGTTAAACAGGGAAAAACCACCAGTGTGTGGAATCTATAGCCCATGGAAGGCAGAGTAGCCACACAATAATTAAAAGTATAAATTAAAGTGTAAATACATACCTCGATAAGTAACTAACACACACGTACACATCCCAAAAGATCTGTTTCGCCAAATAAGGTGTTGGCAGAAATGATTAGCCCATGGTTCATCAGCGTGTGTAAGGCTATATATTTCAGACAATAATAAGAGAATCTAAAGTTAAATATATATATATATATACATTTAAGTTAAAGAATTTAAGTTAAATATATATATATATATACATATATATATATATATATATATAAATGTATATATAATGTATTTTGAAATACACTTTATGCTTAATTAAAAGCATTTTGAAGACCGTATGCTATTGTTTTAGAGTAGTGACAAACTCACTTACTTTAATCTCTGCAAACAAGTGGAGATAAGCCGACAAGGCCTTGTTTCGCATTTATTGATGCTTATCAAGGCTAACTACTCCCTCCTGTCTACTGAGATCACTGGTGTTATATTCTTATAGAATTCTAGTAAATAATCAGGAACTGATTATACAGAGCGGTTTCGGTCAGGCAGAAATTAAAAATTAGAATTGGACCTCTGAAATAGCAATATATATATGAATGTATACATAATGTATTTTGCAATACACTTTATGCTTAATTAAAAGCATTTTGAAGACCGTATGCTATTGTTTTAGAGTAGTGACAAACTCACTTACTTTAATCTCAGCAAACAAGGGGAGATAAGTCGACAAGGCCTTGTTTCGCATTTATTGATGCTTACCAAGGCTAACTACTTCCTCCTGTCTACTGAGATCAGGAACTGATTATACAGAGCGGTTGCCGGCTTATCTCCCCTTGTATCCTGAGATTAAAGTAGGTGAGTTTGTCACTACTCTAAATCAATAGCATACGGTCTTCAAAATGATTTTAATTAAGCATAAAGTGTATTGCAAAATACATTATATATACATTCATATATATATTGCTATTTCAGAGCTCCAATTCTAATTTTTTATATATATATATATATATATATATATATATACATATATATATATATATATATATATATATACATATATATATATATATATATATAAGCTCCGAAAAAATCGCATCTCACACCTAAGGTGCGATATAAAGTTTTATTATGAGAACAAAATATACCAGTGTCAGAACAAATTTGAGGAGGAATGTGTTAGTCATATTGAGCTTCAATAGGTGACCGAAAAACTGGATATATCCTCTCTTGCTGAACATAAAGAATTTGCACTTTTTCCTTGTTCACATTCTAAGTTATGATTACAAAATCCCATTTAAGCTTGCATTTTATAAATCCTTTTACATATCACTTGTCAAATTTGCGACTAATGTCATACGTTAGACAGCAGCCTTACAAAATAGTATAACTTCCATAAATTTAGATTCCAGGGATAAAACTTTACAACGAATACTTTCTAATGTCCACTATATAAATTGTCACAAAACATTTCCTTCCATATATATCAGTATATATGTGTGTTAGTGCATGTGTACGAATGTATTTATTTGTATTTATGGATCAGATGCATATATATATATATATATATATATATATATATATATATATATAGAGAGAGAGAGAGAGAGAGAGAGAGAGAGAGAGAGTAGGGACGGGGGGGGGGGTAAACAGAATCCATCAAAATTGGGTGAATAATATAACAAAAAAAAAGAAGTAACGTAACAGAATAATAGATGACCAGTGGGAGGGAAAAAACGAAATGTTATACAAAAGGAGGAACGAAGAGCGACTGATAAGTTGGATGCAAAGAATGAAAACATTAGAAAGAAGTAGAATATATGTCCGTAACAGCAAAATAGAAAAAAGTGAAGCTAAAAGCGAGAAAAAAAAAGACAGAAAAAAGGTTCTACGAAGCATTGATAGTATAGAAGGCGAAAAGAAAAGCTAAATGGAAACAAAAATGAACCACTGTTTAGAGAAGACTGGTGAGAGATTGATATGGTGAATAAGACGGATACGAAAATAAGTGTTTCTACATTCGGCACGAGGCCAGCAATTTAAATTGAAGGATAATGTCGATTAGATCGACCTGAGTTTTTTTATTGGTACTTTCATTGCACGACCCCGTAATGATGAAAGGCTAAGCAAACCCCGGCAGGGTTGGGACTCAGAATTTAGGTACCATAACTATATGCTACATGGAATGTTGTATAATGCTCTATCGATGTTGGTAATCCATCTCCCCTACCTGAAAACTAACATAATAATTGTTTCTGATTTAAGCGCAAAATTAACAATTTGTAGTAGGATTAAAGTCGATTTATTCACCTGAGTGTCTATACAAGGTCTGATTTAAATCAATATGAACTAAAGGAAGCCACGCAAAATATGAAACTTTGGTTAGTTAACGCTCAATCTAAAACACACTGAGCCAGTGAATGATGGTGTTGATACACACACACACACACACACACACACACACACACACACACACACACACACACACACATATATATATATATATATATATATATATATATATATATATATATATATATATATGGCGGGGGGAGTATGTGGGCATGTGTGTATCTGTGTGTGTGTGTGTATTTGTGCTAGTCTCTCCAGGATCTTCCATCTGTATATCACTGCATACCTTTTCTCTCTTTGTTCGAAGATGTAGAGCTTTAATTTTTTCAGCCTCTTCCAGTACCTCTTCTTCTTCATTGATCGATAATCTTGGTGTAGCTTCGATAGATTGATTTACGTTCTGCATTTAGTTTGATATTGGGACAATGACAGCTGAGGATAAATGTTCTCCAAAGGACCAACATATCTTTTCCTCGGTCTCTTATCTTGAAAGTCCTCAGAATCCATCCAGCAAATATAACGATGTGTCCATGAAACAACGCACCATGGCTCCTATCAATTCCCAGATCCCGCAGTGATTTTAATACTGCTATTTCGATTCTTCTTTTCCCGGTAAAGCTTTGTTGTAGTGGATTTGTTTTTCTCAAGTTCATAGTGGGGAGCTTGAGGTTTGCCGGAATGAAACTGCATATTCTTGTCCTTTGTAAATGTGTATATAGTCTCCAAATCTTATTGTCAGAGAGAACCATCAGCCTGATTCTTGATTGTTTCCGCTACATTCGTGTCATCAGCATAGCTAGACAGAAAGGTCAATCTTTTCGAAGGACTTGGGGATTGGTGCTATATCGCAACTATTTTTTAATGGTCTAACATCTTTTCAGTCATAATGTAGTAAAAGCTGTATAATCAGCTTCGTCTCGAGTGGAATGTATCCTCGATCAAAGATAGTGGGCTATTTTCCTGTAGACGAGGATGAGCTTCTTTCTGACGGTTTGTTCCATTACTTTACTTATATAGGAGATCAAAGAGGTACGTTTGTAGAATTTTTAGAATCTGCCCTGCTTACCCATCTATAAATAAAACATATTATGACTTGTTTCCATATAGGTAAGTTTACGACTTGCGTGAGGAGGATCTGCATAGATGTTCCTATGATCTGTTTCCCTGTTTTTATCGGAATTGCTGTGATCCTATGAGCATCAGCAGCTGAACTTCGTGTCATTTCTACTTTATAGGTGATAGTTCACGTTTCTCCGTGTAGAGTTGCATTTTCAAAGAACTCATCTGGCTTATTTATTTGGATCCTCCTTATGGGAGTTTGTAAACACATTTGTATTGCTCATTCGGTACCTCAGGTACGCCTTGGAGTAATGCGCCCAGCGTGAATAATCAATTTGTAGTATATTCTGGCGGGCTCTTTTACGAATTTAATGTAGACTTTAGAGTTTGCTCTTATATTTTCTATAGCTCTGGCACTCTTCTACCCTCTCCTATTCAATGGAGTGTTCACATTCCATTTTGAACAGTTCCAAATAGTATTCCTTTCTTGTCTTTAGCTGTACGTTTAGACGATTTGACATATTTAATCTTTGCCCAATGAAGATTTTTCTGTTTCTGGGAATAATATGTTGTGTCCGTCCGCTTTTCAATATGTGTTTTTGTCATGTATTTTGACGTCTTGTATATAAAACCTATCAGTCAAGGTTTGCTTCAGGATCTCTTCTTGAATTATTTTCTATTTAGCTTTCCTGAAGTTTAGACGGGATAGAATACAGGTGCCTGCCTATCTGCAGAGAGCTTGGACAATATGTTGTTCATTCTACAGTTTTGAGCCGGTAGACCCATCAGTGTCACCTTTAACTAGTAGATGAACATCGTCCTATTTGCGGAACAGAGATCAATGGCATTCTCATCTATTTATTGTTTGTATTACCAGGTGGTCATGAAAGACTATTAGTGAGATAAATTAGGGATTATGACTTTGTATATTCATTTTCTGTCATTCTTGAGAGGAGGTGCTCTTCGAGCGTTTGAAATCTCCAAGCAGGAGTATATTAATTCTCAGGTTTAGGTTGGTTAGTATTTCATCTACATTTCTGAAACTTTCTTTGGATTTGTCCTCATGACTAGGGATTTCTGATAGGTGATATGGTACAAATATTGCCATTTTGTACTATCACTGTATAACAGTTTGTGGTGGAATGTGACAACAACACTAGGGGTTGTGACATTTTTTACGGATATACAAACAAAACTCTACCACACGTTCCCTCCCGTAGTCAATACGAAATACAACTTATTTTGATACGTGTATTCCGGGGATACTATACTAGCTGTCAGGTGCCTTAAATATTCATTGCTCGACTGCTTGTGGATAGATCTCTCAGGTAAAGTATTTTACTCATGTTGGTAAATTTATACAGCTTTCTGAAACTTAGCAGTTAAACCACTGTGACATTAGAAGGGTTAACAATGGCCACTGATATGACGTTTCGTTGTGTTCCAGAGACAGAGACCCTAAATCCTTGTTTGCTGTGGTCTTGAATTTTGGAGCTAATAAATATGGTTCTGTATCCGATGTAGCCATGTCAGTTGTTTGCCATGATTAAAACAGATTGTTGCTGCACTGTTACATCCTGTACTGCATATGCATACAATGTCCTCTTCGGCGGAATAAGTGAAACCTCAGCATATGTCCGGTGCAGAGTCCCTGCATGCTGTGTTTTATACTCGTGTTCGTTTCGACTGGAGTATTTGGGGAGAGAATAAATTCATTCATTTTTCACATCGCACTTTAAGGCTTCAACAATTATTTTGTTGGGTGAGGGATCGAGGGTCCAACTGCCAGACTGCTAGCATTGTCTTTACTACTTCCTTCTCCCGTTCATTGAATTGTGGTCCAATTTGCTGGTATGCATGAGCGGGTAGATCTTATATTGTGAGAACTAATGAGGGGGAGGCGGAGACAGATGAATAATGAGAATTCATATATTTATACACACACATATATATATAAGTATGTATGTATGTATATATTTATGTATATATATGCATAAGCAATTTAATGTAAATAAATAAGGATGGTCGTATTTAAATAAATAAGAATAACCTACGTCAACCGCCAATATAATGAAAATAATAATCTTACATTGTAGTTAGTTTTTACAACGTTTCGATATTAAATGAATAAATAATGATAACTGCTTTTAGATAAATAATGATTACCTACCTCAACTGCTGAAATAATAAAAATAAATGTTCACCCTGTAGTCAGTTTAGCACAATAAACATATTTACTTCGTAGAAAGTTTCCACGGGGCTTCGACTTGATAATTATACATATAGAAGCATGGCCGATATTGATTAAATAAATGTGACATGGTTTAAGCGTAAGATAATGATTTCTACTTTTGGCACAAGTCCAGCAATTACGTCAGTGCATTACTGGTACTTTATTTTATCGACCCCGTAAGGGTGAAAGGCAAACTTAACCTCTGCGGGATTTGAACTTAGACCGTAAACGGCTGTAACTCTATGCTGTTAAGCATGGCGTCCGATCCTCTACCTATACTGCCAATGCAGATAACGAAGGTACATGCGTGAACTTTGTAATTAGTAATTTTCCACGCTGGTTCGGATTTTAAATAAAAGGAATAGGGCTTCCTAAAATTAGCATACTATACATACGCACGTAGAACATTATTTCAGTCTACCTCTTTATCAAAGTACGATAAATACACGAGAGCATCAGAAAATACAGATCATTTTGCCACCTTAGATCTTATAATATTAACAGATATATATTTTGCGATCTTAAGAGGCAAAATATATATCTGTTAATATTATACAATGAAATTACAATTTTAAAAGGCGAGTTCTACAATCGACGGAGTTAATGCGTCTACATATCAAACAGAAATAGGAGTTATTTGTTATTAATATACTGGATATCTCAATATAAAGTGAGTTGAAATATCTAAATCAAAGACGCATATAAACATAGTTTTAATTATGCTAAAAATCTCCATCAGGTGGGATACAAGCAAAACTAATAGAAGATAGTTTCACTCGCATCTAGTCCCTAATTTCAGTTTCTTGAATTAAGTAATAATACTAATTATCTTAAAAGGAACAAACAGCATTGTATTAGAAAATGTCTGCTCTATTCTACCTGATAGAGACTTTGGCATCAATTAATCTATGTTTATATCCGCCTCTGATTTAGATATGTTTAGCCACCTCTCCATTGGGATGTCCAGTATATTAGAGACAAATAACGTTTTGTTTTGCTCGGTTTCATATATATTACTCCTTAATTGCTGAGAATGCCGTAGGGAGGCTTAGTGGTGATTATTTCTAGCGTTATTACGCACCTGACATATTGTCCTTGATATATTCAATAAGTTGGTCGAACTACGCAGCCGTGTAATTATTTGCACCACGCTGTTTGATAAGGATAATGTCCGTTTAATAACAACTGCATATTATTCACCTTCCAAAAAGTTATCCGATCAAGTATTTTCCTTCCAATGTCGGTTATCGTCATTTATTAAATCCCGTCGAGTTAACTTTGCCTTTCATCCTTATGCGGTCGATAAAATAATTTACCAGTAATGTACTGGGTAATTTGCTGGCCATGTACCAAAAGTAGAAACAATTATGATAATTGATATTCTGTCTTAATTCCAAATTCTGCAGTAAGTGATTAGATACCAGTGAAACTCTTTTGTATTGGTAAATCGTGCTTGTATTCGAACCGGTGCAGACTTTGTCATTAGATAAACTATATATATATATATATATATATATATATATAGTGTGTGTGTGTGTGTGTGTGTGTGTGTGTGTGTGTGTGTGTGTGTGTGTGTGTGTGTGTGTGTATACAGAGATATCCACGGTAAGTTGTGGGGTCTAGTCTGCATGAAGAACTCACTGTAATCCATATGTTGAAAATGTTGTAGGTTAAAATAAATCCCGGAACATTAAAAGGAAAACAGAGTCATGATATAAGTTTAAACAATGAAATAAAAAATCAAGTCATTAGAAATATACTTCACTACTTTACGATCGTTTCTAGGTGATGATAATACATCATAACTATACTTCGTTATCGATCTATGTAAGGTTAGTTACAAATTATCAGATAAGGAAAATATTTACTTACATGCATATCACCAGCTGTTGTCAAAAGCAATAATAATTTTATTCAGAATTAGTAGTAAGTTTAGTTCTATGAACTTATTTGGAGGTAGCTGAAGAACAAACAAATCAGATTGTTCTTTTCCATATGATGTTAAAAAGAAAAAAATAATTCACTTTAGTTGAGGTCATGACCATTTGAAAGGAATGGTTGAATGGTGTTAATAATAGAATTGTTATAAATAATCTATTTAGGAAGAAGGGGATTGTCAAATTGATAGTTGAATGTATATTGGTATAGTGAAGTTTCAAAGTAATGTAAAAATTAAAAGTTGAGTTGTGTTGTATGGAGTTTTTAGGTGAATATAAATTAAGGTCCTGACTAGGAAAGATAGTATATTAAAAGATGAACATTATAATAAGATAATGAAATACAGTAATACAATAATATAATATAATATAACACAATACAGTACGGTGTGGTAAACTGTACTTAGTATAATACAGAGTATGAACGCCTTAAAATACATTCAAGTATGTCTATGCATAAATAATCAAACTCAGATAAATGCATGTTGACATAGTCAAAACGCATAAATTTAATACATCACAAAGTGCATATACACACATTATAGATAGAGTTATAGTTATATTGATATTCAATTAAAATTATATATACGCATAAATAGATGCAAATATATACATACATCTACACATGTGCACACAATCATATACATATATATTTATATATATATATATATTTATTTATACACACCTATATACACATATATATATATATACACACATACATGTACACACACATATAAACACTCATACATATACACACGCATATACACACACACAAACACACACAAACACACACACACACACACACACACACACACACACACACACACACACACACACACACACATATATATATATATATATATATTCACATATCATAGATAATATTATATATATATATTCACATATCATAGATAATATTATATATATATATTCACATATACATAGATACATATTTACTCATGCAATTACGGGTGGTTGTGTACCTTGTTGCCCTTAGTCATTAACGCATAAATCTAATGAAGCTAAAAAATTAAAAGGTAGGAAATAAGCATGAATGCGTATAATTAGGGGAAAGGGATACTATCAAATGTTACGCTACATAGAATTATGGTGAGTTGCTATTTAGAAAATTTAATTAGTTTTATAGTATTTAAATATTTTTCGTATACGGTGATTACAAACTATAATCAGTTCCTGTCCTTTATTCAATAAATCGTCCTTAGATTCAGTAATTTCCAAGATCTCCCCTGAACTTAACCTGCAATATCTCCTGTTCCCAAGATATGGAGTTCTTTGTTTAATGGTGTTCCACGATAGCTTGAAATCTATTTTTTTTCTTTTTATAGTTATTTACTGCTTCCGCTAAAGATGTGGTGTTGCTAGTTTAGTATTGTTAAAACTAATTGAGTGTGCTTAAAATCTTTTCTTAAATGTGTTTCATGTAGAGCCTATATATGTTTTGTTTCAGTCAGTAGTAGACACAGTGCATTTATATATTACATTATTAATCAAACAGTTGCCATTTAAGGGGCAAATGCTTGTATTTCTGCAATTACAACCATATGTAAGATGGTTGTTGGGGGTACCTATATAATTCTCATTACTCCTTGAGCTATTCTTATTGTAATTAATGTTAGCGGGAGAATGAAGGTTGCTTTGTGGGTGGTTTAGTGCTAGGGATGTATTGTGATTTTGTTTTATGTTGTTTTTTGTGTTGGTGATTAATATAAGTGGTAATAAGAACTTTACTAAAAACCGCAAAAGAAACATAACATGGTACAACGCACCATTGAACCTGCAAACTATTGGACAAATCCCCCCAAAATTCTTCGACATTCTACATAAACATTTTCCACCAAACCACAGATACCACCACACATTTAACAGATATAATGTTAAATTATCATACTCTACATCAAACAATCTCCAGCAAAATCAAAAATAAGCAACTACAACATTTATAAATTTAAAAATAATATGATCACACCACCACAAAATAATTTAAATAGTACTGCACTTTTTAAAAGGACAAATAATAAAATCTTTCAACCTGGAAAACACAACCACCCAAATCACCAACACAAAAACAACATAAAACAAAATTACAATACAACCCTAGCACCAAACCACACACAAAGCAACCTTCATTCTCCCGCTAACATTAATTACAATAAAAATAGCTCAAGGATTAATGAGAATGGTATAGGTACCCCCAACAACCATCTTACGTATGGTTGTAATTGCAGAAATAGAAGCATTTGCCCCTTAAATGGCAACTGTTTGATTAATAATGTAATATATAAATGCACTGAGTCTACTACTGACTCAAACAAAACATATATAGGATCTACATGAAACACATTTAAGAAAAGATTTTACTCACATTCAAGTAGTTTAAACAATACTAAACTAGCAACACCACATATTTAGCTGAAGCAGTTAATAACTATAAAAAGAAAAAAATAGATTTCAAGCTATCGTGGAACACCATTCAACAAAAACTCCATATCTTGGGAACAGGAGAGAATGCAGGTTATCTTCAGGGGAGATCTTGGAAATTACTAAATCTAAGGACGATTTATTAAATAAAGGACAGGAACTGATTATAGTTTGTAATCACCGTATACGAAAAACATTTAAATACTATAAACCTAATTAAATATTCTAAATAGCAACTCACTATAATTCTATGTAGCGTAACATTTGTTAGAATCGCTTTCCCCTAATTATACGCATTCATGCTTATTTCTTACCTTTAAATTTTTTAGCCTCCTTAGATTTATGCGTAATGACTAAGGGCAACAAGGTACACAACCATCCGTAATTGCATGATTAAATATGTATCTATGTATGCATGATATGTGAATATATATATATATATATTTCGTTTCTGAATTTGTTTAGCAAGATTCTTTATCTGAAATCGTGTGTTGAAACCGATATTGTTATACTTTGGGAGGGTCATGTTGCCAATAAGAAACACACGCACCAGTGCTTTCACTTCAATTTATTTATTGAAGTGAAAGCAACTGGTGCGTCTGTTTCTTATTGGCAACATGACCCTCCCAAAGTATAACAATATATATATATATATAATATATATATATATATTTATTAAAATAACAGATTAAAGTTTAAGCAAAGAATCGCTGCTTTCACCCTTAACGGGATCTTCTGAAACTAACAAAGTCAATCTGTAAACGCAGAACTGGATATTTTAAAAAACGTTGCAACCGGAGGAAGACAGGAAGACGATATTTTGGTTCATGGTGACGTTCGCTGGCAAAGAACGGGAAAAAACGAATAATACGTCATTAATAGGAGCGGTGAAAAACAATTACGCGCAAAGACAGAACCACGTTTATGGTATAAAAGAGGTCGTAGACTAATGTTCTCTAAGTGGTGCATAGAGACGTTCTCTGGCAATGAACGAAAAAACGAAGATAATAAGTCATATGTGGAGCGTGGAGAAGAATAGCACGCAAAGACAAAACCACGTAAATGGTAAAGCAGAAGTTGTAGACTAAAATTCTAACTAGGAGACCGAATGAATCTCCGCTACAGAGTTAAGAACAAAGTAAATAAATACAATACAGAAGTAATAGAAACAAACAAATACATACACGCAAACAGATACGTACATACACAAGCATACGCAAAACCTTACCATAGGTATACAAAACCACGCACATATAAATATGTGTATGTGTGTATGCTTGTGTACAAATAAATAAATAATTATATAAACGTATATAAGTAAATAAATACGTATATAACAAGCGCACACACATACCTACAAATAAATACACGAAGGTTCGGAGATCTAAGTCAACTAAAACAAGAAGTACACATATACACACACCCACCATACGTACGAACCTGTATACTCACGCAGACGCAAAACTCCCATATACACATAACCAAACCCTAAATACCAGAATATGTAAAAATTATACGCCATAACAGTCAAATATACGTACGAGAAGGTATACATATCTTCACAAAACATACGGGTAATGTATACTTACCTATGCAAATAAGTAAAGGAATAAACAAAACATATACTTAGCTCCCACATCAAGACGTAAAATATCCACGTGTAGATCGTGCTATCCATTAGGGTATAACGTGGGGCTGTAATACAGGAAAGTTTTGTGCAATTTATGTTTACAAGCCGAAATTATATATATATATATATATGTGTGTGTGTATGCGTTAAATGTGTATGAGTGTTTATGTGTGTTTGTGTACATATATGTGTGTATAGATACATATATATATATATATAATCAAGGTTTAGCAAATAAGAAAAAATTTCCAAATAAATTTCAAAAAATTCATTCTACTCACTATGGTTACCTTTACCAAATCGGTTTCGAGTCTCAAAAATAAATGGACAGTCCTTGCGGCCTTCCACTGAAAAGATAAACTCTCGTTGGAAGGTTCTTTTCACTCGGAGAAACTAAAATTCCCGAGTTCAAATTACGAACTGATCATTTATTTTTTGAGACTCGAAACCGATTCGGTAAAGGTAACCATAGTGAGTAGAGTGAATTTTTTGAAATTTATTTTGAAACTTTTTCTTATTTGCTAAACCTTGATTATATATGTTCTGGCTCATTAATTTATTAACCAGCCATTGAACCACATTGGCATTTGGTTGGACAATACATGTGTCCCTGGACGCTTTTTGCGTGTAGGGATATATACTTTATTATTCTTTATCTCCGCTTGGTCGAGATAAAATTTGGTCGTTTTCACTGCTGCTATTTAAAGTGGTAGTAGACTGACCTCCCTGCCTCCGCTTCTATCTTTACACACGGCACTGGACAGAATTGCTTCCACATCATTCATTCTCATCTCGGGAACAATTTCGAATAGCGCCAGTTCGTAATTTGAACTCGGGAATTTTATATTCTCCGAGTGAAAAGAACCTTCTGACGAGAGTTTATCTTTTCAATGGAAGGCCGCAAGGACTGTCCGTTTATTTTTGAGACTCGAAACCGATTCGATAAAGGTAACCATAGTGAGTAGAGTGAAATTTTTGAAATATATTATGAAACTTTTTCTTATTTGCTAAACCTTGATTATATATGTACTGGCTCGTTAATTTATTAACCAGCCATTGAACCACATTGGCATATGGTTAGACAATACATGTGTCCCTGGACGCTTTTTGCGTGTAGGGATATATACATTATTATATATATATATATATATATATATATATATATATATATATATATATATATATATATATAGTGTGTGTGTGTGTGTGTATAGCTGTATATATGTAAATATATATATATATATATATATATATATATATAAATGGATGTGTATATGATAGTGTGCACATATGTAGATGTATGTATATCTTTGCATCTATTTATGCGTATATATAATTCTAATTGAATATCAATATAACTATAACTCTATCTATAATGTGTGTATATGCACTTTGTGATCTATGAAATTGATGCGTTTTGACTATGTCAACATGCATTTATCTGAGTTTGATTATTTATGCATAGACATACTTGAAAGTTTTTTAAGGCGTATCATACGCTATATTATACTAAGTACGATTTACCACACCGTACTATATTGTGTTACATTATATTATATTATTGTATTACTGTATTTCATTATATTATTATAATGTTCATATTTTAATATACTATCTTTCCTAGTCAGGACCTTAATTTATATTCACCTAAAAACTCCATACAACACAACTCTACCTTTAATTTTTACATTCCTTTTAAACTTCACTATACCAATATACATTCAACTATCAATTTGACAATCCCCTTCTTCCTAATAGATTTTTTATAACAATTCTATTATTAACACCATTCAACCATTCCTTTCAAAGGGTTATGAAATCAACTAAAGTGAATCATTTTTTTTTTTAACATCATATGGAAAAGAACAATCTGATTTGTTTGTTCTTCAGCTACCTCCAAATAAGGTCATGGAACTAAACTTACTACTAATTTACTACTAATTTTGAATAAAATTATTATTGCTTTTGACAACAGCTGGTAAACTCCGGGTCATTGTATGTCTGAATGCATGGCAAAGTTAAATATTACCAGTGTCGTCCAGAGATCAATTCTCTCATACAAAGACACTAATCTGGCCATCAAGCCACACCTATACTCAAAACTCATATATCGTCTGTACATAAATCATTGTATTCAGCATATAGGACATATAGCCCTATTAATGAATTAATTACTTAATCATCTATCTATCCTATGGTGGCACTCCATGCACAGGACAATGTTAGCACAACCAATTCAGTGCCTACAGTTTACACTAATTATATATTAGTGCAATGTAGTCCAAATAATTCAAGGCCAATATACCAAAAGTAGAAGTAGATGGGGATATCTCCAGGGTAAAAGGTACTATGAGGGTGTCACTATTTGCGCTAAATTGGATTAATGGGTGTTGAAATGAGGTGTAAGGTATGCCCCTGATGCTAGTTGCTAGATGTGGTGACGGGTTCAAGTCTGACATTGCTATGTATTGGGTTTAAACTTTTGGAAAGAGTGTCGGAAGCGGTATTGGCAAGACGCGAACTCTTCTGTTTTTTTTTATTAAGGAGGTTATGGTTAGAGAAGATGATAGTATGGGTCTCTAGTAGACAGAGGTTACAAAATTTATTAGGAGGTTTGTACGATGTCGCATTACCTATCACTTCCCATTTAAGTGTATATGGTTTATTTTTAGTTTTTAGATAGTGTATGTAGCCAGATAGTGAAGTGGAGTTGGCTAGGATGTGTTTTTTGAAAGAGTGGAGGTGCGAATTGTATCTAGTTTTGAAGCAGTTAGAAGTAGATCCTATATAGGTTTCAGAAGAGTTGATAGTTGTGACTGCATGAGTATATGATATCCTTGATTAAGCAATTTTTATTTAAGAGGCAGGTTCTATTTGATCTACAGTTACAATTATTCTGGGTGTTTGTCTGCCGGTTATTATGTTGTGTAGAAGTCTGGATGGTAGCTATAGGGTTATGGTTATGAGGGTTGTCGTTCTCAGCGTTATTGTTTACACTAGTGCTATTACTATTATTTCTATTGATATTAGGGTTAGTTGCTATAATGTTATTTTGAAGGTTTATCGACTGTTGTGATTGAGTTTGTTGGAAGTAAGAATTATTTTTTTCTTTTATTGCTACTAGTTATGTGGTATGCTATGTTAGGCGTAGTAGAATAGGAGATGTTAATAGTGTTTTTGTTTTAAAGGCTATGGTACTTGTGGCAGGAAGGGAGGTTTTTATCTAGTTGTGAGAAGAAAGCCCTAGGTAGGTTGGTAGAGACGTTTAAATTGAAAGGGGGGTTCAAAAATGTATTATTTCTTCTTCTATTTTTTGTTTTTCATGTCTGGTGAGTTGTTTCCTTTTATGGTACTGTAGTAATTTCTGTGGTGTGGGTTACTTTTGTTGGTATCATGCCTATTAGTGTGTGTGTGGTTGTTATTCCTATTACTAAATTTTCCATGGACATGTGCGAAATAATGTTGTGCGAAATAATGTGGATTGTGTGAGTGGTGGTGGGTGCGAGGACAGTGGTGCTGTTTTGCTTCTCATTTGTTACATTTGTCATATTTTTGCTATTTCTCTACAAACGGGCTTACATGTATATATCGTAAAGGTGTGTGTGAATAATGCTTTAACAATACAGACCCCATGATGCTATTGATTGCCTGCTTTAACTGCTTGTTTTACATGTATCAATCTGCCACACTATAATACTGTATAAATAAGACACGCGTGCATGCCACACGTGAGACTGTTTCGTACACTGACTACTCTAAACTTTCCTCTTGCTTTATCTTCATAAACTGCCAATGTTTTATTTTTATTTTTATTTATTTTAATTTTAATATTAACTTTAATTTTGTTCTTTAATATGAATGTATGTAAATTGCCATATTATTATATTATTATGATGGATGTCAACCCACTGTGGGTCAATATATACATATGTTTTTATATGTCTCTTGTGTTGAAAAGGAGGTCAAGTATGTAAAAATCACTAAATAGTTGCCCCGAAGAATCGAAAACTCGGTTTGGAGGAAACAATTGTAAGCAAATAAATGATTTAAACTGAACTTTGATTCATGTAATTTCTATATAACTGCTCTGTAAAACAACTGATGTTATTATATTGAGCTATTTATCTTACTGGTAATAAGATAGTAATGAATTACTGTCTTTCATTATTTAGGGTTTAAAATATATATAACTATATAAGGTTTTATTATATACATAACCATAAATAGTATCCTTAATACTATATATATATATATATATATATATATAAATATATATATATATATATATATATATATATATATATATATATAAATATATATATATATATATATATATATATATATATATATATGTGTGTGTGTGTGTGTGTGTGTGTGTGTGTGTGTGTGTGTGTTAAACGTCATAGACTAGAAACAACACAGTGGATAGATACGCTACTCATAATACATAATTGTCTAGATATGTAGATATATTATGAGAAAAATTTAACCATATATATATAAGTGTGCATGTATTTCTGTATCTACCAGTCGCGTTTGTGTTTGCGAATATGATAACATTGTCAGCATCTGTAATTCAATCATTTGATATTTCGCATCAAGAATCAATTTCTGTATTCTAAGACATAAACACAAGTGTCTCTGATTACTAGAAACAATCCACTGCAAGCAGTTTTTAATTATTGAGGTGACTTATGATTTGTAATATTACTAAAGGAAACGAAAAATCCGACAAATTAATTTGCAAAATTACTTGGCAATATATACAACAGTGAATGTAACTTTCATTCACCTGTATAAATTGAACTTAATATTCCCCACTTCCTGCATTCTATGTTATATGAGATGTTATTCTTCATTTCACCTGTCTATATTTGGTATTTGATTCTGCTATCAAATACTTCATAGATATAATGGCATGATATATTGATATATTTGGGAGCGATGTTATATAGATATTGAACATTTTATCTAATATTAATTATTTAATTTTACTCTTTCTTCCTTATTGTATATTACAATTTTTATATCTCTATATATTATCTTATATCATATCACATCATGGTATTTCAGCGTATAGGTCTACTTCATTTCATACCGTATTCACTAACGATGTTTAAAAGAAAGGCGTAAATGATTCAGTAAAATTCCATATGTCTAACAAAAATAATTCTAAAGCATTCTTTTCGATCCAGGATCCGTATTACTCTTTTCATAGTCAGCCAAATAAATAAACACAAGAATAAATCAAAGAAATCCTAATAAAAGTGAAAAAAAAATTTAGCCTAAAGTGAAATCTGAGTGAGCTAAACTATAATCAAATATTTTCAAGGCATGAATATCTTATCTGTTCACAAGCATAGTTTATATAGAACTGTATTGATTGAGAGTTCAATGTATCCCTGCATGATTTAAGGAAGTGATATGTAAAATATGGGTCTGCTATTTCTACCTCTTTACAGCTTTTGTCAGGATGTTTCTTGTACGGAGACATACGATATTATACGCCTTCACCACTCCTGGTGCGAAGACCAACACTCTTTTTTCAAATTCTGGAAATTCTATTCCGTCTGTTGTTAACTGCCAACAGTTACATATTCTTACACTGGCATATTGAACGTTTACGATCTGCCATAATGAGTGTTTCCTGGCTATAATTTATCTCCAAACAGGTGGTTCAGCTGCACGTAAAGATTCTTATTTTTTCCGTGATTGCGCAGGAGTTGCAATAGTACTGGTTCAAGCATATGTTTCGTATGGATTACACAAGGATTTCTATGTATGTTTTCAATGGCGAACATTATTGTGGAAGGCATCAAAGACGAAGCACAAAACATGTCGGAACAAGGATGAAATGGAAAACGTGCTTCAGCAAAATATATTACACTAGCACTTCCAACTGTATTCTGCAGTATGGATGAACATAATTGTAGCAGTGTTTTGACTACCAACCCTTCGGAGAAACATCTTTGGTGGAGTAGTGTAATTGTTTAATTATAATAATATAGACTGAAATAATAAATAACAAACGATTTACTTTCACCAATTCCTACATGATTACAAGTGACTTCCGGGAGAGTTTCGGTTGCCATCATCTCAAAAACTTTACCCTTTACATTATTGTACCATACCTTCGGGTAAACCTCACGGTGACTGTATTGACAATTCCTAAGAGCGTCTACCTTCTTTTATTATATACAAAATATAATTTTGTCTGCTAGATAAAAGAAGAAATACAACAGCTTGGGTACTGGAAATTTAAATAACCGTAGATAATACTACAAAGAGTATTGGTCAACAACAATCTTTGGGCTAGTCCGTTATAATAAATACCATGGGGAAATGAAAAATGAAGTTGAGCTAAGTGTGTTATTAAAACATTAAAAAAAATGCAAAATTAATGATTCTATCAATTAAAAACCCAATAATCGAATACATGCATCAACAATTTCGAGTGTACATACACGTCATTCTCATCGATCCCTATATCACATAGAGCTATCTAATAGAAATTGAGAGATCACATTGTCAAAATGCACAATCAAAACTCGAGAATGGTAGATGAACATACGACAAAGCATTACACATAGAATTTGTCCTATTTTGGGAGGTAACAGTTCAGTATATATGTATGTGTGTGAATGTATATATGTATTAAAGTATGTGTATATATATATATATATATATATATCATATACAGGCATAATATTTATACAGGATAGATAAATTTGATTCAGTGGTTAGTGCGTTCACATATAAAATTGTGCTAACAATTCCCTGACGCACCGTCTCAATTACTTTCGGACACGCTCTTTCATTTATTAATTTACCTTGCTCCAATCTCTACTTTTCTGAAGTCGTAAGGCTTTGAGTGTAGGGCTACTGACCACAGTTTTCGTCAGATTTAGACGCTTAGCTTTTTTATTAAAGCATTCGATCGGAAATCAAGATATACAGAGTTCAATTATCCCTATCAGCTTCTGAACACGTTTGTCCATTTCTAGGACTATTTTGCACTACATCTAACTGATTATATGATTTTCTAACCTGTTATTAAAATTGTTTTCTGGATTTTGGATTCCTACACTTTCAAAACATGTCCAAACGCCAAGTAATCCGATATATAATAAGAATTTATATATGTATATAGACGTGAGTCTCCATGTGCGAACACATATCTGAGGAACATCCGATATCAGTATCAGGAACGAACATAATTTTGATAGTTCCTTCAGCTGATCAGTAGTGAAACATGTACATGTAATTAAAAATGTATATGATGCAATACTGATTTATGTTCCCTATTTTATTATTATAAACACACACACACACACACATATATACACACATACACACACACACACACACACACGCACACACACACACACACACACACACACACACACACACACACACACACACACACACACAACACACACACACACACACACACACACACACACACACACATACACACACACATATATATATATATAAATATATATATATTTGAAGTTTGAAATCCACAACAAGGTGAAATGGATGAACAAGAAAATTATACGATGCAAGATGCGTTACCTTATTAACATTATATTTTGAGATAAAATCTCTTCTTTTGGGTTCAGTAAAACGCGTTATAACATGTATTCGGAAGTGGTGAACATAGGTGTACATGTATATATATATATGTGTACATATAAGCCCGAACACAAATACGCACAAATACATACATATAGTCATATAAACACACACAGGTATGTACAAATGTCCTCACCGATAAATGACCTGAGAAGCGTGCCTTCTTGCACAAACAAACTGAGGACTTTGGGGCAAGTGGGGAATGTTCAGCTCAGCAGTCTTTGCTTAAGTTGTTAAATGCTGATCATTTTACTGCTCCAATATGGCAAGGCCACTGGGGAAGATTATATCCGGCTCGAGATGTTAAAAGCTTTAAATAGAAAACAATTTATCTGGCTGAATCATGTGTGCCGGATGACTCGAATATTTTGAAAGGCACCTAAGCAATGGAAATAGGAAGTGATAATCCCAAAGTTTAAAAAAGAAGGCAAGAATGATTGTCCTAATTTGAGAGGGATCTCTTTGTTAACCCTCACCGGTAAAGTGCATGATATGTGTCTGGCGAAGATATGTAGCGATATTGTTGAGTCCAAGCTAGCTGATGGACAAACAGTGTGGTTTTCACCCCGGACACAGTACATCCGAATAAATATTCACACTGCAGCATGTCTTCAAGAAAGGGAGAGTGTTCTAAGATGTTTATTCTCGATTTGTAGACCTCGAAACGGCATATGCGGGAGTATCGGATCGGTTGTCCATGTCTTGTAGCCCTAATGTCTCTATACGAATGCCCGAGTATTTGTATTTGGTTACATAGTGCTAAATCGAAACAATTCAAAGTGGGAATCGGACACCGCATAGAGTGCACGCTTACAGCTCTCCTGTACATGAAAAGGATTGACATGCGCAGCCGGTTGGAAGTAGTATCAGGACTGGCATATGCATGTTCAGTCAGCTGGAATGTGCAGACTACATGTTGTTACATATCGTGACAGAAGGTGACCTCCGACATGCACTTGATAGGTTTTATACCGAATGGTGCATGGATGGAATGAAACACAGTGCTGCGAAAACTGAGTCACTTGTCCTCTCAAGAAAGGCTGCGCTGTACACTCTACAACTGAACTGAGTTCCACTGTAGAAGGTGGCGTATCTCGGAGCTATGTTCAAATGTGATGGAAGGCATGAGGGTGAATTAATTGTAGGAATTGCAAGAGCTGGTGCAGTAATGCGCCAGCTTGAACATTCGGTCATCGAGAGTGAGGAAGTAGGTGTAAAAGCCAAGTTTGCTATTTTCAATTCGGTATTTATGCATATCCTTACATTGGGTCATGAATCCTGAGTAATGAACGAAATAATACGACCGCGAATACAAGTGGCTGAAATGAGTTTAATCCGAAGGGTTTCTGAATAACGTTACTCGATAGAATGGGTAGCTTGGAGATCACAGAGCCACTTCATGTACAGTCGCCAATAACACCGCCGATTCTATGGGTATTTGGTTAGAATGTCTCAGGAAACAATCGCTGGACAGATTTCACGGGTAAATCCCAGTGGCAGAACCCGATAAAGATATTTGGATAATATCCATGAGATGCACTGTTCTCACTTGGCGATCCCGCCGGATCAATTTGAATCCCTTGCTTTTAACAAGAGTTGTTGGAAGGAGTGATTGACGAGTTTGCCCCTATGGCCCTCGGGAATAACTGAACAAAGAAGAAGAAGAAGAAGAAGAAGAAGAAGAAGAAGAAGAAGAAGAAGAAGAAGAAGAAGAAGAAGAAGAAGAAGAAGAAGAAGAAGAAGAAGAAGAAGAAGAAGTTCAATTAATAACGGTGAATATATAGGAAAATGTAAATGGTCTTGATTTGTACCATAAATTATTATTTGATAAATATTTCCCACTGATTATGCTATATCAATTCCAGTATTTAAATAATTTACATTTGAAAGTCTTCAACACTTTCAAATGTAAATTATTTAAATGTGTGTGCAATTAATACATTTCATAATTATAAAACGTAAAATTTATCTGCTAGAAAAGGCGAGAAAATGTTGACGTGTTGCATTTGAAAACCTAAAAAAATGCTTTCCATACAAATAAAGCTTTACTTTCCTAACATTCTCATGGCGTTAGTAAACATGTTATTGTTATATATTTAATTCATTTATTTATATAGTTCTTTAAATTTCTAGTATATCTAGACCTTTAGTGCTGTTTATATTTTCTTAATTTTATTTCAAATTGTCGCTAGTTTCAGTGGGAATATGTTACATATTTATTAAATAATATTTATTTTCTTAAGATCTTTTTCTTTTAAATTTGCCCCATTATATAAATTCAATTTGAAATTGAACTTATATCTCATTTAATGGTAATATTACATTTTGTACTACACTTAACTGTTTAATCGGTAATGCACATTAATTTACATTAAAGAATTTTATAATATGGAATATTAAAATATTCCCCAAACATCTTCAAATATTTGACATCGCAGTCACAACTTTGTTAGTGTTATTACACAGTACGTTTTCATATCCTTTTCTTATTAAATGTTGTTTTCTTTTTTTGACCATTGCAACAAATTCAGCCACTTTACTATTTTCTTCTAAATTCAAACGCCATCTACGTTACTTGCGTTTTCCCCTTAACGCTCAGAGAGATTCGTTTAGCATACCAATATTTAACATCACTTACACGAAATTAATGATACCATATTTGATAATTTGACTTGCTATTAAGCCTATCGACATTTCAATATGACCATATATAGATTAAAACCATATTTTTGCATTCTTTATTGGATATTTCGTACATTACTTGACTAGTCAAATCTACTTTTTATGAATTATTCACACAATTACAGGTGTGTTGATACAACTAATTCCCACTTTTCCAATATAGCTTTTTGATCCAGGTTTAGCAAGTCCCCGACCTTATAATAAATATTTAACTTTTTAAAATAAATATTTAACTCTACACCAATCAATATTCAATTCATATTCTTGGATGTTTTATTTGATGAAAAAGAACGATATTAATATATCATTCGGTGAATTGGCAGTATGGGTAGAGGGTTCGACGCCATGCTTTCTAGCATAGTTACGTCCCTTTACAGTCTGAGTTCAAATCCCGCCGAGGTTAACTTTGCCTTTCAACCTTACGGTCGATAAAATAAAGTACCAGTAATGTATATATATTATATATATATATATATATATATATATATATAATTTATATAGATAGATAGATAGATCTATTATAATAATAATATTTATACTTAAATATATAATCTACATACAATTATAAATAAGGGTAATATATTGTATTACTCAATTACCAGTAAGAAAATGAGCTCAATTTAAAATAGCAGAAATATTACAGAGCAGGAATACAAAATACACAAAATATAAAACAAACAAATGTTTGTTTAATGCATTTGAATGATGACGATCGTTTCTTCCAGACAACTATCTGGAATCATCGGAGCATATAAAATGTTTAAACAAGTAATTACATTCATAGTATTTAGAACATTCATTAAGATACATTATTATTAACAGTGTCAGTGACGTTATGTTGAAAAGCAGGACGAACAAAATGATATCACAATGAAAAGGTAGCAAAATAAAAGTCAATATATCAAGCATTTTACACAAAGAATGTTAATAATAGCATGCATTAAGGTAAAACAGACGCATAATGATAGCATACATATATATGTTATGTAAACATTATATGACGAATTAGTTCGTTTCAAAGATGTTTATGCTGGGTTGAATATAAACATGGTCATGCTGTAGGTCATGTTAAGAGTATATTAATGTTCATAGTTGTGGCATGTGTAAGCAATAAGCATAGATTTGTAAAGTTCCTTTTGTATATATTTTGTGTATATATATATATATATATACATACATACACACACTCACACCTCACACACACACATACACAGGCACACACACACACACACATGCACACACACATATATATATATTCACATATATAAATAGACGAAGCAGGCTCTCTAACACTTCCGAATAATTAAGGAGGTTTTGCAGAATCTTTTTGAAATATTGTTAGTATTAAATTGTTATTTCGCACTTTTGGAATTATCTGACTACTCTGTTAGATTATGCATTTGAATTTCTGAATACACTTTGACACTTATTAATCCATTGTCACATCTATTTACAAAATATGACAACTCACCTAATTGGGTTGAAATGTTTTCTTAATGCTGTTTTGTGTCAAACATTTATAATTATTTCAATAATATAATTAACAATCCAGAATTACAAATGGTATAATATGAAGCTTGAAATACCGTTGGCAGCAGATTTTATCTTATTAATGGGGTATATTGATCAGGTATTGATCAGCTGAAATAGTTGACACCTGTCATATTCAACGTCATTTTTATATTCAATCAGTGTAAGGAACATGAAATTCTGATTTACCTCCTGCGAGGCCTACCTTCATTAGAAGAAATGCCTGGGAGAGGATTCACAGATATTATTGCTAGGAATGTGACAGAAGAAAATTCGAAGTTGCAGCCTTTCTGAAATATCATTGTTAGTATTAAATTGGTATGTTATATTATTCTGTGGTTGTGCAATATATGATGAAGCACTTCTTCGCGGAACCCAATCAAATATGAATACCATCTCTAACACACGACATGCTAGAAATAATAGCCAAATACCGCTCTTCCAAATCACATCTGATTTCGATAAAGGAAGGATACATGCGATAATGCGGCCTCAGATGAACTATGACTGAAACGAATAAAGGATGGATACGGTTCATAAATATTTGTTCAACGTTCCACTGAATTAAAATGTCCCTATGGTTAAACCACAACACCAGCAGGTAGGTCGCATAAGTTTTTCCTAGAAATAGTAAAGAACATGTTTTAATATGAATCATAATGTGTCAAACAAGAAAATAATTATTGAATAATAGTCCACATACACTTAGCCTAAACAAGGATAGCATTGTTACAGTTCAATTTCATTTGTCCAAAGGTCACTTCGGTCAGAGCTTACATTGATTAGACTGCAAAACTAGCTCCCTGATTTCGCTATTATAAATAAAGTATTCTTCATAGCTGAAATATTCCAATTTAGTCTACACTGACAACTATTCTCTTCAGTGTTTCTACAATTCAAAGATTGATCAATGAAAGCTAGTATATTGAGTTTTATATTGAGCTTTTAAACACGGTATTGAATGACACCAGGGGAATTTGGCTACAATGTTTACCAAATCGAGCGAACAGGTACAGGGTGGAACATAGGCTCGTATTCCAATGCTATATTTAAAGATTGTGGCGTGAAGGCAAAAGTTGTTTTGCATGACATTGATGGGGAAGACATTGTTCGATTATTTTACAGGTTTCAGTCATTTGTATTACGTATGCCATGATCTACCAATGCTGGAATAATACTGATCAATTCTTTATGCTCTTTTGGAGATTTCAGAGTTCAATTCCTGTTCTTTACACATATTTCTTGTAGTCAACTTCTCAACTTGTTTGGGTGAAACTAATTTATTTCTGTCTCATGTTCTGGTAAACTCTTCCATATATAATTCACAAACGTATCATATTTAAAGAACAAACTTATGAAGCGCTAATCTTATTTCATTTGATACGAAATCGAAGTCTGAAATGCCATTTTCTTATCAATCTCAAATTTGATCACAATGCCATAACCACCGTTATTATTAGTCCAATAATCGCTGAAGTCGGTTGCCACTAGTTGACCAAGTTTATAGACGTTCCACATTATTCGCACTGTCAAAATAACTAAGAATGTTTCTTCATATTTTTGCACATTTTTGTGGAATCATCCCCTATGTATTCCTCCGTAACGCTTTCATTAACTTCACATTACGTTAAACAGCTACCAAATATGTTTCTCTTTAGCTTTTTCTATATCTCAATATAGAAAGTAAACATTGAAAATGAAATGCGCGAACCGCGTGAAACCAAAAATGAGATCAAAATAGTGGTGTCTGACGTGGAAAGGATTGGTGTGGTTGCTATTTTTTTTTATTCATTATTACTTGGTAAACCAGCATGTGTTTTCAATCTAGAGACGACATTAATGTTATACTTATTTTGGTGAAAATGTGTATTTTGTGTTTGTCAATTATATATGGTTGGTAGGGGTGTACTGTTCTAGTGCAGTGTTAGTTTATAAATCTATGTTTTGTATCACTTCAATCTCTAGGTGGTCTTTGAATTTCTGTATTTTCGAACAGTCCGATTTGTGATTTCATTAAAAATGGCATTCTCTTCTGCAAATAGAATGTTGTATAATGTGATTTGGTACTTAGCATTCTCTGTTAGTAATAATATAAAATGATTGTGTGTGGAATAACATACAATTTTATCGACTGTTGTTTGATGTAGATTGATAGGGGATTGGACATGTATTTTTAGTGAATGAAAATGAGATTGGAAACATCGTTGAAGATAACTTCAGAATAAAATATGTTGTTAGGAAAAGAGCTTCATACAATAGGTTTGAGAACATACTTCTTGGTCTGGTGAAGGATAGAAATACCGGCACATGTTGTATCTATAAACAGGATACGACGTTCAAATATGTGAAACAGATTGTACTGCAATACTGGGGCTCAAGCGCTTTGTAGTGTTGTTGAATTAGGTGCCTGAACAGATTTATCTAACATAAATAGGTACAGTTGAACGACGTTTATAGAATTACAATATATTCAATTTCATTCACAAAATTTGGGATTAAATGCTCTGAAGCTTTCTTCTTTATTTCTGTTATTCTAATGAACACACGCACACACACACAAACACATATATTATATATATATATATATATATATGTGTGTGTGTGCAGGTGTGTGTATATATCTGTGTTTCAATAGAATATGTTTCTGTATTTTTGTAAGTATATGTAGCCTATATATGTGTATGTAAATTATGCCGGGTGTACGTATATTTGATTAGGTGTATATATCTATATATGTGTGCATGTGTGCGTGTGTGTGTATGTATGTGTGCGTGTATATCTGCCATATGTGCGTTCTTGTATGCCTATGTTTATATGTAAGCATGTGCGCACGTGTGTGTCTATGTATGTGTAGAAGTATTCACTTGTGCATTTTGTTTAGTATGTTTGTATGCTAGAGGTTCCGTAAAGAGGTCCTGAGTGTCCTACACACTATTTTTTAATAAACTTTATCACTATCCTCTTCTCAACATTGTTATTTTTTATAAAATAAGTATAATATTAAACAACATTCATAATTTATTGTAACATAAATTAATGTTATCGATACTTTATTATGGAGATTATTATTATGGTTATTATGGTTATGGATGTTATTATTATGTTTAAGGGCGGTAGATTGGCAGTATCGATAGAGGGTCGGACGCCATGCTTTGACGCATAGAGTTACGTCCCTTCAAATCCCGCCGAGGTTAACTTTGCCTTTCATCCTTACGGGGTCGATAAAATAAAGTACCAGTAATTCACTGATAATTGCTGGCCTTGTGCCAAAAGTAGAAACAATATTTATGGTTATTGTCGTTATTTATATTAAGTAACTTACTGTATTTATTTTTAATAATACTCCGAGCTTCATAGTTCTCAATATTGTTATTCTAGGACAGTTACCGCTCCGGCCATTATTATCATTACTACTAATGTGGCCACCCTCTCACTGTAGCTACAAAAAATGGTCAAAGAATCTTACTATAAACAGTATTCTTTTTTATTTGTCACGAATTCCAAATTCAACAGAACCACCCATCATAATTTATGTCTCTGTGTGTGTACGTGTATGTTTCTATATAGGTATGTGTGTGTATATCAATATATCTTTTAATTTGAATTATTGATAATTTGGTCAAATGTCCATTGAGATCTTCTACCGCGAAACAGAAGGATCATACATATTATATATGTTGTGATACCTAGATTAATATGCATATATATAAATATAAATGAAAATAAATATCTCTATATATAAATAGATAGATGGATAGATAAGTTTATCACGGGTTCAATCGGGGGTAACCATAGTAAGTATGGTATTCAGTGTATAGCAGATTATAAATATTTAATATAGAAATGGTTTCTACAGGACTAGAACTCTTTCATTCGGGAGAAATCATCAGGAAGCCGACTGTCCAAGTAATGTGGTGGTATTTATACCTTTTCTGCTGGTAGGAGAGGGAGGTGATTGGGATGGATTGAGTTCATTGGTTGATAGATTTAAAGAAAATGAATTCTTTAAAAACTATATTTAGAAAAGAAAGGCAGAAAAAATTCCAACTAAGTGTGTATAGACAGGTTCACAGTGGGTGGGCCCACTCCTTATTTTTAAGGTTCATTTTAATGGCTCTACAGAAATGGTCACCTGCATAAAATCACACACACATACACACATGCCCTGATCCCACACACTCGTTGGTCATATATATATATATATATATATATATATATATATAACATTGAAAAGGTGGAGAATAACATGGTCAACAGTACAAAAAAGGGGATTAATTTGCAGTCTAATAATTGTTTCACTGATAAAGTGGTCTAAAAATTGCTGAACACTAAAAGCAGTGCCACTGAATTTTAAATACAATGTTAGCTCGATCAGATCTTCGGAAACTGTTAAAGAAATATATATGTAACCGGCAAATTTACAAATTCAAATTACATCATCAATAATAATATTAATAATAAAGATATAGAGAGTAAAGAAAGAAAGGAAAGGAAGGAGAAAGAAGAGGAAGGACAAAGAAAAAGAAAAAGAAAAAGAGAAAGAAGAAGAAAAAGGAGAAATTATTATAGATAAAAATATAACGAGAAGATATATAGAAGATGATGGTAGACTACCTGATAAATGCCCTTTACAAAATAGATGCCTAGAGACAAATATGGTATATGTATGTACTATAAATTCAGGTAGCTTAGCATGGCATTACATTGGTTCCACAGCTGGGGAGTTTAAGAAAAGGTGTTACGTACATAGACACTCTATGACTAACAGGAATCTCTTAAATACAACGATTCTCGCCAATAAAATCTGGCAACTCAAAGATGCAAACATGGAATATAAAATCAGCTGGACAAAGCTATCAAAAGGCCTATCAAATTGGTAGGTCCCACTGTTGTCTAGTTAATATGGAACATTTCCGAATTTTAAATTACAACACAATTCTTCTGCACAGTAAAATTGAAAGAACTATTTTTTGTCGACATAAATCGGCGACTAAATTTGAGGACTTTAAACCAGCTTAATTCCACCTCATCTATTCCATAACCCAGGTTGTACCACTTGGATCTCTTATGATATCACATTATCAGCATGATAATTATGTATATAATTATAATTATCATCATCTAAAAAAGAACAACATCAAAACCTCTTATATTTACATTCTTATTTTATATATCTCTACCTTTCACTCTCTATCTTTATATTTCTCTCCCTAAATTTATTTCATCTGGTCATTTTATTTAATCATATAATATAACTTAAAACTAATTAATTTATTTATTTATTAAAATAACCAATACACACATGAATATATTTAACATTATCATATTTTCACCTTAATCTCTCTCCATATATTTTAACTATTCTCAAAAACCATTCACAATAATTTTAATATGTTTAAATATTCTTCGCACATTTTTACTTCTTTTACGAATTTATTTTAATCTTCATTTTTCACATTTTATACCATTTTATACCACATTAGATGTCATTTATTTATTTATTTATATATTTATCAATTTTGTATATATTTTTTCATATATTTTTAATATATCTATTTTTATTTTTATTTACATTTATTCATGTATTAACGTTTTTTCCTTTATTTGTCCCTCTATTCTTCTTTCTATCCTACGTTATCTCTACTTATGTTTGTCTCTCCTCTGTCAACCATCATCTTCTCTATATCTTCTCTTTATATTTTATCTATAATAATTTCTCCTTTTACTTCTTTCTCTTTTCCTTTTACTTTTTCCTTTTTCTTCTTTCTCCTTCCTTTCCTTTGTTTCTTTACTGTATCTATCTCCCTTTCTTCCTCCTGTTCTCTATATATCTGTATTATTAATATTATTATTGATGATGAAATTTGAATTTACCGGTTACATTTATATTTTTTTAACAGTTTCCGAAGATCTGATCGAGCTAACATCGTATTTAAAATTGAGTGGCATTGCTTTTAGTGTTAAGCAATTTTTAGACAAATTTATCAGTGAAACAATTGTTAGACTGCAAATAAATCCCCTTTTTTGTATGTTAAACATGTTTTTCAATGTTATTACTCCAAGATATGCCACTCAATGCGGTGGATTGGGAGTATCGGTAGAGGGTCGGACGCCATGCTTTCCAGCATAGTTACGTCCCATGATCTGAGTTCAAATCCCGCCGAGGTTGACTTTGCCTTTCATCCTTACGGGGTCGATAAAATAAAGTACCAGTAATGCACTGGGTGATTGCTGGCCTTGTGCCTAAAGTAGAAACAGTTATTACTCCAAGATAAACTTACATTGGAAAACAAGTGAAATCATAAACTCGTCATATACGTAAACCTATTGTTGAGTCAAGCAACGCTGTACGCTAAAACTATCCATAATAAAAAGTATTCACAACCTCTAATTTGATTATCTATAACGATATTTTGTTAGCCTTTATATATATATATATATATATATATATATATAGTAATAATTATAAATTTGAGGACTAAAATCCAAAGAGGGCTCGATAAGTTTAAATATATATCAAATATATAAGAACCGTAGAGCAAATATTTATTAAAATAACAGATTAAAGTTTAAGCAAAGAAGATCCCGTTAAGAGTGAAAGCAGCGATTCTTTGATTAAACTTTAATCTGTCCTTTTTTATAAATATATATATATATATATATATATAATTATTAAAATATAAGTATTAATACAATAGATCTTCTTTTGATCAATTACATTTTATTATACATATTTCGGATGTACAACAGTACGTCCTCATCAGACAAAATATAATGACATACCCTGAGATGTTAAATGGTTAAGATTTAATCAAAGTAGTGATTAACCCGATAGAAAATTTAACTTATATCCTATCTATGAGAAAATGCGAAAACGTAATAAATTCATTAGAGACTGTGTGAGTAATAAAAAACGTTGCATACTGTAAGGGTTCTAGAATTTTAAAGTGTATGATACTACAATATATCTAGGAAAACGTCTCACGAATCATAACAGCCAGTGATAGCCACTGGAAAATGATTCATAAAGAGGGGAAAATAAAGAGTGTGGAGGGAGCGAAAGTTAAACGGTTAGATATATATATGTAACGAAGGTAGTGAGGTAGGGAACGAGGTGGACCATAGCGCACCAGAATACTCGATATGTTGGGTAGTAGAGTGGGTAATAGGAAATGAGGCAGGACCACGACGGCAGAAACATTTGAAGCAATTACTAACAAAAGCAAAGTTTGACCTTAACAACAAAGACCAATCATTCACTGTATCTAAATGCAATGATATTCGATGTGGCACATGTCAATCCATACACGCCGGTCAATATATGAAAACAAAAACAGGAAAAATATTCCCAAATGCAAATATGAACTGCAAAAGCAGAAATCTAATGTACTGCATTAAATGCCCGAATTGTGAAGAACTATATGTCGCTCAAACTGGAAATGCACTATCGGAACGTGCACGGGTACAGCGACAGCAAATCAGAGACCCAAATGTCCGTCAGATATCGTTAGCGAATATTTATAATATTCCCATTCTACAAATTACACTGCCCAAGTGAAATCAAGAGAAAAATCAAAGAAAAGAATGTTATTGATAAATTCAAACCCAAGCTAAATGAATAATAATAATGGGGTCTCCTACTATGGCTATGACTACGACCACTAACAACAACAACAACAATAATAATAATAATAATAAAGTAATGTTGACGTGATGATTACTATAAAATGCTATTTTCATCATTTCTAAAAATAGCAAAACAATTGATGCTTTGGATAGGGTCAATTAGTAGTCGTTAGACATGCTCAACCAACCGTGACGCCTAAACCAATCAGCTTTAGTAATCCAGTGAAACTACACACCGATTGGTCGAAATACAGTTTGCAAGATTTAGCATTCTGAGGCCACTTTTCACTGTATATAAGGCACAAAATTTACCCATCACATTACAGTTGAACATTGCAAACTTGACTGTCACCACACATTATGAACCTGAAGATTGCGAAAGCATGAAAGTACTTGTTCAATTAACACTTAACATTTAATATTCTACCATAGTATTTCATTCTAATACCATTATACATTTTAAAGGATTGTAAATAAAACGAGTAAATCAGACGATGTTGGAAATCCTTTTATTAATATATATATATATATATACACATATATTTATATATGTATGTATCTTTGTTTGGCGTGTGTGTGACAGTATGTGAATATGCGCATAGTTGTTAGGGTGTATATGAGACAGTGTGTGTGTGTGTACAAGAACGCA
>OZ024743.1:16331471-16358971 GCA_964016885.1 Eledone cirrhosa | reverse complement strand
AGCTAAAGAATAATATTAACAACAAAACTAAATGTCTTGAAATAAATAGTTTTATTTGGAAGCTATATAAGCATGAATTTCGTTGGATTTACTGATCTATAGGTCATTCCATTGCTGAGAGATAGAATACATAGATAAACGCCAATCATGTACAAAGTCCAGTTCAGACGAGTAAACCACTTTGCAAATAATTCAAACCTTTGCGAAAACTTTAGAAATCCAATATCAAGCAAAGTCACTCTTGATGTGAGAAAACAAAACTCAGCAATAATATCCCCATTAACGCACCTGCATAAACTGATTAAAAAATATTTGTTTAAAACAACTTATGTATCACGTGAAATATAATCTATATGTAGAAGTGTTTATCCAATATTCCATACATCTTCATCATCATCTTGATCATCACAACCAACATCTTCATTCTTGCCATCAACATCTTAATATATATCAAGGACCATGTCATCAACAATTTGTCAAGGGACAATAGCATATTAGGCAAGAAATTACTTGTCATCAAAGTCATTAACAATATAAGCAGAAGAAGCAATATCATTGTCAGCAAAATTAGTGACAGTTTGAAATATAATTGTCATTCCTTGCCTAGGTTTTAGTTGTTACTAGACAACCCGTGACACATTGGGTCACGTTCACATAAAAATATATATTATTTTAAATCATGTTCACTTAAAAATAATGTTTGAATAATTAAAATATTCACTGATATGTATGCAATGTACAATGAAATTGGAAGACCCATATATATGTGTGTCTGTGTATGTATATATATATATATATATATATATATATATATATATATATATATATATATGAAATATAAGAATCAAAGAACTGTTCAAAACATTATTGTGCTGTAAAATACTTACAACTGCTTAAGGTTTTGTGTTTACATAACCATAAATAGTATAACTAATACTATATATATATATATACATAAACGGAAAAAATGATACGAAATTTCATTTCTCACTCTTAGTACAGCTGTTACTTAAATATAAGTATGTATACGTACATACATATATGCATACAGACGTACAGTAGTATGTATATATATACATACATGCACACACATATATATATGTACGTATGGATTGACCGAACATTTGTTATAATGCTCGGTGTGTTTGTAAACAAACATCCCGAATTATGCCATACAGTGTTGAGCAACCATCGTTGCTAAACACTGACAAAGGAACGATGTACTAGTTTCAAGCTTATTAGCTATCGTCAATACCGTATACCTTCCGGCCAGATGATTGAACGTCTGAAGGTATATACTTTCCTAATGCATATTAACGGCTGAGCAGCCTAATTTGCATATCGAGTGAGTTAATCGGCCGGGCGCACCGTAAACGATAAACCGAAAAAATGAATCGAAATTTCATTTCTCACTCTTAGTATGACTGTTACTTAATGGTTGCTAAACACTGTATGGCTTAATTCGGGATGTTTGTTTACAAACACACCGAGCATTATGATAAATGTTCGGTAAATCCATACGTAACTATATATATGTGTGCATATATGTATATATATACATACTACTGTACGTCTGTATACATATATGTATGCACGTATACATATTTATATTTAAGTAACAGCCGTACTACGAGTGAGAAATTAATTTCGTTTCATTTTTTCCGTTTATCGTTTTCGGTGCGCCCGGCCGATCACTTAAGAAAATTCTTTGCCCAAGTGAGTTTGTTTCCTGATGAGTTCGAAGCGAACGAAACCCGAAGGGTAGAAACTGGTATGTGTATATGCATTTTTACTTCTAACTTTAATTTTATACTTAATTGTGTATGGTTGACGGTATATTTAATCGATGTCCACGTGCTATTGAAATGTTGGATACATATTCTATAGTGTTTGATCGCGAATAAATTGGTGTCGTTCATTTATCTACTATTTCTTCATAGGTGCCTTTTAATCTTATAGCTTGGTTTAATTGTTTTTTTTTGTGCGGTTGATTATGCTAATTGGGAGAGGAAATGGTGTATATATATTATCAAATGATTCTATGGACATATATATATATATAAATAAGATAACGAGGACGGTTGGATACTCCTTCATTACGTTATTTGTTTGGTGACGCCTCTTTCGCCACTGACCAGCTCAAGGTTCGATCTGTATCGATCTGACCTGACTCTGTTATCCGCAGCTCGTCAGACCCCTTGTAGTGTTAATTGAAGAGTGAATACATGCTGTATGTTAACGTCAGAAGTTCCAGTGAAGGTCAGTAAAGTTTGTTTTGATTGATGGATTAGTTCATAGGGATGTTTTTGCCTGTAGTGTATGTTGGGGTGGGTGGGGTGAACATGTGGAGGTGTCGGTCGCAGGTTGAAGTGAATGGTGGTGAGGGGCTGCTTGCTGTCGGTAGACAGTTTGGCATGTATATGTGGCTGATTTTTGTATTTGGTGTGGGTCTGGTGTAGTTGTTTGTGACAAAGATGAAAAGTAGCTGTGTTTATGGTGGTGTGATGATTGTGTTCTTGTTTTCATTTCCCTAAGGAGATACAAACAGAGACACACTAAGTCTGAAAAATACGTAGTATAGATACCCATATGCATATATATATATATATATATATATATATATATATATATATATATATATATATATATATATATATATATATATATTAGGGTAAACATTGATGCAATTCAATTCAAGCAATCAACGTACTTTTTCCACATAGGAGTGACGGAGTAAATATCGAATAAGGAAAAGCGAAGTAGTTTCAGATGTTCAAATCCTTTAATAATAATGCTGTGATATATATTTCAGTGACGACACTGGCCACACTGTTCTCTGTGCGAGTGTCGTGTCATCATCAGACAGCTTGTTACATAATAAGGTTATGTTTCCGAGGCAATCCAAATTGGATCGACAAGGGAACGGATGAATTGCGTGTTTTGGGGTTTTTCATCCGCTCCCTTGTGAGTACCAATTCAACCCCACTGGCCTGCGCAACCACATGTCTGAAGGAAGTTGACCATTTGCCACCGCAGACTTCAACGAAATTTGCTTAGTCAGTTCACCCCGTCATCCAAAACAATGGCCCACCAATGCCTGTACCATATTTTACTGCTACCCATCACGGCTGTGGCAGTCAGCCGAGAGCCAGAGGGGATGGGAGAGTGTTAGTTGTTACAGGTCATAATACTACCCCTCACTAAGCGTTGACGGCACGACTGACCATCACCTTATAAGGAAAAATAAACTTATTCTAGGTATCATGGTTTTACGTTGGAGGTTAAGAGTGAGGGTTGGAAATAAAAATTAAAATCCTAAATCAAATATCAGAAATTATAAATTAAACAATTAAGAAATTAACAATTAGAAATTAAAGAATTAAAAAAAGAATTATATTATATATCTCTCTCCATATTATTTACTCACCTCAATCCGAATTATCACCTTTTCAGGTGATAATTCGGATTGAGGTGAGTAAATAATATGGAGAGAGATGTTTAAGTAATATTTTCTGAGAGGGATTCTAGTGTCAATATTCTAGTGTCGATATTTACTCCGTCACTCCTATGTGGAAAAAGTACGTTGATGCTTGAATTGAATTGCATCAATCTTTACCCTAATAATTTAGCTCCAATTAGTTGAGCGCTTTACGATGTAATCGATATGGCGGAGAAGAGAGGAACCAACCATAAGCTATCCCGGAAATTCCCTCTACCATGATGATGAAAACCCCTTACACTGGACGGGCATAATAGTAACTTTCGGCAGGATAAATACGCGGAAACAAATAATAGGATAAACCCCTATTTTCCTGAACCAAATCGCATTTGAACAGAGGCCCCCTCAATTCAATCTATACATGGACAGATGGACAATCATATGGATCATTTTGCATATATGTACTCTGTGTTTTTGCATTTATTCACTATTGGTTCTGTTCTTTTCTTTTGTGTACTTTATGTCTGTTTTTCTTTGATTTTGTTCCATGTGATGGAAATTAGGACTGTGTACCAGATCCACTAATGCCTGGAGCCCTGTAGTTATAATGTACGACACTGTCGTTCAATATGAGGATAGAGTAACTGTGACACTAGAATCCCTCTCAGAAAATATTACTTAAACATCTCTCTCCATATTATTTACTCACCTCAATCCGAATTATCACCTGAAAAGAATTTTTTAAATTCTTTTTTTAATTCCTTTTTTTAATTCTTTAATTTCTAATTGTTAATTTCTTAATTGTTTAATTTATCATTTCTGATATTTGATTTAGGATTTTAATTTTTATTTCCAACCCTCACTCTTAACCTCCAACGTAAAACCATGATACCTTGAATAAGTTTATTTTCCCTTATAAGGTGATGGTCAGTCGTGCCGTCAACGCTTAGTGAGGGGTAGTATTATGACCTGTAAAAACTAACACTCTCCCATCCCCTCTGGATCTCGGCTGACTGCCACAGCCGTGATGGGTAGCAGTAAAATATGGTACAGGCATTGGTGGGCCATTGTTTTGGATGACGGGGTGAACTGACTAAGCAAATTTCGTTGAAGTCTGCGGTGGCGAATGGTCAACTTCCTTCGGACATGCGCTTGCGCAGGCCGGTGGGGGTGAATTGGTACTCACAAGGGAGCGGATGAAAAACCCCAAAACACGCAATTCATCCGTTCCCTTGTCGATCCAATTTGGATTGCCTCGGAAACATAACCTTATTATGTAACAAGCTGTCTGATGATGACACGACACTCGCACACAGAACAGTGTGGCCAGTGTCGTCACTGAAATATATATCACAGCATTATTATTAAAGGATTTGAACATCTGAAACTACTTCGCTTTTCCTTATTCGATTATATATATATATATATATATATATATATATATATATATATATATATAGAGAGAGAGAGAGAGAGAGAGAGAGAGAGAGAGAGAGAGAGTGTGTGTGTGTGTGTGTGTGAGAGAGAGAGTGAGAAGGTGAGAGCCAGTGGAGATGGCGTTCGTACAGATATGTCTACACACAGACACACAAACATGCATTGTTTAAGGAGGGATGATTTGAGTTGGTGATGTTGATGGTTGTGTAAGTATGGTAATGTGTCTGGTGGTGGTGGTTGTGGTTGGGACATGATATTTACAGGGTCGAATTTTACGATGAATTACAGGTTAAAAAGTGAAATAGGGAACACGGGGTACTGGACTTAGGGGTGGTGGACGTATGGCGATGTAGTTGGTGGTGGTGGTAGTGGTTGAGATGATTTGTTCGACATCATATTTACAGGATCGGATTTTACGATGGGTTACAATTTAATACCTGACAGAGAAGACACATAGAACACACGGGTGAACCTACTGTAACTCCAAGTTACACTCCCTGGATATATATAGATATATATATATATGTTATATATATATATATATATATATATATATTCATATATACACTTAAATTAAATTACATGTTCCCAGAATAAAGTATGTCAAACATGTTCATTTAAGACAAACACCTTTTTCCCATTGCAAACATGTACTCAATAACGACCATAAATGTTAATTTAAATTGATTTAAGTGTATCTAAAATAATTATTTTCGTAAATATTAAGCAATATGTGATGTTTATTATTTACTTTTGCACTGCGAAAATTTTGTTCAGGGCCTAATTGCATTAATGCTTGCAAACGTAAAACAACTTTTCTTTAAATTCAATTTAATGCCATTCAAACTCGCACTTTTTATAGCAAGTTTAGTACAACATATTTGAGACTTTCTTTTTCTATTGCGATTTAAAGATTATGAAAATTAGCTCTTTTTTTGTATAATTGAACATTTCATGAATGTAGTTGTCACCATTACATTGAACAATCATCTGCTCTAAACTTTTCCAGGTTGAACATTTTTAATTTAACATGAAATACTGATTATGTTCTTTTCGGGGAAAGAGAAATATTTGGTATTTACCTTGCCAACAATTTTAATGTTTGTTCATCTGCTCTTATTTTTATTAGAGGCTATTTATAGGAAATGAATCTTATTTTTATCACAGGTATTTTACAATTAAATGTAAATGAAGTATAAGATAGCACTTGAAGTTAATTCAAAGCTACCTCTGTAACTCATTTTATATTTCTTCCAATTAATGTTTGCGACATTTTTTATGAGAAGGAAAATGATATCGTTCTTGATCTTTGCATATTATCCTATATTCAGAGACAATGTCCCTTTTATAAGCTTCAACACAATTTGTGGCTCCTTATATACCCTATGCTATCATGGTTAAAACTCTCATCAAAGTAGAAGAAAACTTACAGATGTTTCCAGAGTGTAAGATGTACCACTGGAATCATATGATTGCTAAGCAACTTATGTATTCACTGGGCATTTCTATGACAACGAATTCTGAATCTACGCAGTTTTCAAATATATGAGATCTATGTTCAGTTCAAAATAGAATATTCATATGAAAATAAATGAAGAAACATGAAAATGAAGATTTAATATTATGTGGAAAATGTTTGAGTTTCAAATAATGCGAAAAAAAATCAATATTTTTTTCAGAAAGTAAAATACATTAAACATATTTAAAGTAATATGATTTTAGTAAATAGTGATAATGGGAAAAATTATGGTATTATTGAGATGTTTGAAAAAAATAATATAATAATATACAAAACTTCGAATTAAAAATGTCTTTGGAGTTTGTGTTTTATGGAATAAAAACAAAATTGATCACGAAATCAAAATAATGTGAGTCGATGGCAAACACGCCATATTTCCTCGAGCAACATATAGAGTAGATGCGCCACAATACCATAGAAAATAGTGTAAAATTACAAAGCGTTACTCATGAACGTTAGAATTCCTTAAAGCATTTGATGTACAAAACGAAAACGTTGGTATTTCTAAAAAGAAATCAAAATTATTATTGTAATAACTGAGCTCTTTCAAGTAAAAGGCGTGCAAAAAAAAAAAGGAAAAACGTTCGTAGAAATACGAACACATACAAATATACATATTCTCTATCTCTGTCTATATCTCATTATTTTCTTTCTTTTACTCTGAATAACAGAGACAAATATCTGAAACGTTAGACATATTTTTCTATGCACTGCATTCAATTTAATATATTATTACGCTAACGATCGCATTTCTCAATATTCGAAATCAAAGCCATATCTCAATGAACTAGATGTTGGGATTTGCAATGTTTTATGTAAGCTAAATTGTAAAAATCTTATTAATGTTTACCTTTTGAAAATTCTCGCATTTCAGACTAGAGATATGTATGTACCATCAATTGTCGTCTAACTTGAGCTGTCTGACCATCATCACTTTAACACTTGATATGATAAAAGAAAAGTTACTTAGTTGTTACAGCGAATTTGTGTTACAATTGTTCATGGAAATGCCACTAGGCTTATCACTTTTTTCACGAATTACTAATATTACCATAGTAACTATTAATTAAACGTATACAGAATACGGCTCCACTAAATTGTGCTTAGACATACTTATATACAAAAAAAGTATTTTGTTGGCAAAAGAGTAGAAAATAGAATTTATATAAGAAATAGATATTCACAAATATAACTCTGGACGAGCAATCACGAATGTCTTTTTGTTTTTTTACTTTTTAGATGTGTTCATGACATATACCATAATGTTGTCGTATCAAACATTAATATAGGTAATCTGTTATGTGTATGGAATTACAAACAGATGTTAGTGACACATCCGTATTAATTTGTTAACATCTGTCTGACCGGTAAGTGATGATAATAATATAATTTTGTCACTTGGAAATAACATCGATTGAATTTTTTCTAGTTCTTCATTAAAATACATTTATGACAGATTTTTCTGTTGCCTCTAATTTGTACTGTATATTGTCTGTGTTTCTCAATCTGGTAGGGGCGAAATATTTTGCAGATGGTAAATGTCAAACGAAGAAGAATTCAATAATGGGATGTAAATAGTTTTTAGTTCAATGTTAACCCTGATTAAATAGACGTACGATGATGGTTCAAATTAATCCATTCCATTCTTCAGGGCATCATGAATTGCTTTATTCAGTGTGTATCGCCATTGTTTTTGAAGACAGCCATGTGTTATTAGACGGATACTTAGCTGGTCTATCTAGCAATTTGAGCGACCATTGTAATTATATGTATACCAAAGAGTGGAAATTTGGTAGAATCGTGAAATGCGTCACATGAAATGCGTTCTCAGTTCAAATCCCACCAAAGATAATTGTGCCTTTCAATATTTCTTTATATACAATAAAGTACTCGTGTCGTGCAGTGGTGTGCAGAAAGAATAGAGCAAAAGTTACGACGATCTGGGGGATCCTTATCAGGGCAGGTGGAGGAGTTATCCTACCAAACAGTAAAGCAGGTCTCTCCATTCAATACAACAATTTGTACAGCACCCATTTAGATTTGGCACATTCCCATCCAAATTCTATGCCCCGTCTTCTGGCCAAATACAACAAACTGAGAAATGTATGTGACGTATGAGATTCGTTTTAAATTAATTCGATGTTTTATCTTCCCTGGTCACAATTCGCAGAAATATCCCCTACACATGAATATGAGAGGCATACAATCAATGAGTTGTCCACGAGCATTACTAATCCTCTGCATGCTACTGGTATCAATTTAATCGACACTTCCAAATTCTGCTGCTCCAAATTCTGGTCATACGTTTATGCTAGAGGTAAATATCTTAATGAATTTGGTGACAGACATTGTATACCTTTAAGCTTGTTAACGTCATTACTGTTTTTTGTTGTTGTTGTATTTTTGTTATTGGTATTATTTTCTCGATCGATAAAGACTTTTACCTATAGGTAACCTATAGGTAAAAGTCTTTATCGATCAGAATCCTGAAATTAATATTTATCCTTCCTATCTAGTATTGTATTATCCGATGTGCCCTTTATATTGTGTAAATAATTGTTTCTACTTTAGGCATAAGGCCAGCAAATATCCAGTGCATTACTGGTACTTTATTTTATCGACCCCGTAAGGATGAAAGGCAAAGTCAACCTCGTGTAAATAATGCAATGAGGTTCGAAGGAAATTTGGCAGATATTTCAAACGGGCGATCACGTAGAGGTTATTCCGTTTGCCCGTATTTACAAATCTTCACAGAAGAGTAAGATGAAAGTCTGACATCACAAAATCTAATTATAATTCTCTTTACATATAAATCCTCTGAGAGCTTTTAGCCCTTTGAAAGGAAGCTTTACAATCATTTGGATAGAATAATTAATGATCTCATATAATATAGATATTGTTTTAAATTTTGTTGGTAACTTTAAGAGTCCATAAATTAATCAATAGTAGTAGTAGCAACAGCTGCAGTAGTCGTAGAAGCAGCAGCAGCTGTAGTAGTAGTAGTAGTAGTAGTAGTAGTAGTAGTAGTAGTAGTAGTAGTAGTAGTAGTGGGAGGTGGTGGCAGTGATGGTGGTAGGCAAGGAGATAGCGGTGGTAGTGTTGTTGGTTCTGCTGGTTGTGCTCTTTATGAAATTATATAAAGATAGCCTGTCAGTGTTAGGAGATTGTAATGTATTACTCCAAGGTAACACGAACGAATTGCAATATTTTGTAAAGTTGGTGAATTACTATAATGAAGCTTTCACATAAGCAGCACAAATGAAATGTTCAACAAAGAGTGTTCTGGCTCTTGTTCAAAGCACAGAGTTGGGAGATGGATTATAAGATTTCATGATAGCGATGAATTACAAGTGAGTACAGTGTGCAACCAGAGTACAGTGTATTGTTGTAGAAAAACCACTGCATTCGTTGTGTCAAATCAAAAATATATTGATGTGAGACGAGGAAGACAATGTTTCCGGTGTGACTGATTCTACAGGAACCGAGTGGATGTGCTCTACATGAGGAAAACTGAAAGGTGTACACGGTGCTGGTTGCCATGCCTGTTTTATTAACACGGTGGTTCTGGGTGAAATGTGTTCGATAATTTTTGAGGACGTAATACATTATAGTCTATTTCTATATGTTGTTGGGAGAAAAAGAGTTTATTGATTAAAGAGGGAGCAACGGATATAGAGAGAGTTTGTTTAGGGTAACGGAAGTGTTAGCGTCAATGTCACCCATCATGCAATGTCTGAATATTTAGGAGTGAAATTGGACTCTGCGATTGTATGCATCGGGTGAGGTGAAGTGATATTCGTGTTGTGGAGAAACAAATATGTTCGAGTAATTTCATTTAGTTCGTATTGCATTGCGCAGATGTACTTTCCATGCATGTGCCTCTAACCTCTTTATTTTGTGAAGTAGAATACCTTGCTCGTTATAGCTTGCTTACGAAAATATGAACAGCACACAACTATAATTGCACAGTTCTCCAGTGACTCCTATGTCTAGCACTGATTATAATTATATATATATATATATATATATATATATATATATATATATATATATATATATATATATATATATATATATATGTACATATATATTTGTGCAGATTTATATGACTGAGTATATCACATTGGGGTAAGGACAGAGATATATACATGCGTGCTTGTATCTTCTTTGTGGATGTACGTGGACACGGAGGTAATTGGGCGCGTATTTGTTGGAATGTATATGAGCCAGTGAGTGTGTGTGTGTGTGTATGTCTCTGTGGGTGTGTGTGTGTATAGGGAAGGGTTTGTTTGTATGTTTATGTGCGTGTACATATACATATGTGTAGATATATATACGTGTCTGCATGTATGTGTGTATGTGTGTTTGTGTCTTTGGAAATGTGTCTGTCCTTGTTGCCTATCAATAAGGACAGGCGTGTATGTGTGTGTGTCTATGTATATGTCTGTGCGTGTTTGTGTATATATGCAGATGTACGCGAACGCTGATATGTGTCCATGTATGCATGTACGTGTGTGTGTGTGCGTGTGTGCGCGTGTGCGTGTGAGACCAGATGTATGGGGGTATATAGGCAGGCGCCAGTGGACATGTGTTCGTGTGTATATGAGTGTTGGCGTGTGTGGGTGTGTGTAAGAGAGGGAGTGTGTGTGTATATGTAGATGGGTGTGTGTGTCTACACGTGTGTGCGTACATATGTGTATGCATATATATGTATGTGTCTGTGAGTGTATATATGTGTATGTGTATGTGTGTGTGTGTATGTGTGGGTATATATTCGCGAGTGTGAGCGGACTTGTGAGATACCAAACCCAACATGAGTCCATTGAAGTGTGTCGGAGGGAGAGTAGCTGATGACCAGTGTGGCAGCAAATATTGACCCGAATTTATGATGACGTAGGAAAACAACAGCCAATGGCAAGACAAGAGTGGAGGTGTTTTTTGAAGCTGTTTTTGAAGCTAACAACCCAGTGAGAAAATTTGCTCCGAAAGCATTGCATGTGTCCGAAGAACTCGCAGTTATAGAATCAGGCAGATCCATACAATGGTCATGTCCCTAGCTAACTGCCGGCGAAACAATTGTAACACGCAATAAAGTGAGTCTAGATGCATCACTGATTTTTCGTTTATATATATATATATATATATATATATATATATAACGAAGGAAATGTGGTAAGGAACCAGATGGACCATAAGGCACCAAAGTACTCAATACTTAGGGTAGTAGAGTGGGTAATACGAACGAGTAGGACCCCGACGGCTGAGCTCAAGCCGTTTCGACGGCTAATTCTGGACTAAATGAAAATGTTTATCCTGTTACATGAATAGCCGAGCTTCTCAGGGTGTAATTCCATATATGTTAAAAGTGATTTCACAAGGATTGGTGAAAGGTTTGTTGCTGAGACACATAATTCTATCATGGCATTTTGTGGAAGGAAGGGGTAGCTGAACTTGCCAGTAGAAGAAAGAGGGAGAGAGAGTGGAAGAAACCCAGTCGTGCGTTGATAGTGCCAACTACAGCAGGATCCTAAAGATAAGAGGTCGAGAAAGTATACTAGGGAGGGGGAGGGGGAGGAAGTCGAAACAATAAGTAAATCATTATGGAGTAAATATATAGAAGAATAATAAGAATGTTAAAAATATAAAAAAAACAATTTCAGGTTACTATTCCCTTACCACAATCATCAAGTCTCTCACTGGTACTGCCAATCCACAGAAAAGTTTAATAGGTGGGACGGAATACTAAATACGAGATTGTAGTGAAAGAATTTTATGAGTTAGTAGTAATCATCCAAATATATCTTACAGTGAAAGGTCATCAAGTAGGTGGCCAAAATACTAAATAAACTACTACGGAATAATAATTCAGAGACCCGAAACTAATACGAAATAATAATTCAGAATCCCGAAAATGAATACTAATACAATCTATAAGGGTGCCGCTACGATACAAAAATTATAATACAAACGACATACATGCTCGTACGATATATATGAAAAATTTGATACGAAAAGTATTAATTCAGAATCAACAAAAAAAAATAAATACTGATATACTAGAAACTAAAGCAGGGATACTACTAAGAAATCTAGAAAGCACGGAAATGGGGTAGCCATAGGATAAGGAAGCAAGTATCTGGGGTCTATCACATCTGCTATAAAAAGCGGAGTCGGCCAATTCTATCATTGAATAGGGGATAGGGTGGGGTACTGAGGCTACAAAGGACCGAAGGGCTGCCTCGGGGTGGGCGAGAAAGTGAAAAGGACGACGACAAAGAAGGAGAACTGGGGGTAGGGACGTTTGTAGGGTTATTTTAAATACCCAGTCGCGGAAGAAGCTGATTAATTGTTTACGGGCCCGGGCTTTACTAATGGGGTTGTACCCTTTAAGGGTAAGGAGCCCATCATCACGGTACAATCCACCGCCGAATGCAGGAAACAAATCGGTGAGTTTAACTAGTAGGAATAATCCTATAATATATGTGACCTCAGCCGAATCCGTCGCGCCCATACTGACGTGAGTCGGGAGCTCTCTTTATCCATTTGGAGTTGTCGAAAAGTAGGACTGTCTTCCTGACGTGGAGGATGATATTTCTTTCCTGGTCGGTGATGGGCGCAAGTGTGTCTCGGCAAAGTCCAAGGCAGCCGTAAGGAGCGGTGAGGTAATTGAAGCATAGTAACTCTATGTCAAATTGGATGAACTTTGTGTCTCGTTTGTCCTCCATATTGTTGAACCATGAGATCACTTCCTGGGTTTTGACCCATAGGCTAAGTCTGGCGTTTTGCTTAACTTTTGGTATAACGCGGTCTAGGATTTTTTTACTGATTCTCCCTATGTCGGACTTCGTTGGGTTTATAAGCCTGATAGATGGTTTACGGTCGAAATCGGATTTGTGATCCTTCAGTGTGAAGTAGGGTGTCCGTGGGTCTAAGGGTTCTGTGTGGTCGGCGACCCCGAGGCTGGAGGTAATTTGTTGTCCATCTCGATGTATGTCCTCGATGCTTGATTGGTTAGCCTTTTTATAGGTGTAGTTTAGGCTGCTCCTGATCAGTGTTTGGTATCTGTCGGGATGACGAAGTAGAGGTTACCAGTTTTATCCGAGTGCACCATGATGTAATTGGTGTTATCATACTCTGTTAAGCTGCTACGGAGTTTTTGTAGGAATCTGTTGTGACTGGGTTTGAATGTAATGCTCTTGACCAGTTGGAAAAGGTCATTCTCGAAGGGTGAAAGCATAGGGTTCGGAGGGGGAGATTTGTAGGTATTCAATCCGAATGACTCCTTGGTACCGAAGTCCTGATTGTCGCAATATTTGTCGTAGAAAAAAGTTCTCCATCTAAGTCTTTTCGCAAAGAGGTCGATATTTTGCGTGAGCACCCGAAGGTGGATTGTACCGTGATGATGGGCTCCTTACCCTTAAAGGGTATAACCACACTAGTACAGACCGGGTCCGTAAACAATTAATCAGCGACTGGGGATTTAAAATAACCCTACAAACGTCCCTAACCCGAGTTAACTTCCTGGACGTTACGCTTTACCTCGATAATGACCTGTACTACCCATACAGGAAACCCAACGACAACCTGCACTACATCCACCGCCGGTCAAACTATCCTAGGAACATCACCAATAACCTGGTTAAAAACATCTCCCTCCGCATATCTCGTCTGTCCGCTAATGAGCAGATTTTCGAGGAACATGCGCCTTATTACAACCAGGCCCTCAAGCGGAGTGGCTTCCGGGAAGAAATATCCTACTGTCCAGCTTCCATTAGCGGAACCAGCAGGCGACACCGTCGCTCACGCAACGTAACATGGTTCAATCCTCCCCACAAAGCCGAGGTGACAACACCTATCGGGAAATCTTCTTTAGGCTGATCGAAAAACACTTACTACTACAACACCGCTACCACAACATTATCAACAAAAATACCATCAAACTCTCCTACAGCACCACACCTAACTTTGCACAAAACATCGTCTCCTCTAACAACAAAAACTCAACCCCTATGGAAGAAATAACCTAAATAGCAGTGGAGAGCCTACCAGAAGGTGCAACTGTGCTGATGGATCCATTTGCCCCTCGACAACAGATGCATATATCGTAATGTGATCTACCAGTGCAACATGAGGACGGACACATCCAACAAAGCTGATATAGGATTAACCGCATGTGACTTCAAGTCCCGGCTATACCAACACTGACATACTTTCCGAAACCCGGCTCGGCGTCACGCCACCACACTTTCGGGCCATATCTGGGACCTGAAAGATAACAACATAACTTATGATCTCACTTGGAGCTTACTGTCCAGAGCCAACTCTTACACGGGAGGACGCCGTCCGTGCAATTTATGCTCGGAGGAAACATTAAAAATGCTGTTTTCGACGGACCAACTCCTAAACAAGAAAGACGAACTGGTTACTGCATGCAAACACAGATTGCGTAGGACTTACCTCGCTCTCAAACCCCATAATGACCCGGCGGGCTAGACAAGGGCTGTAACACCCCACCTGCCGACTTTGTAATGGGTAACCCCTGCTTGCAAATGTAGACGTAAGATTTTCTTATATATCTTTTTATCGTTTCCTCTATATTTCCTTCTTCCCCCCATCCCTTCCTAGTCCTTCCACCCCAGTTCTCCTTCTTTGTCGCCGTCCTTTTCACTTTCTCACCCACCCCGAAGCAGCCCTTCCGTCCTTTGTAGCCTCAGTACCCCCACCCCCATCCCCTATTCTATGATAGCATTGGCCGACTCCGCTTTTCATAGCAAATGTGATAGACCCCAGATACTTGCTTTCTTATCCGATGGCTACCCCATTTCCGTGCTTTCTAGATTTCTTAGTGGTATCCCTGCTTTAGTTTCTCGTATATCAGTATTTTTTTTTTGGGGGGGGGGTCTGAATTAATATTTTTCGTATCAAATTGTTCATATATATCGTACGAGCATGTATGTAGTTTGTATTAGAATTTTTGTATCGTAGCGCCACCCTTATAGATAGTATTAGTATTCATTTTCGGGATTCTGAACTATTATTTCGTATTAGTTTCGGGACTCTGAATTATTATTTCGTAGTAGTTTCTTTAGCATTTTGGCCCCCTACTTGTTGGTGCGTCACTGTAAGATAGATTTGGATGATTACTACTAACTCATGCAATTCTTTCACTACAATCTCGTATTTAGTATTCCGTCCCACCTATTAAACTTTTCTGTAGATTGGCAGTACCAGTGAGAGACTTGATGATTGTTTTTTTTATATTTTTAACATTCTTATTATTCTTCTATATATTTACTCCATAATGATTTACTTATTGTTTCGACTTCCTCTCCCTCCCCCTCCCTAGTATACTTTCTCGACCTCTTATCCTTAGGATCCTGCTGTAGCTGGCACTATCAACGCATGACTGGGTTTCCTCCACTCCCTCTCCCTCTTTCTTCTACTGGCAAGTTCAGCTACCCCTTCCTTCCACAAAATGCCATGATAGAATTATGTGTCTCAGCAACAAACGTTTGATCAATCCGTGTGACAATCACTTTTAACATATATGGAATTACCCCTGAGAAGCTCGGCTATTCATATACCAGGATAAAAATGTTCATTTAGTCCAGAATTAGCCGTTGAAACGGCTTGAGCTCAGCCGTCGGGATCCTACACTTTTTGCTTTTACATTACCTCGCTGTAAACAGACCAGGCTGGTCTGTTTACAGCGAGGTAATGTAAAAGCAAAAAGTGTAAGTCAACAGTGTAAAATTAACTTCGTTTATTTATATTGGCTACTATATATATATTTCAGTGATAGCCATTATTCAACAACTATGATCTCATCATGCAGTAAGAACTTGAACAGATAAAACAGGAAAACATAATGTTGTAATGATTTGACCTGGTTAATCCATTCATATGTTCAGAATTAGAGTGTGGATTTAGTCCTCTAAGGTACCTAGTTTCGCCCGGGAAAACAGTTAAGAGAAGACGGATGAAAAAGAAATCGACTGTATTGGATGTATTGTCTGGTTTCCAGTATGAGGTGAGACTTTAATGTGTGTGTGTGTGTGAGATAGATAGATAGATAGATAGAGAGAGAGAGAGAGAGAGAGAGAGAGAGAGAGAGAGAGAGAGAGAGAGAGAGAGAGAAGGGGGGAGAGAGAGACGTAAAAAAAACAATAATAAAACTTCCTTATTAGGCTGGGGAAGTAAATTGCTGATTAAATTGTAGCATTGGCCTTGGATTCTAAATGTTGTTGAATAACCATAGTGAGTTTGATTTTTTTAGCGCCAATGGAGTCATCTGAAACCCAGTATTATACCGAATAACATTGCTTCTGAAGTGTTTAACTTCGTTAGTGTGATCTGTAAGCAATATATGGATAAAAGCTGAATGGTACTCTATATAAGGAAGTCTGACCTTTCCTCCTCAGCAACACATGCCAAGTGCCATATCCATGCTACCAATCGCGGCTTTAGGTGCATTTCTATAATTCTTCGGTGGATCATATGAAAACGCAGCTGTTAGCTAATTTATTCTCCTTTGTGCACGTCAAGTTTTCATCTCAGCTTGCATTTCCTCTTTGTGATTTTCATATTGAACCTTTGTTTGTTTTTCTTGCCTTAACCTTTCTGTTTCCTGTCTCAGGTTCTGTACACTTTCAAAAGGTTGCGATCGTGTCTTGCTGTCTTAACCTGTTTGTTTCCCGTCTGTTATTCTGCCAAATGTCACGATGTTGACTTGTCCCTTTATTCCCAATTATTTTTTTATATTTTTCGTGAGTTTCTGTTTCGCTTGAAGATTTCAACCGTTTGGCGGACATTGTAACTCCCTCGATAGATGAGCCCTTTTGGAGTGACATCATAAAATTAATTTTCTTGGAAAATATCGTGAAAAAAAAATACATATATATATATATATGTATATATATATATATATATATATATATACATATATCTATCTATCTATCTATCTATATATATATATCAATCCCTCCTAGCTGTCGTCTGTTCTACAGTGTGGATGTCATTCACTTCGCACAGAAGTTTTGTTCAAATTTATTGAGGAAATTTTGTGAGTTCAAACTTAATTTTGATACAATTGTGTAGCTTGACCCTCCGTCTGAACTGTCAGGCGGTGGGTCAGCTCATCTTTACCCCTCCTAGAGGTGAAAAACCTGTTTTAAAAAATTTGTGTAAAAAATTTCAATCGTCTAACAGAAATGTTAAACGCAGCGAACGAAAATAGTGGTGGGGGGACAGCGGTAAGAGTTGTAAGCTCGCACGCTTTAGTCCTCCCTTCCTTCCCAACTAACGTCATAGAGAAGGAAGGAAAAATTAAAATAAAAACAGACGAATCTGCGGAGAAAAAATTAAATGACGAAAACACAAATCTGGACTTGGATTCCAACAACGAAAAAAAAAAATTTGAAAAATTGCATGACAATACTAATAACACAAACAAAGACACAACAAACACAAAAATAACAGTTGAAAATAACACCATATCAGAAAACAAAGCAGACGACAAGATTTCATTTGCACAGAAAACAAAGAAATCTTTGACTTATATAGCGGAAAACATTTCAGATGTGGTACGAAGGATCACGGACGCCAAGCAATACATAAGTGAAGGAGAGAATGGTATTTTATCGGTAAAAATGTCTCAAGAATTCACGAAAGACATTGAAAGCCGAACGGTCAAGTTTCGGACCATCAACAACAGTACAAAAAAACCTGAACAGCCTTCTCAAGCAGATATCAAAACAGTACTCACAGAAGTACTTAATGAAACCACTTTCATAAGAAAAGACAGACTGTATGGAAGCCTAGCAATTATCATGAAGAACGAATCGGCGGCAAAAAATGTGCTTTGTCACCGATTCGTTCGAAAAATTTCACCTTTTATCCATCTTATATGGGGAAAAGAACTCAACGCATATGGCTGGATGCAATGATGCCAGATGTGGACTACTGCTGGCTCATAGCTGGCTTCATCGATCCAGTGAATGACAACGTGATTTCCATTGGGAAAACCACAGGCAATGCGTTCAGTGGAACAGGTATAGAGCTGGTAGTACAAATGAAGCCTGAACGCATCGCCCAAATACCCGACAGAATCCTATTAGAGGACCACGGGTATATAAACATTAGCGTGGAGGGGAGAAGGCCGTCCTGCCATATCTGTGCAGGCAGAGGGCACCTGAAGGCCGCTTGTCCCCAACTCAACAAAAAGAAAACCCTGCTACCAACACCAGCTCCACCACCACCACCACAACAGATAAACAAACAACAAAACTCAGTCCCACCCAACCCGTCCCTCAGTAAAACCACAACACCACCACAACACAAACAGTCACAACACATTACCCCAAAACAAAATACAGGCCCACCCAACCTCTCACTCAATAAAACAACACAACCACCGCAGACACAACACACAACACAGTCTAACATAGTGACATCCATCTCCTCCACAAAGAAAACCAACACGGAAACATTACCAGCAAACATACCTCTTCCCTCCAACACTGAAGATAACCCAACGAATTCGGAGGAAGAAACGGAGTCCTTCAGACAGATTAAAAGGAAAAAAAGAAAACATGTGCAAAACACACAAGGACAAACAACCCCCACCCAAATCTCAACACAATCCAACAAAACAGAAAACACCCCTCCAGCAACAAACAAAACCAAACCTGCCCCTCCCCTCTTCGAAACACTCACACCATCGGAAAAAAAGACATTACACTATACTTACATCAACAGAAACAATAGTAAATTAAATGAGCTCATATACAATAATCCTTCGGTACAAACCGAAGGTGTAAACTTTGTTTCGTCAGAAAACTACCCACATTTAAAACTAATAAAGATCCCAATGAACCTCTACCAAAAACTAAAAAAGGATTTTAAGGAGGACGTAGGACCACCCTCTGTCAAACCCATAAACCGCGTCCTACTAAAAAGCTTTCCCCCTCCCCTTCCCCTCCCCAACACAACTCCAAACACCCCAACCCCACCACACGCTGACGACCCCACACCACCACAAGACACCCCTTCACCCAACACCCCCGACCCCATGGAAGTCGTTCAACCCGAACCCCGGGAAGCGGAAAGGTAGGTCTCTACACTCTCCTTTGGCTCTGCCGCCCACATGGATGTGTTAAGAGTAGGATGTTTGAATGCACGTGGCCTGGGCTCAACTTGGAAGCAAGCAAAGCTTCTAAATGACCTCAGGTCATGTAGTATAAATGTAATGGTTATCTGTGAAACTCGAATCAGCGTCGTGCGGCAGCTGGCCCCCACCTTCGATGACTTTGAGGTGCATGCATCTCTCTGTCAACCTGGAGGTGGGGGTGGGGTTGTCGTACTGCTGCAAAAACACCTGGGTCTTGCCGTACAGGTTGTGCACTCGGACCCGGAGGGTCGTTTGTTGGTGCTAGACGTTGGCAGTAGTGAAAGTGCGGCCTTGAGACTGGTCGCCGTCTACTCCCCTTTCGGAGCTGAACGGCCCGACTTCTTCCAGCGTTTAGAGACTTTTCTGGGAACGTCGCGTTCCCTGCTTCTAGCGGGGGATTGGAATGACATCCTGGATGCACGTTGGGACTATGCAGGAGCATGTCCTAATAGAGGGGGGTGTAACAGCCTCAAGGGGTTACTCGACCGTTTTAACTTGGTCGATAGATATCGACTAGATTTTCCAACTGTGCCTACCTGGACTTGGAGAAACCACAGTGGTCAATCTAGATCGTACTTAGATAGATTCTTAGTTAGAAGTAAGGATAGGGACATATTAAGCTGTCCAGAAATGCGCACGGTTGGCTACACGGATCACAAATTAGTGACCTGCGTGGTCAATCGCGAGAAAATACATAGACAGGGTCCCGGTTACTGGAAACTTAATTTGTCTTTACCGGCAAAAGAGACTTACAGAAACCAGATTAGCAGATTAGTTAAGGAGAGGTTGATGGGTGCAATCGTCAACAACCGATGGTGGGCATCTCTCAAAAGAGAGATTAGAACAGAATCAATAAGTTATAGCAAGATGTTAGCTGCCGATAGGAATAGAAACGAGAAAGAATTAACAGGTAAATTAGAAGAGGCAATCAAGACCGAAGATGTGGCCAGAGTGCTGGCATCGAGGACGGCCTTGAACCAGTTTTTCGATGCAAAGCACGAAGGCTGCGTCATTCGAAGTAAAATACGTGCTCTAGGTAATGAGGGGGCCAAAGCCGTTGGATGGGCCCGCGTGACAGAAGCTAAGAGTGGAAATCGATCCACCATCCGGTCGTTGCAAGACGAAGATGGACGGGTGATCCGGGAGCCTAAGCAGATGTGCGAGGCCTTTCAAAGGCACTTTGCCCGATTGTTCGGGGGAGGCGAGGGTTCGGGCGGGGGCGTGGATTTCGGTCCATACCTCGACGGCCTGCCGCGTCTCTCGAGCGAAGAGGCAGAGTCCTGCGAGGGACCAATCTCGGCTGATAAGATCGGAGATGCGCTGAGCCAATGCAGCAGACGCAAATCTCCAGGTCTCGATGGTATACCTTACGAACTTTATTTAGCAATGCCGGTCTTCTTCTCCGAACTCCTCGAAGCGGTCTACTGCAATTGGCAGCAGAACGGGAGAATTCCTTGTTCTGTAGCCAAGGGCGTAGTCACGCTGGTGAGGAAGGACGAGAACAAGGGGGATAGTATAAATAATTTTCGGCCCATAACCCTGCTAAACACAGAGTTAAAGATTTTGGCCAAGGTGTTAGCAAAGAGGTTGGCGCTTGTCGTGGGTGGCCTGGTGGGAGATGCGCAGACATGTGCTATCCCATCCAGGTCCATTCACGATAACCTCCACCTCATGCGATACATCATAGAGAGGGTTGGCAACAAACCCGGCTTCGGTGGGGCCCTGATCAACTCGGATCAGTCTAAGGCCTTCGATAGGGTCGACCATGGTTACCTGGATGCGGTGCTAGCGGCGGCTGAGTTCGGTCCTGTTTTCAGAGGCTGGATCACTGCCCTACATAGCAACCACATCTGTTCTAGGATCAAGGTGAACGGCTACCTTTCGAAGCCGTTCGAAATCACACGATCCATTCGACAGGGGTGCCCTCTCTCCTCCCTTCTGTACGTATTGACTCTCGAGCCTTTACTGAGGAAGTTGGAGCTGTTGCAGGGTATCCCCCTGGAACCAGGATTGAGCAAAGCGGTGTCGGCCTACGCCGATGACGTAACAGTAATGGTATCAACCGACTCGGAGATCGAGGCGATCGGTACCTTACTGGAGGAGTACGAAAGGTTGTCAGGAGCGAAACTGAACAGGGAAAAATCCATCGGGCTGCAACTCGGAACGTGGAGAGGCAGACCGATGCCTCCTGACGGTGTCGTCGGACACTGGACGGAGGGCCCGGTAAAGTTGCTTGGGGTCTGGTTTGGACCGGACCTCCAGGTGGAAAAGAACTGGAACGAGGTTACGAACAAGGTGTTTGCACTAACCCAGAAATGGGCCAAGTGTAAGCTGTCCCTAAAAGGCCGGGCGGAGGTGGCGAACATTTACATAGCGTCCGTCACTTACTACCGCCTGACTGTCGTGCCTTGCCCTAAGGAAACACTCACCAAAATGGAACGCATGCTCTTCCAATTTCTTTGGAAGAAGCGTCCTCCTATGGTGAGAAGATCCATCTGCTGCCAACAACCTTCGAAAGGAGGACTGGGGATGCCGTGGTTGATGATGCGTAGGCACGCATTAAGGCTACGGCACCTACAGGTATTCCTCACTATTCAACCGGTGTGGGCTCCGTTCGTGAAACGAGCCTTTCCGAGACTCGTCTCGCTCACCGAGCTACAGTCCTGGGTCAAGCAAAGATCCGGAAAACTGGGAGACTGGCACACTGAGTATGCTCAGGCGCTCAGGGCTCTCTGGCAAGCGGGCCAGGCCATCGGTGGAGAATCCACCTCATCATTCTATAGAGGGCTGGTGGCTAGCAGGGGCGATGACACCCTTGGAGAGTCGCTGGACATGGAAGAAGACGAACTGGCCAGCCTGTTCGGTAGGACTTTCGGCCCAGGACCAATGGACAACTTCCAGAAGTCACTGGCCTGGCAGTGCTACCGGGGGGCTCTACCCGTTCGAGAGAGGCTCTACAGACACGGGCGCCCGGGCAGGGATCCCTCAAAAAAGATTTGCCCTAGATGCGTGCGTCACGAAGAAACCGTTGCGCACGCATTGGTGCAATGTCCGGGCGTGGCTGATCTGTGGGGCTACGCCGAACAACTGCTGTCGCGGGTGGCGCCGATTAAATTGACCGCCGAGTCCGTGATGACAATCAAACCGCCTCCCCTCTTCACAAAGGAAGCAAAGGCGGTTTTTCTGTGCGTAATAGCCATGTTGAAAGAGGTTGTTTGGTGGACACGATTGAAAGGTCTGAGGTCAAGCAACTTCCTCTCTGGCCATAGTCTGGTCTACTTCTTCCGATATCACTTCGGAAGAAGGATAAGAATGGAGAGAGAGGTGCTTGGCCACAGGCAGTTTTATGAAAGGTGGGTGATAGTGGCGAGAATGGCTCGTGTAAAAGGGCCTTCTCTGTATACCATCCTGTAGGTAAAGAAGTAAAGGAGAGGGGAGCACCTTCTCCATGTGCTCCCCGGGCAAAGGATTGCACACTTTTTCGGGGGTGTGTGCAACCCCCATCACGTCCCCTCCCTTTTGAGGTTATTTTCGATTATTTTCATGTTACACCCTTTTTACTCGATTATATGTAAACTCCCCCTTTGTATTTGTCCCTTCTTTTTATGCCTTTATGGTAAATAAAGAAATCTATCTATCTATATATCAATCTATCTCTATCTCTCTTTAGGTGTGAGTTTTTTGTATATGTGTGCATGGGTATATGTGTGGGTGTGAGAGTTGTTTTCGTGTGATTAAACCAAACAGCCAACCAATAAACATCTCTCTTTTATATTGCATACCATGTATATATATATATGTATACATATATATATGTATATATATATATATGTATACATATATATATGTATATATATATATATATATATATATATATATATATATATATATATATATATATATATATATATATATTTATTAAAATAACAGATTAAAGTTTAAGCAAAGAATCGCTGCTTTCACCCTTAACGGGATATCAAATTAAGTATGTGTGTGTCTGTGTATTCCCTATAGGGGCCTACATCTTATGAACGATTTTCATGAAACTTTACAGGCTCATAGATTAGTCACCGGGGAGTGTTTGCTATATATCAGCGTATCGTTTTTTTTTTATTCCGGTGTCATTCTGCAGATAAGAATAACATTTTTGTCTCTAGCTCCCACATTTTGCCACCGATTTCATTCAAATTTTAAAGCAGAATGGAAGTTATCATTGCACATCCTGTAATTGCTTTATATTAAATATTTCCACTTTTTCGGCTCTAGTTCCCACATTAATCAACCTACTTTGTTCAAATTTTACACAACGCTAGACCTGATTATTTCACGTCTTAAAGCAGCTTAACATTTTGATTTTTTTTTCAGGAACGGCGGGGGAGCGGCTTAAATATTCGAAAATACCACCTTTTCGCTCAAATTTCCACCTTTTTGGCTCTAGCCCCACATTTTTCAGCCAATTTCGTTCAAATTCGAAACTACGGCTCCACCTCACATATATATCAATTTATTTGGTTAAACTTTTATACTACGATAGAACCTATTATTTCTCATCTTATAGTAGCTTTACAATTTGCATTTTTTCTTCAGGGAAGGTGACCTATCATTAGCTACCACATTTTTCAACCGATTTCGTTCAAATTCGAAACTTCGGCTCCCCCTCACACATAAATCAATTTATTTGGTTCAACTTTTATACTACGATAGAACCTATCATTGCACATCTTATAGATGGTCAAAGGTAAAACGATGGCCACTGACGTCTGAGCTTTTAGATGTGTATTTGAGAATTCATCGGTTTCCAATCAAGTAGCGTGAGGAAATTTGGCTTAGTGTTACAGGTCATTACCTCCCTCCCCCAGCATGCCCCTTCGTTAGTTACCCGCGTTTCTCAGTGATAGAGGTCATCACCACCCTCCCCCGCATGGCCTGTGTGTGGCCATAGATGAGTCATCGAGAAGCAGTCGCTAAGATCAACACCTTTTCATCAAAGCAGATATTATTTTACCTACCAAGGCAACGCTGGGTACTGCAGCTAGTATATATATATATATGTATGTATGTGTGTGTATGTATATACATATATATAGAGAGAGATAGAGAGATAGATATATGCATATATATATAGTGTGTGCGTATATATATATGTGTATATATATATATATATATATATATATATATATATATATATATATATATATAGACAGAGAGAGAGAGAGAGAGAGAGAAAGAGAGAGAGAGAGAGAGAGGGAGAGAGAGAGACCGAGAGAGAGAGAGCGAGAGAGAGTGAGGGACAGAGATAGACAGACAGACAGATAGATAGATATGAATTGATAGTTGAATAAATCCGGTAAAATGTTCCAAATGGGAAAAAGACGAGACAGAGGCCCCCGCAAATCGAAATATATGTTCCTTTCCTAACATGTGTCTCTATCCATACTCTTCGATCTCTAGTGTTATTTTAGCAATTCTCGCAACTTTTATAGTTAGGCGTCGAAGCTATTATAGTGAAGTCAGCGTTTGATCACTCACAATTCAAAATTCGAAACTTCCCTAAATCAATATTTCGTAATTATATATACATATGTATCTGTGTGAGTGTCCATCTATCTCTGGTTTGTGTGTGTTGACTTTAGAATAATTGATTTCACCGCGTTATCTATACGTACTGTAAATGGCCTATTTAAAAGAGAATTTATATTTTACAGTCTGAAAAACTATATTATTTCCGTCTATCATTGTGAGTTGATTGTACGATTCCAGATTTGTCGCCTCATTTAGCTTTTGGCTAGCTTTGTGGGGAAGGAGTTCCGAATATATAAACTCGTTATTTACTTCTAAATAAATTAGTCGAGTGTCAAGTTATAAATCTATTTTTCATGTCATCTTATGAAGAAATCTGCTAAAGTTTGCCGTGGTAATTTATTATAAAGCAACTTCCTGTGTACAGTTTGGGCTATAATGCATTACCAGCAGCAGCAACCGTTGAGTCTCTGAAAATGCAATAAAATTCTTGTTGGATAATATCTGCTGAGGAAGCCCTTGTGATGGTCTTATACCATACAATACGATACATAATATGCATTGTGTATTATGCATTTCTGAAGTAAACGCAGAAACCACAACAGGCCCAGTTAAATGATGTTTACCAGGGTTGTATTGTTCTTATTCTCTGATTTTACCACGTTACCTATGCCTCCTGTATGTAGCTCTTTAATAATCGAATTTTTAGTTTTCACTTTGAGATGTCTGTCTAATGTTGTGTGTTGAGAGAGAGAAAATTGTTCAAGACCTCGACGGCGGAGCTCAAGACGTTTCGTCGTCTATTTCTAGACTGAATTTAGTCCAGAAATAGCCGTCGGGGTCTTGAACAATTTCCTGTTACCCACTCTACTACTCTCAGTGTGGATTATTCTGGTGCGTTATCGTCCACTTGTTTCCTTACCACACCTCCTTCGTTATATATATATATACATATATATATATATATATATGTATATATATATATATATATATACATATACATACATACACAAAACTGATATAACAGAGGTTTTCAAAAATGTCTTGCAGCTTCCACCAAATATTGCATCGCCAGGGATTTATAACATCGAAACATATGGAAATATATGAACATGTCATTAGTCATTATAACTGCCATTATAACAGGCAAAGCAAATCCCGCCGAGGTTTACTTTGCCTTTCATCCTTACGGGGTTGATAAAATAGAGTACCAGTAATGCACTGGGTAATTGCTGGCCTTGTGCCTAAAAGTTGAAACATTTATAACTTTGATAACTTTGAAAAGTTTGATTTGGAAACCATGGCCCTCTCAAGTAGAGAGTTATTGTTTTTTGAGACATATCCGGGAGTAAGGTATTTATCCTGAAATTCAAAATTCAAACTTTAAGGTATCTATTCGTTTTTCTATGTGTTTTGCTCTGATGTTTAAGTGTGTGGAACCAGTTGAGGTGAACATATCATGATGTAATGTTGTTATGTGAGGTGAGCTTGATTCTGTTGTAGCCGGATAGCACGAGACCCAAAGCTTAGGTGTATTTTACATATGATACCATCATCATTTAGACAATGTTCATGACATTATTGGAGTAATTAGACCTTGAGGTTTTCCAGACGATCCCAATAATCAAGGATTTTCATGACGTCAATCTTTTTTCTGTCATTGACCTTTGAGCTGCTTCAATTTTCATAAAGCCTTCGTGTTTCGAGACTACTGTGAACAATATTATTCAAGGTGCGGCCGAGCAAAAGTGGGGAAGAGAAGAATAATGGTGTAGATATCTCTCGACTGCAGTATCCAAGAATAAATCCTGCAGGCCATGTCAGGGTATGAGTTAGAATTTATGCTCATTCAGTATATATTGCATTTTTATGCACATAACAAGTAGATCCAATTGAAGGATGTCCTGTCTCCCACTCCATTGATGAACTCTGGAGCTTGGAATCATCTGCAAAGATTCTTAATTTGCTGTGCTTGATGACTTCAATTATGTCATTGATATAAATAAGGAAGAGGATTAGATGCAACACAGTGTCTTGTGGGGCACCACACAACTGACCTTGGCTGAATTAGATTGTATTCATTCCACCACAACATGTCGTGATGTTGTCAGGAAATACTTTATCCATTTTATGGATTTTCAAAGACACCAATGCTGGATAGATTTTCAACGGGATGTTGTGATCAATCATGAGAAAGGCCTCGCTTAAATCAATGTATATATGTCATCAGTGTTGGAACCCTTTTTCAATGATTTAGAATAACATGGAAATGATTGATAGCATTTACAGGTATCCGTTCCCTAAGAGAGGTTACAATCTCGACAGATATGTTAAGCTTCGGTATACCAGTTTGACTATGAGAAACTGCAATTAAATCTGACTTCGAATATATATATATATATAACGAAGGAAATGTG
>OZ024743.1:16281471-16328971 GCA_964016885.1 Eledone cirrhosa | reverse complement strand
ATATATATATATATATATATATATATATATATATATATATATATATATATATATATTTTTTTTATATATATATATATATTTATATACATGAATAATTTAGTGAAGAGTTTCTGTTATAGGAGAAATTAAAAAGATACATGTAATAATAATAAATCGGTTTCTAAGCGAAAATCTTTGTTTATTGATTCTGTCTATTTCCTGCCCCTAAATATCTCTGGAGTTAAAGTTCAAGGTCACAGACAGTGTCATGAGTTTAAACTATTTGCAACAGCCATTCTATACTTCCTCTAGGCATGATACAATAACGATTGTTTGTTCAGACAAACATTGATGAAAATAGATATAGCTCAACCGCTCCAGCTTTACGGCTGTTTGATTTGTGACAAAATGCATCGAAGTGTAAAAATACTTACTCAAGAAATTGAATATGCAAACACCGAGATTTTCTTCTATTTTATTCTATCTATTCTACCATGAAATATGTGTTACTTACATAGATACATGTAAAAGCAAGATGGCTAAGTGGTTACATTTATTGTTCAATAATCATGAGAACACGATGGATGTCAGTTTGCATTACCTCTTATGTTTTATTAATTCAAAACTTTGACAGTAATAATTAATATATTATTCCAAGCTCCTATCAATCAAATCATCCTGTCTACATTAAACATTGTCTATCTAGGACAACATCATCATGTTTATAATTCTGTGTTTAAGACAAAAGGTTATGATTTGAAAAGGTTTGGGTATTGATGTCTAGGTGTATGTTTTCTATATGATGAAGGGATGAGTAAATACAAAGAAATTGGATCCATTTTTATCTAATTTCAAGAATTTTGTATTTCTCTTGTAGTTCAACACCAACGCCAATTTTTACTTTATTTTTATTTTTATTTTTATTGTTTATTCATTATATAACACATTTGATTAGTAATACATTCCATAACCCATGTCGTTTATTTCTAATTAATTTATTTTGTTTTTGTTTATTTTACTTAGCTATGCTTATAGTTTTATGCAAACCTTCCTACGTATCCACAATGAGTCACGAAAATCCTGTCTCTTCACTTCTCACATTCTATTTTGAACAAATCTATATTGGATTTATGCTTTCTCGTAGTTTTCTGTTCAGTATATTATATTCTTAAAATAACTGAGACATTACTCCAAACTTAGACATTATATTTCATCATACGTCTCTTATCTGGATTTCAACAACAAAGTTTTCCTGTCAGTATGTATATAGCATTCATTTTTCTAATCTTCTGTAGTCTTTCCGTTCTCTAATTTCTTTCAACCAACAGCAAATCAATAGTGTATTGCCCATCACTGAAGACATGTACCTTATTTCACTCAGCATGTAACGCCATTATTGACAGGTAACTTCGACAGAATTACATAACAGGGTTACGTAGAAAAAAAAACACCTACCACCACAGCTGTTGCTACTACCATGACTACACCTCTCTATATATACACAAGAGTTTATTTTTCCAGTCTACTTCTCATACAGGAAGATGAAACAAACTTTCCTCAACACTTAATTTTAATTGTTTAATTTTTAGTTTTAATTCTTATTAATACTTTTTAATTGTCATACTCAACATTTGATAATAGGAATTTTACTAATACATCGAAACCGGTTATACTTTTTATACATTATAAAACTATTTTTTTAAAGAATTGACCCTCTCATTTTTTCAATAATATCACTTTGACAAATCAAAGAAGGAAAAAAGGAAAGAAAAACAGACACCATTACATATATTTTCCCTACTATTTCCAATTTCACCTTCTCTCTTTCTCTCTCTCTCTCTCTCTCTCTCTCTCTCTCTCTCTCTGTATTATATATGTTTGTGTGTGCGTGGGTGAGTGTGTGTTTGTGTGTGAGTGTTTGTATCATTTAGCACTTGAACATAAAGCACTATGTTTTGAATAGTTCCATAAAGGAAAAAAGTTTAAAGCCTCCATTAAATGCATGATAGAATAATCTTTTAAGAAACAGGACATAATTCAATGTCAATCTTCCTTATTTATGAACATAAATCTCACTACAATCTCTGTACAAATGTCAGCACTCACAACCTTCCATGAGCCTTTATTGAAACATCTTAGATAATACAACCAAATTAACACCAAAACGCCTAGGCATTTTGTTTAATTGTGGAAAAATAACTTAGCCTTTGTCGGCATGGTTTAGCCTTTGTCAGAATGATTTATTAAAATGTAATATTTTCAGCTACCAGTGAAATGCAGAGTTCAAATTGACCTTGAAGAATATTTAGAAGTGAATATATGAAATCAAAATATCATATTTATGCGACCCTAATATATTTAGGGTTTTGGGCTGAACTTCCAATGTATATATGAGGATTCATAAATATATCTTGTTCTTCCCATCTAAAATATTGTGTAAGGAAATACATAATTTCTTCATTAGACATAATTGTTTCTACTATTGGCACAAGACTAGCAGTTACTCAGTACATTACTGGTACTTTTTTTTATTGACCCGTAAGGATGAAAGGCAAAGTTAACCTCGGCGGGATTTGAACTCAGAATGGCAAGGGCCGTAACTCTATGCGTCAAAGCATAGCGTCCGACTCTCTACCGATACTGCCAATTTTTAGACATAATGCCGATAAATTATCGAGAAATAAATACAATAGTATTTTATGTTTATTTGATTAGTAAAAGTATTAATATATTAGTTGGCATTGATTGAAAACAAATCGTATAATTGTTCTTCATTTGATAATCATTGAATATTTGTCTGTTTGTTCTGATTGTTGTTTGTGAGTAAGTTGTCAATAACAGGGAAATTAATTTTGTAATGTCTAAGTAACTTATTTCTACAAATTTTTTTGTTATTAAAAAGTAAAAATGTGTGATTTTACTGAGTGATTTTCAATTTTTTTTCTTCCTCACCCGGGGCACTAACACTTTCAATGGCAGTAAAATATACCTAGTCAGTAAAATATACCTATTAATATTGCCATAAAAATCCTTATTGGTTACCGTAGAATTATAGACATGCGCTGACGAAATCACTTATATTTCTATTCGTGCAATGGGGCTTATACTAACAGGTTCAGGGACATAATTCTGTTCAACACAGAGTTACGGATTTCAAACAGGTGTTCGTCGAAAGATCTGAGCTTCTGGTTGACATCCTGGTCTAAGGAATAGAGAAATAGAGAAATAGGTAATATTCGGCAGATTCAGCCACGAAAGACTAAACCTCATGCGATATTTTATTGAGCAGGTCAATAAGTCCGCTTCAGCTGGGTTTCGATATGTTCATATCAGTTTATTCAACATGAGGTTGTTCAACGCAACCTATTGGATTTCCTAAAAGCAGCTGCATTTAGTTACACCATGGAATAGACTCATATTTCTATTTCTACTCTCTTACTGGTTTCAGACATTAGACTTTGACTATGAAAAGTCACTAGCACCAATAATTTAATTCAATTATATCAACCAAATTCCTTTTGCAGTTACTCTTGTTATCGACATTTTGTTATCGAATCATTCGATCTAAGCGTACTGACTGAATACCACAAGAAATGTGTACTGACTAACAGACACACACACTCACACACACACACACACACACACACATTTATACATATCTTTGAAGTGCCGGTGACACGAAGAGCGTTGAGACCAGAAAGGTGTACTACTCTATACATGAAACAGAGCGGGTAAAAAGAAGGGTTATAGCTTCCTTTATATACATATCTACTTATATATATATATATATATATATATATATATATATATATATATATATAACACGCGTGTATATCTACTTAAATATAGGTGTATTTATACACATGCGAATAAACCTAAGAAACCTTACAAATGTGCACACTTTCTGACAACTCTGCACACATACACGTGTACATAAGAATGCACCCAAACACATATAAATACACCCACCTGAATGCAGAGGCATATGCATACACATGTACAGATTAGTAAAGCGGTCGCCAACATTTCGGATCACTGAAATCCTAATTTTATCCCTCAGACCACAAAAAATATTTTTATTTACAAAGATAAATACATTAAGATTTTTCTGAGGTCCAGCAACATTTCCTCGCGGATCACTGGTTGGCGACCGCTGCACTAGTATATACATACACAATCCTGCGATATAACAAGCCGAAACTGCAGGTTGCTCAGTTGGGTGTTTACCTCTTCAACTTACCTACTGTGTGTCTTAACAACATCGCAGACTCTATATATATGTGACTTAGTAGGTAGAATGTTTTACCTAAAATAGTGTTGCTGCTAGTTGGATTCCCAGACCGGGTGATAAGTTGTCTCCTTGAGTAAGAAACACTCTATGAATTAGGCAAATAATCCACTGAATACCGAGATAAGAAGACAGCGTAACATGAGGGACGTGAACGTACACCTGTCGTATACTACTGCTGTGCTACAATTACACCCAAATGGAGCAAATCACTCTTTCACCTTTTTTTTTATATAGAGTACTATCACCTTTATTTTCCATTATAGAGTATTATCAATCAGCAAGAAATCTAAATAAACCATCTTTTAGAAGTTTTAAACGAATTACGAATGATGCATATTAAGTTAAATTAGAGTTATCTGCTACAACGCACGTTCTTTTTTTTTTATTATGAAACATAATTTAATAAATTCTGTAGACGGAACAACGATTAAAGTGGCATACGTAAGAACTGAACGGTAAACAGCCGCACGGCATATAACATATGGGCATATGTGAGAAAAGGTTCATGCAATAAAATTGTTAAATTAAAGTAACTCAGTATATTCGAAATGTGTACGTCACACAACGTTTCTAAACGTAGATTGTATATATATATATATATATATATATATGTGTGTGTGGGGGGGGGGGTATGTATGTCTGTGTGTCTGTGTGTCTCTGTGTGTGTGTGTGTGTGTGTGTGTGTGTGTGTGTGTGTGTGTGTGTGAGACAGTCAGGCTGTAACGCGCTCACACCCACATATGAGTGCATTTCTATATATACACTCTCACACGTACACTCTCGCACTGTGAAAAACCAAATTCAAAAAATAGAATTTCATTTACAACGCTACTGTTGCCATCCCCATAAAATGTGTCTCTAGCTTACGATTCCCCTCTTCGCTACGCCCACCTTGACCAGTCCACTAACACAATTGAAACTACCACCACTGCTGCGGCGAATAACATGACTACACACCTCTCTCTATATACACAAGAGTTCATTTTTCCAATCTCCTTCTCAGCAAGGAAAATGAGAAAAAACCTTGCCTCAACACTTAATTTTACATTTTAATTTTTAGTTTTAATTATTTTTAATTGTAATACTCAACATTTGATGAGATGAATTTTACTAATACATCAAAACAGGTAATACTTCATATACATGATAAAACTCATGTTTCCAATAATGTCATTTTGACGAATCAAAGACAGAAAACAAAAACCCAGACACGTAAATATATTTTCCGTGCTATTTCCAATTTCACCTTTTCTCTATAACCACTGTTTTGTATAGAACCTTACTTCCCCTTCATATTATATATATATATATATATATATATATATATATATATATATATATATAATTGAAAAAATGAAATTTCATTTCTCACCCTTAGTGCGGCTGATACTTAAATGTAAGTATATATACGTACATACATATATGTATACAGACGTACAGTAGTATGTATATACATACATACATGCACGCATATATATATATATGTACGTATGGATTTACCGAACAATTACTATAATGCTCGGTTTGTTTGTAAACAAACTGCCCGAAGTATTAGCCGTACAGTGTTCGGCAACCATCGCTGCCCTATTTGTTCAACACTGACAAAGGACTGATGAACTTGCTTCTAGCTTATTAGCTGTCATCAGCCCGTATACCTTCCTGACAGTTGTTTGAACGTTTGAAAGTATATACTTTCCTTATGCATATTAACGGCTGAGCTGCCTAATTTGCATATCGAGTGAGTTAGACGGCCGGGCGTGCCGAAAACGATAAATGGAGAAAATGAAATTTCATTTCTCACTCTTAGTACGGCTGATACTTAAATGTAAGTATGTATACGTACATACTTATATGTATACAGACATACAGTAATATGTATATACATACATACATGCACACAAATATATATGTATGTATATATATATATATATATATATATATATATATATATATATATATATATATATATATACACACATATATATATATATATATATATATATATATATATATATATATATATATATATATATATATATATATATATATATATATATATATATATATTATATATACATATATATATATATATATATATATATATAAAACGAAGGAAATGTGGTAAGGAACCAGGTGGACCATAACGCACCAAAGTACTCAATACTTGGGGTAGTAGAGTGGGTAATAGGAACCAGTAAGACCCCGACAGCTGAGCTCAAGCCGAATTAGCCGTCGAAACGGCTTGAGCTCAGCTGTCGGGGTCTTACTGGTTCATATATATATATATATATATATATATATATATATATATATATATATATATATATATATTGATACACTGATCATTTATTCTTATGGAATCCAAGCCCCTCAACTTCCCTTAGATAGCTCTACTAATCTTCATATAACACCTCGATTCACTAGTTACCTTGATTCCGTAGTGGCTAAACACCAACCACCAAGTTGTGGTACATAATTGCCCCAATGACGCCTACGGATAATGATTACATGATTGAGAATAGACTTACTTCTTTCTTGTCTATTTTGCGCCAGTAATTGTGAGTGCCATGTGTCAGTGAACGTGGCTCGTGACGATTTTAAACGGAAATCATATCTATTTTAATGTGTTAAATATTAAATTCATTCTCTATAATTGTTTGTGACAAACTCCAAATATACTTACTGTGTGGTGTGTGTGTCTGTAGAAATAGTCTTTGTTTAGTTTCCTGCTACATCGGGATAGGATGGGTTATGTGACAATAATTAAGAAAATATAAAATAAAATAATAATTGTTTCTACTTTTGGCACAAGGCCAGCAATTATCCCAGTGTATTACTGGTACTTTATTTTATCGACCCCTTAAGGATGAAAGGCAAAGTTAACCTCGGCGGGTTTTGAACTCAGTCCGTAAAGGGACGTAACTGTGCTGCAAAGCATGGCGTCTGACCCTCTACCGATACTGCCAATCCACCGCCCCTGTCAGCAAAATGAACAAGTACGTTACCTGTGTGTTTGGATAGTTTCTCGTTAGGATTTGTTCAGACGTGGTTTGCGTTTTTGAATAATATTATTAATGTATACATACATTATCGGTGGATTGGCAGTATCGGTAGAGGGTCGGACGCATTGAGTTACAGCCCTTGCCATTTTGATTTCAAATCCCGCGGAGGTTAACTTTGCCTTTCATCATTACGAGGTCGATAAAATAAAGTACCAGTTATACACTGAGTAATTGCTGGCCTTGTGCCAAAAAAGTAGAAACAATTATTAATGTATACATGCATACACACACGCGCGCATATATATATATATATATATATATATATATACAATTTGTTTTGCAAGGTTTTTCATATGAAATCGTGTGTCGAAACAAATATTCTTATACTTGGGGAGGGTCATATTATTATAATATTGTAATATTGCCATAAATAATAACAAAACACACTAACTCTTTGGTTTGGGTAGATCTGCCGTCGGGGTCCTGAATCTTTATCTATTACCCACTCTACTACGCAAAGTATTGAGTACTCTGGTGCGTTATGGTCCACCTGGTTCCTTACCACCCTTCCTTCGTTATATATATATATATATATATATATATGTGTGTGTGTGTGTGTGTGTGTGTGTGTGTGTGTGTGTGTGTGTGTGTGTGTGTGTGCGTTAGACCTACAACCAGGCATCTGTGATACTCTCAACGCCTGACCAGTTTCAGCACCCCTCTTCTATATATATGTATATACACCGATTTTAACTCTGGAAAACAATCCAAATGAAACGGACCTGTTAACAGCATTGATTGCTTCGAACAGCGCGCCACCTGTAACTGTTGTTTCACACGTAACTAGCACACACATGTATATATATTTATATATATACGTACCAACAAAGAAGGGTGCTAGAAATAGCAGCTACATTTTCCTTTAATCACAAATCATCTTACAGATGATATAAACATTGGACAATATGTTTCTCTGTACCCTTTCATTAGGAGAATTATGAAATTGTCACGACTGGAATGGCGTTGAGTTTGCGTATATTTTACCATCACTGATCTAAAGCTAAAGAACATATAAAAGAGTATATCCAGTAATAACACATATTCCTTTACCAATCCTACAATATTCTCACATCTTTTCACATAAGTTTCTGTAACGAACAACATTTTTTGCTCTACACATACATACATACATACATACATACATACATACATACATACATACATACATACATACATACATACATACATATATATATATATATATATATATATATATATATATATATATATATATATATATATATATATATATATATATATATATATATAGTAACGAGTAGGACCCCAACGGCTGAGCTCAAGCCGTTTCGACGGCTAATTCTGGACTAAATTTAGTCCAGAATTAGCCGTCGAAACGGCTTGAGCTCAGCCGTCGGGGTCCTACTCCTTCCTATTACCCACTCTACTACCCTAAGTATTGAGTACTTTGGTGCGTTATGGTCCACCTGGTTCCTTACCACATTTCCTCCGTTATATATATATATATATATATATATTTACCATGATTTTATAAAAATTGTCTGGTTCTATTGTTCCGTTCAACAGAGTAAAGGGGTAAACAAGTATACATATATATATATATATATATATATATATATATATATATATATATATATATATATATGTGTGTGTGTATACTTGTTTACTCCTTTACTCTGTTGAACGGAACAGTAGAAGCAGACAATTTTTATAAAATCATGGTAAATCAAGTCAATATATTCTTGTGGGCATTTTCAGAAACTCCTAGTCTAACTACATCATCTTCTCTTAAGTGAAATTATAAGTCCCTCTTTTAAAGCAAGTCATTGTTATACTGAGACACCCGATGTCTCAGTATAATATTTCATATGTATTTATTATATATATGTGTGTGTGCGCGCGTATGTGTGTGTCTGCGTGTGCGTGTGTGTGTGTGTGTGTGTGTGTGTGTGTGTATGAGTGTATGTGTGTACGTATGTGCGTGTATGTTACCAAGAAAATAAACATTTTATTTTCTGATGATATCTTTTTGAGAGTGAATGACTTGTCGCTAAGATAGAGATATGGTCGTATAAAATGATTTGCTTATCAGTTCTTGTCGAAAGTCATGAATTGATCAGTGTTCAAAACCCTGACCTTTCACTTATGTAACATAAAACGAGATGAAATTTGTAAGCAAATGTATTTGATGATGCCGTTATGTAGATTGTTTGTTTCTTTGTGTTTTTTTTTCCTTTCTTGTTGATGATGATCAGTACCATGTCGGTCCTGTACGAGCGACCTATTGCAGCTACAACGAAATTGTTTTCCTTATTCTCTTTTTTTTTTTTCTTTTTTGTTATTCTTTTGCAAACATGGTATATAAAAGAAACTTATGTATACTGTCATTGTTTTCTGTTTGTTTATTTGTTTGTATTTGTAGCTTCAAATTGAGTGCGATGATATAGCTGCTATATCGAGTAGATCACACAATTGAATAAATGTTTCCTTTGTAGATCAAGACATTAACTTTTTAGTAAATAATAACTACGATTTCAAAACATTTAATGAAATTAAAAAATTACAACAGAAGATACTTTTAAAAGATGGAAAATATAGTCATAGGGAGATGGTAAGCAGTGCCTACTGAGCCACCCTATCAAACAGTGTAGCGCTAGTGCCAAATAGATATAAACTATTTGTATTTAACGTTATCCATCATCATCATTATCTCATATTCTCTTTATAATAGTGAATGGTTGGACGGAGATGGCCAAGGATCAGATATTTAATGAGAGCTGCGAGATCTCACACAGTTTTCACAAACCTAATTACATTCGATGATATAACCCGAGATAATGGATGTGTTGTTACGAATGTTGCTTCGCAAATAAGTTTTCTGTTTGTTTTTCATTGACTTTTCAAGTGATTTCCAGCATAGCTTTTGTTGACTAATGAAATGTTAATGAAGCTTCTTTGGTAGAAACGATGCGGTATACGATCTATATTAGTGGAGATATTAAATACTGGAGATAAACACCAATAAAATTGCATTACACATAATTGATGTTATTTATGTTCGTGTTACACAGATATTCCCTTGTCACTTGCATCATTGTAAAACAACGACTGATTTTTACGTTGTAAACATATATCTAACGGGAATATTGCTCACAAAATTATGACACAAAATATCTATCGAAAATTATTTTCTAAATTTCCTCAAATCTTTTGTCATATTGATTGTTATCTCACGAGATATGTCTTACTTCTTCTAAGCATATCTTCCACACGACCACACGAACTGAAAATGATAGGTGGCCGGGAGGGACCAGATTTTGTGGTTACAGATACATATGATTAAAAACAGTGAATGACATAAAAGAAAGGTAAGTATTCGGAGAATTCATATATTCATTTATCTTTCAAATGATTCCTATAGGTGGACAGAGGTCATGTTGCTGGACGGCCAGCAAATATCATTACGATAGTACGTTCTCTGCTATTTATTTAACTAAATAAGCGCATTGATTTTAGTAACATACACACACACACACACTCATACAAACACACACACATAAATGCTTTCATACATATATGCATGCATCCATACATACATGCATACATGAAAATAAAACCTGCCATCAAATTAGAGCAAAACCGGCCTGATATTGTTGTTTTAGACCACACATTGAAAACGTGCTCTGTTGTAGTGATCAGCTGCCCAGTTGATGTAAACGTTGTAAGAAAATTAAAAAAAGAGAAGGAGGACACCTACTGACCAGTGATAAGGAGTTTGCAGATACAGTATCCAAGATACACTTCAACATCATACCCATCATTATTGGACCTATAGGTTATATACCAACACGATTGGACCAAAGTATAACTGAACTTGGATTTGTGGACAAAGAGCGCAGCTCCCTAATTCATAGACTACAAATGGCTGCGATTGCTGGCACCTTCAGGATTTGCAAAAGATTATTGTGATGCAAGGGATGACAATTTCATTTCTGTTACAACCTTGCCACCAGGAAGGTGGCTGGTCAGAAATGTACACGAAATTAAGAGAAAGTGAAACATAAAGTATGTATGTATCTGTATCGGGTGACTATTGAGTGCTACTGGTAACATGTTTCCCAGTACAACCTGTCACATGGTCGGGCGGTCGGCGATTAAACCGGTAACCTCACCAAGTTTACTTAGTGAGTAGGGCGATTTTGGACATTCTGTAGGACAACAAAAAAACAAGACAAAGGGCGGAAGAACTCATAAGAGTGAACGGCCATTGAAAAATGTGTAAATATGTATATATATTTATGCATCTTTATGTATGTATGTATATATATATATATATATGTGTGGGGGGGGGGGGTTGTACATGTATGCATGTGTATGTATATGCGCGGGGGAATATAAATAATTGGGCTGGATACACGATCGCGCTGTTAAACCACTGGGAGGAGTGAAGGACCATTAGATTTTGTCAAGGCATTCTTCTAGGAGAAGGCAACACAGGAAACTGGGACAACTCCGACATAAAGCCTACGGGTCAGTAGTTACCGGTGATGTTGATATTATATTTTCTTCTTTTGGGGTTACAGCTACTGTTGCACAGTGCACAGTCTTTACTCACTTAAAAATAAAATCTTTAGGCACAGGCATTGCACTATAGCATTAAGTGATAATTATTAATAATGGTATATCGTGCAATGGCCACACTCGATAACGAGGGTGCAGACATTACGCATGTATGTGTGTGTATGGTCCCGTAATTCCTGATAGGTTCATAGGGGGGAGCGTATTAAAATACGAAGTTTCCTGGGCATTTAAAGCCTAGTGGAGCCATCCATCTGCAGGGCTGTGTACAGGTGATTTCGTTCCGTTCAGAGAAAGATAGAAAGTGAGAGAGAGGACGTAAGGAAGCGGTATAGAGGAAGAATCGCTCCTAGACTAGATTGGTACATTTTTTTATTGAAAGGATGGAAGCGAAACTTGACCTTGGTGAGATATGAATTCAGAGAGTAGAGAACTGAAACGAACACCATACAACATTATATATATATATATATATATATATATATATATATATATATATATATATATATATATATATATATATATATATATATATATATATATATATATAATTACGTTGCTCTGAGGAACACCAACAGTGTGAAAGAGAATATGTCAGCTTCTCTCCCTTCTGTTGACGAAAAAAGAAATAAGTGACATAATCACTACTTTAAAATGATAGCGCAAGGTCTTCAAAATGTTTTTAATTAAACATACGGTATATTGCCAAATATACTACACATACATTCATATATATATATATATATATATATATATATATATAAATGTCACTGGTGGTTGATCTTCCCTCTCTGAAGCCGTTCTGGTTGTCCTGAGCTTCTTCTCCATCTCGGGCTGGATCCTATAAAGAATCATCCTGTTGAGGGTCTTTGTCGCAAGTGACGTCAGTGAGATCCCCTGTAGTTGTTGGTGTTAGAGTGATCTCCTCAGTGTTCTGGGCTGTGGAGGGCAGCACTCCTAGCAAGGTCCTAAAATGGTCTAGCCATTTCCCCTTCCATTCCTCGGGCCCTGTTTCCTGGATCTGATTCGAACACCTTCTCTTCTTCCCTGTGATGTCGTTGATGATCATGCAGCTCTCCTTATATCCAGACCTACCAACTGCTCTCTCCACACTTCTGATCTTCTCTATCAGTGCCTCCTCTCAGGCTTCAGTGTAAGCGGTTCAGAGTTCTTTCCACATCCCTTCCATATTTCCCTTGCTCTCCTCCGTAGGATCAGCACAGAATTATTCCTTGGCAGCTGTCAGGTGTTCTCTGGCTGCACACACTTTTTGGTCTGCAGAGCTTATGTGCTTCATTTTGTTCTTTCTCCTCGGCACCAGGGTCTCACTTGCTTCCGCCACTGCATTGGTGAATCACCCGTACCTCCTCGTCACACTCTCCTCAGTTCATCCAATCTATCTCTCTCCTCTGTCTCTCCACACAGAGCACTGAACCTGTTCCTCACTTCCCCTGTGAACCTCTCATGTAGCTTATCATCTTTCTTGAAAGCTCCCCAGTCATAGATTCCTCTCCGTGGCTGAGCCTTGCTCTTTCTTAAGGTCAACCGGACCTCACTCATAACCGGTGGTCACTACCCAGTGTACTGAGATAGTTGTATGGTTCTGTGTTCAGAACACTATTCCGCCACTTTTTCCTCACTAGAATGAAATCAATCTGGGACTTGGACAGGTGCATATCTGAGATGTAGGTACACATCTTCCCCGGATTCTTCCTAAACCTTAGGTTGGTCGCTATCAAGTTTCTCAGTAGTCTTCCATTTCGGTTGGTGTTGTTATGGAAATACCAGTAAGGATCTTCACTGCCCTCCTTGCTCAGATATTCATTGAAGTCCCCCAGAACAAGCAGGATGGTGTGTGCTTGTGTGGTGTTGACAGCTCTGCACACCTCCTCATAGAAATATTCCGCACTCACATCACTGTCTCGCTAGGTTGGACTATAGGCTGGGATGACTGTCAGTCTTGGGTTTCCATTAAAAGTCACCCTCAACATTCGCGGGGAGACAGCTATTATTTCTCTCGCCAATAGACTGGTGTATGTGCTGAAAAACAAAACCCACTCTTCCTACTGCAGCATTGGCCATGTTCTTCACTGCCGATGTGGTGATGAGCTGGCTCATCTTTCCAATCATCACACTCTTCATGGGCTCATCGTGTAGGATGCTGCGTTCTTGGATTGCAAGTATCTGTATACCACTCTCTCGAACAGATGACCCAAATCCTCTCTCTTCTCCAGCGTCCAAATAGTCCTCACATTCAAAGTGTCCATTTTGATGGCTCTTCTGCAGGACAAAACTGTCTCAGAGACAGCTGATCCATCATCCACTGGCCCTCCCTGTGGCTTTAAGCCAGCAGAGTCATAACGACCAGATTGCTCCTTGACAGTGTAGTTAGGTGCTCTAACCCTAATGCTGTTAGATAGACTCTCCATATTTCTTTTCAATGGCTGACAATACTTTACCGGCGCCGCTCGAATAAGGTAATTATTTAACCCATAAATGGGGCCCTAAAAGGTACTACTACTCCTTGACAGAGCAGACCTGGGAGTTATGACAACTAAGGAGTAACTCCACATTACCAACAGTTCCTTAACTCCCGAAATGGAGCCTTGCCACTGGATGTAGTTTAATGTCATACCCAGGACATATAGAATTGTACGGGAGCCTCCCAAAAGTCACCTCAAAAGTGACACAGAGGAGGCTGAGGTCAGCTGGATATGCTCACCGACATCCAGAGTTGACACTCTACTCAGTGCTCCTGTGGGAGCCTCTGCATGGACACACTGGAAGATGAAGACCAAGGTTAACATGTGTTGATGCCCTAAGGACAGACACTGCTCTGTTGGAGACACAAGACGTGGCAGTGATAATAAGGGACAGATACCGCTGGAGAGAAATCGTCCATGGATCTCGGGAATTTTACCCGCCCTAGATATATATATATAAATATATATATATATATATATATAAATGGCTTCTACAGGACTAGAACTATTTCAATCGGGAGAAATTATCAGGAAGCCTGATGATATCTCCCGAATGAAACAGTTCTAGTCCTGTAGAGGCCATTTCTATATTAAATATTTATACTCTGCTTTGTATTGAATATCTTAATATTTGTGGTTACCGCTGATTGAAACCGGGACGAACTTCTATCTATATATATATACAGAGAGAGAGACAGAGAGGGGGGGGGAGAAAGGGTGATTTGTATATATAAATATAATAGAATACTTGATGGTGTCACATGTGCGTGACGGAAAAAATCTGACCGACTATATATAGATATATATTTAACTGTTGGTCAATCAATCATTGCCAGTGATTGCCAGCTGAATTAACTGGAGGAATATAAAATATACGGGAGAGTAAACAAACCCAAACCAAGAACTGAGTGTGTTTTATTATATATTTCTGGTAATATTATAACAATATGAACTTCCCCAAATACAACAATATTTATTTCAAGGCACGATACGATTTCATATCAAAAACCTTGCAAAACAAATTCGCCGGCGTATATACATATATATATATATATATATATATATATAAAGAGAGATAGAGAGGAGATGGTTCTTTTTGACACACATAAAGTGTATGAAAATGAAGTATACCTATGTTCTTCTTCAACGTTATCGTTAAAATATATGTACACTCACTTTTATTGATGCATACTCATGCAAGTATATATATATATATATATATATATATATATATGTATTCTTCTCTCTCTCTCTCTCTCCCTATATATATATATATATATATATATATGTGTGTGTGTGTGTGTGTGTGTGTGTGTGTGAGTTTGTGTGTATTTTTGGTAGTGAACGTATATGTATATATGTATATATATATATATATATATATATATATATATATATATATATATATATTATATATATATATATATGTGTGTGTGTGTGTGTGTGTGCGTGTACGTGTGTGAGTTTGATTGTACACAGGTTTGTAAATATACTTTAGCTGGAGTGTGTAAATTTCGTAAAATTTGCAGAATTTGTGATTTAGTCAGAGACATTTAAGTGTGAATGTATGTCTTCCCATAAACACACATAATTACATTTGTACTAAACACAAGCAATGAACAGTAAATAAATAAATATACAGCAAAATATACACAAAAGATTAACTAATGAACGGAATATTTATGAAAAAATATATTTACGTTTTGGTAAATCTTGATGAAAACTTGGAAGAATTCAAACTAAGCGTTGAGTACTTAATGGCTAATGGAATTTAAAGCAGATTTTAGAAGCCCAAAACAGATTATGATGGATTTTAAATCAAAATTTGCATGGATTTACTATATTCCTTTTCGTTTTTATTTTGCTTTCTTTTTCGTGGTGTTTGGTGTCTTGAATTAAATAGGAATTTACATTTGCCTATAACACTTTGAAATAACTTTGCTCGTTCTTGAAAGATATAAACACACGTCCTGACGTGCACACACATCTTTATCTGTAGGCCCACACACACACACATATATATATGTGTGTGTGTGTGTGTATCTGCGTGTGTGTGTGTGTGTATGTGTGTGTTTGTGTGTCTGTGTGTGCGTTTTTGTGTGATTGTATTTAAATGCATATATTTGTAAGTACATATGTATATATATATATATATATATATATATATATATATAAACATATACATATATATATGCATGCCTTCATACATATACAGTGTAAGATATATTAAAATTATTTATGTATATCATCTTTATATAATTTTAAGTATGTAAGTACAAAATTGTATGAATATATTTTTATATATGAAAATATGAGTCCGAGTGTGTGTGTGTGTGACGCGAGTGCTTATGTTTGTGTGTGTGTGTTTTTTGTGTATCGATATATATTTATGTAGTTTGTGTAACGACATATATTATTTACTGTAATTAATTTTTTATGTAAACAATTCAAAATATTTCCATAAAATTTGTAACAAATATGCTCAATATATGCTTATTTTGTCCCTGGAAATCTTTTTTCCTCATATATTATTGCTATTTTGTTAGTTTATATGCTGAAGTATGTCCGAGCTTAGATTCGTGACAGCTCTGATTACATCTACATTATAAAATTTCCTCACGCCTTTGTGGGCAGAGGTAACAATGTTCTTTGAAATTAATGTAGTTATCCCGTAAAAGATTGTATTGTTACCGTCACTCGCTGTGTATTTCTGTTTCTCACTATATAGTGTATGATTTCAGCGTGAATTGTTGCCTACTTCCAATGGTTTTAACAACTGGGGGAAGTTCATTTATTGGATCATCCACACTGTATTAGATTTTAGGTAATGGATATTAACATGAGATATTTAATTTCGACTTGGATAACTATTGAATATTTAATAGACAGTGTGGCCAACCATTAGTCCATAAAAGAATTTGCAACATATATTTTCCTTGTATTAGGGCATTTTTGAATATCTGTATGGTTGTTAACAGGTTTCCAATGGTTCAATCTATCACTGCAGGAAGGAATGTAACAAGATCCACTAAATATTTCCGAGAAAAACAGTATTTTAGCATTATCTTTGTCGTATTCGCCGGCGTATAACGTCAAATATGCTGTTGGGCTAGTTCATAATGTTAGTAGAAGTATGCATTATGTTAAACACACAGAAAATTTAAATGAGATGTTCAACTGTGTAACAGATTGACTTTACTGTAAACTAGTCCAAAGCTTGAACAAAGAGTTTCAAGAAATGTCACAATGTATTTCCTGAACTACCTAACCATTACACCAACATTAATTAGTACATTATTCTTTGGATCCGCAACAGATGACAGACTGTTATCCAGGACAGCATTTCGAGTCACAACACAGAACGATGGAAGAAACATCCTGAGGTATTTTTATTCACCAAACTCTCGTATCTATCTTCCTCTTAACAGAAATTGAACTTATGAAACAATTTTACGATCAGGTCTGAAAGGTCAATATTCTAAATCAAAAGTGCAATATACAATAATAGCATTTGACAGTTAAATCCTTTTGATTCATTCCTGAATTCTGAGATAACTCTTCCTTCTAAATAGGCTTCGTTTCGCATAACAAAACAAGAATGATTGAAGAAGAAAAATATTTTCAAATTTTCCAGATTTAAACCTGCTGGGAAGGGCCTTGCGACTCATTCAACAAAAATCAATGAGATATATTCTACTGATATCCTACGACAGATTCCATCGATTAAGTCAATATTTTCTTATATGGAAAGGATTTTTTTCTGAGAATTTAATTATATATTCTGACATATGTAAATTTGTCAAATTTATCTTTTATGGTTGAGGATACATAAATCTATGTATGTATATATTTTGTATAAATATATATAAATATAGGTGTGTGTGTGTTTATATGAATATATGCATATATATATATATATATATATATATATATATATATATATATATATATATATATATATATATATATATATATATATATATATATATATAAGTGTGTGTGTGTGTGTGAACATATGTGTATATGTGCGTTTAATAGATGATAGACAAGATGAAAACTAAGCTATTTTATTCTTCTATGAGGTTGAGCGTTAGAAATAGAAAAGAGAAATTAAAATGATGAAAAACCTTGCTCAGGCTCAGGTATTATCTATATATATAAAACTGAGGATGTCTGTCTGTGTGTGTGTGAGTTTGAAACCCTAAAACTCGAGAACCACCCAACCGACTCTTTTCACACTTTACACAGGTAATACTTATGTTTCAGGGAGTGTTCTGAGCAAAAAAGAATTTGAAATTTCCAATGCTCTAGGGACCGCATTAGGCGATTTAACGATCTCTCTCTATAAGTCTTAGTCTTTCTCTTTTTAGATAGACACATACATATAACGTCGCGCCCTTATAATATCTGTCTGTATGTCTGACTGTCTGCATCACTTCACTTCTCTGAGAATGTCTGTCTGTCTGTGTATGTGTGAGTTTGAATCCCTAAAATTCGAGAACTACCCAACCGACTTTTTTCAAACTTTACATGTGTATTACTTATGTTTCAGGGAGTGTCATGCACATACAAATATTCAACATTTTGATCCTCTAGAGTCCGCATTAGTTGAAAAACTGCATTTTTTCAGGTTTTAAGGGATTTTTTGTGTTGTTACGTCAGACCGATTTTCTTGAAATTGTAACTATGTATGGGCAGTCTCTTTTACATACCGTGAGCAAAGAAAATCCAACTTTTTTATGGTCTAGGGCCCGCATTATGTGAAAAATTTCATTTTTTCAGCTTTTTAGGGCTTTTTTGAGGCGTTACGTCTAGCCGATTTTCCCGAAATTTCAACGTATATTATGCACATAAAAAAATTCATTTTCTTGATCCCCTAGGGCCCGCATTAGGTGAAAACCTGCATTTTTCCTGCTTCATCGAGGAAAATTTTAAAGATTATCCAGCTATCAGAGTATTCGGTTTATTTTCTTTACATATTTTCCAGGCATGCAGTTTTTCCACGATTAGGTCTGTTGGCGGCCCGCGTTCCAAAATACTTTATCCCGTGCAACGCCGGGTACCACTGCTAGTCATAAATATATCTCTAGTTGTAATAAGCTAAGCATTAACGCAAGGAAGGTGGCCGTAGACATTAATAACTCCCATTATTTTCCATCAGCAAACTTTGCCTTTCATCGTTACGGGGTCGATATAATAAAGTACATTATTTTGCCATCAGCACAGATTTTGGGCAAGGAAAATACTCAGTCAAGCTGGGCATATATATATATATATATATATATATATATATATATATACAACGCATGCACATACATGCATAAATAGGACAGTCTCATGTGTTCTCAGACATGATTAGTTAGTCTTATTATTATATTATCATATCATATCATATTAAAACATTATACTATACGATGTTCATTAGAAGGGTGTTTCTCTGTTCAGAAAGAGAACATATTTATATGTAATACATGCTGAAAATATTCAAAAATGGAAGCTTAAATTGCTGTAGTGAAATTTCCGTTACACCAAGTTCGTGCAAGATCGTATTAAATGTAAATTCATAAAAGAATCGAATTCAGAGTAAACATTCACGTTTCGTAACAAAGTTGAACGAAAAAATATAAATAATAGGTAAATTCATATAAAATTCTAAATCTTATTAAATTTATCGAATAAACTATGTAAACAGCATATATTAAAATGTATATAGATGCAAATGCGGTGATTATATAATTTAATGTAAGTTTTTCGAGGGAATTATCTTGTGTAATGTTGTTTAGAAAACTCATAAATGTATAAGGTGAGAAACATCTATGTACTAAAATTATTGATGAAAATTAACTGAATTAAATATACAAAAATATTTTTGCTTTTAAATTCGGGCAAAAATTGTTATCTATCTATATATATGCCACACAACCACACACTCACACATCCCCCACCATATATATATATATATGTATGTGTGTGTGGGGGGGGGGGTTATTTAATCTGATTCTATTTTCGTTGTTGGGGTTGTTTCTCTGGCTTTGAGCCCTTAACCACAGTTTTCAATTTGTTACGCCTTTTAACGTATGTTTATTAACCTGTGATGTAAATTATTGTTTTATCGATATCCTCTTACTGAGTGATTCGTGCAAGGCGTCCGAATATTGTCTTTATGTGGATGCTGGCCGAACTCCGCAACTTTGATTTTACGCACTTCCACTATTATATATATATGCGTGTGTGTGTGTGTATGTGGTGTATATATATATATATATTTATATATATATATATTTGGGTGCAGGCGTACGTGGGTTTGGATGTCAATTCATTGATAGATAAATGGATAGATAAACACAAGTGATCTAGTTTTTGTATCCTAAAAGGGATAACAAAATTGATCGATGCTCGTAAATGTGTAAGGTTTATTTAGAATTGTGTAACATGTCCATATTTTCTATTTAACATACAGGTCTACTCAGTTATTTGGAGACATTTGCATGAATTTAGGAAATGAAGAATACGTCATTAAAGTAGATATTTATTTGACAAACCATTAACAGGAACAATACGGAAGCTCTTCTTAGCGCAGCCACTCAATGAATACAGCGTTAGCCTCGATGATTGCTTCAATATGAGATCTGAAACGGTGAAATACCGAATCAGCTGGTCTTTATCTATATTAGACACTGTGCTAGTTGTTGTAGAATTCAGTGATTTTATAGTTTTATGAGGCCATTGAATGACTTCCCTCTGTACTATGCTCCATATTTAGTAGTTCTTCGGATTCAGCTCAGGTGAGATAGCAGACCATATTGTATCTCACCATTTTGGGGGTTATCTTGGCTTTAAGACACGACAAAGGGTCTTGTTGGTAGGTGCACGGTCTTCCTTTGCTGGCGTTATCTATCCAAGGCCTCATAACCGTTTGCTATACCACTTTAGTGTGGGAGTCCTTCCATGTAGAGCAGATGCTTCTCGGAATTGAGAGATCATAGCCCGTTACTACTTACATGTGGTTAATATACCTTAGGAAACAATTGCTGGAAAGATGGTAAGGCCGAAACCAACAACAAGAAAACCAACGGTAAACTCCCTGCAACATGATTAAATAACATCGACGAGTTCGGCTTTCTCGCTTGGAAATCCAAGTATTTATTGAAGATGGTTGCTCATAACAGGACCCCAAGAATGCCGTGAATGATAATTCTGCCATCAGGAGCCTACTAGGAATAAGTTAGTAAATAATAATAATATTGTTATTATTATAATTAATAATAATAATAATGATTTCTTTATTGGCCAGAAGGGCTGACATCAACAAAAACATTACAGACGGCACAGGATGGTACAGGACGGTACGATGTGTGTTTTGTGCGTGTAAATATTTGTATTATTTATATAAGGAAAGAAAAAAAGAGGACATAGGAACATATATATATATAAACAATAAAAATGAAAATTGAAACAATGAAAAATTCCCCAATAGGGGGGAAACATCCGAGGGTTACTCGTGGCGAAAACAACACGAAAGACCACGGCCACCCTGACCACCAGGGCAAGCGGCCTCTCTCAATTATTTCCATTTTTCAAACTACAGATGTATATTCAGAGCTGTCCCGTTCACTCGGACCATTCTCGCTACATTCACCCAACTTTCAACAAACTTGCTAGAAGGCAGCACTTGCCTCTACATCCTGATTTTCCTCTTCACGTGAAACTTGAAAAACTTAATTAGGGATTTGCCGAAGAGGAAAGTGTCTGTCTTTAACACTTTCAACCTTGTCCACCACACAATCTCTTTCGCTATGGCCACCAGGCAGATGAAAACCGCCTGCACTTCCTCCTCGAAGGAAGACGGCGAGACCATCTGCACAATGGACTCAATCGATAACCGGATCAGTCCTACACGCGACAGCAACTGTTCGACATAGCTCCACAAGTCAGCAATGCTCGGGAACTGTACGAGTGCGTGCACGACGGTTTCGTCGCTCCGCTCAGCGCGCATCTCGGACAGGCTCGGCTGACGGCACTTCCGTGCCTGTAGAGCTTATCTCGAACCGGCAGCGCTCCCCGGTAGCACTGCCAGGCCAGGGATTATGGGAATTTATCCATAGGCCCTGGGCTGAAAGTTCTCCGGAAGAGAGCAAACAGCTGATCTTCTTCAACGCCCAGGATCTCTCTGAGAACGTCGTCGCACTTCCCCTTCACTATCCTCTTTAGAACGCCGAGGTGGATGTTCCACCGATACTGGTGCCCAGCTGGCAGAGGGCAGTGAGCGCCTGGAGACATTCCAGTTTCCAAGCGCTATCCCTCGGTCTTTTTCTGACCCAGGACTGCAGCTCGGTCAAGGAGACGAGCTGTGGGAAAACATGTGTGGCGAACGGCGACCACACCTGTTCACCGTCAAGGAAGCACCAGAGATGTCGCAGCCTCAGCGCATGTTTGCGCATCATCAGCCATGGCAAGCCCAGTCCTCCACACAACGGGTGTTGACAGCAGATGGATCGTCTGACCATAGGAGCGCGGCCCTTCCACAAAAAGCGGAAGAGGAGGCGCTCCATTTTGGTGAGAGTTGGGCCGGAGCAAGAGACGACGGTGAAGCTGTAGCAGATGAAGGATGATAATAATAATAATAATAATAATAATAATAATAATAATAATAATAATAATAATAATAATGATTTCTTTATTAACCACAAGGGTTTACATAAAGTAGACATTAAGGACAGTGCAGGACAATGCAGGACGGTACAAATGGGCATTTCTGCGTGTAAAAAAAACAAAAATAGAGGATGTAACAAAAATAACAATGAAAATAACAATGAAAAATTCCCCAATAGGGGGGAGACTTCGGAGGGACATTTGTGGAGAAAGCCCAGTAAAAAGCCACAATGACCCTGACCACCAAGGCAAGTGCCCTCTCCCAGTTTTCCACCTTTAGTTTACAGATATATACTCAGAGTCGGCCCATTCACTCGGGCCATTCTTGCTTCTCTCACCCATCTTTCAACAAAATGCTGGGAAGAGAGCACTTCCTTCTCTACTCTGATTTTCCTTTTCAAATGAAATTTGAAAAAGTCAATCAGAGCATCACCGAAGAGGTAAGTGCTCGTCTTCAGCCCTTTCAAACGTGTCCACCATACTATCTCTTTCGCCATGGCCACCAGACAGATAAAAACTGCCTGCCCTTCCCGGCTAAAGGAGGAGGGCGGGGCAATCCTCACGATAGACTCAGATGATAGCTGGATCCGTCCTAAACGCGACAGCAGGTGTTCGACATAAACCCACAAGTCAGCAATTTTCGGACACTGGACGAGTGCGTGCAGGACGGTTTCGTCGCCCTGCGCGCATCTCGGACATGCCCGGCTGACGGCACCTCCATGCCTGTAGAGTTTATCCCGAACTGGCAAGGCTCCTCGGTAGCACTGCCAGGCCAGAGATTTCTGGAAGTTGTCCATAGGCCCTGGCCCGAAAGTTCTTCCGAAGAGATTGGCTAGTTGATTTTCGTCGACGCCTAGAGTTTCCCCAAGTACGTCGTCGCTCTTCCCCTCCACTAATCCTCTATAGAACGCCGAGGTGGAGTTTCCACCGATCACATTGCCCGATTGGTCGAGGGCTGTGAGCGCCTGAAGACATTCCAGTCTCCAGGCGCTCCCTCTCGGTCTTCGCTTGACCCAGGACTGCAGCTCCGTCAAGGAAACGAGCTGGGGAAAAACGCGTCTAGCAAACGGCGACCACACCTGATCACCGTCGAGGAAGAGGTGGAGATGTCGTAGCCTGAGCGCGTGCCTGCGCATCATCAGCCACGGCATGCCCAGCCCTCCACGTAGCGGGTGTTGACAACAGATGGACCGCCTGACCATCGGAGCACGTCCCTTCCACAAAAAGCGAAAGAGCAAACGCTCCAGCGCAGTCAGGCGAGGCTTAGGACAAGGTACGACGGTTAGGCGGTAGCAGATGACAGACGCGATGTACGCGTTAGCCACCTCCGCTCGACCTTTCAGGGATAGCTTCCTCTCCGCCCATTTCTGGGTGAGAGAAGCCACCCTGCTCGTCACCTCGTCCCAGTTTTTGTCCGTCTGGAGGTCCGGACCGAACCAGACCCCTAGCAATTTAACCGGTCCGTCCGTCCAGCGCCCGACGACGCTGTTGGACGGCATGGACCTGCCTCTCCAGGTGCCGAGCTGCAGGCCCACTGACTTTTCCTGGTTGATCATTGCTCCTGTCACCGCTTCGTATTCTCTTAGTGTAGTGCCGATCGCCTCGATGTGTTTGGCGTTCGACACCACTACGGTGACATCGTCCGCATATGCTGACACGGATCTTCCGCATCCTAGTTCGCGCGGGACTCCTCTCAACGTCTCCAGTTTGTGCAGTAATGGCTCGAGAGTCAATACGTACAAGAGGGACGAGAGGGGACATCCTTGGCGGACCGAGCGCATGATGTTGAACGGTTCCGACAGGTGACCGTTCACTCTCACCACAGAGCAGATGTCGCTGTGCATGGCAGCGATCCAGCCTCTGAAGACGGGCCCAAAGCCAGCCGCCCTCAGGACTGCCGCTAGGTAACGATGGTCGACCCTATCGAAAGCTTTCGACTGATCTAAATTGATCAAGGACCCACCCGTGCCAGGTTCCCTAGCTACCCTCTCTACGATGTATCGCATGAGGTGGAGGTTGTCGTGGATGGATCTGTCGGGAATGGCGCATGTCTGCGCCTCTCCCACCAGACCACCAACGACAAGCGCCAACCTCTTTGCTAGCACCTTGGCCAAAATCTTAAACTCTGTGTTTAGCAGAGTTATGGGCCGGAAATTGTCTATGTTATCCCCCTTGTTCGGATCCTTTCTCAGCAGTGCCACCGCTCCTCGGCTCACAGAACTGGGAATTCTCCCGTTCTGTTGCCAGTTGCAGTAGACGTCCGCCAAGAGGCCTCCGAACAAGTCTGGCATCTGTACGTAAAGTTCATAGGGCAGACCATCCAAACCAGGCGATTTACCCCTTGTGCAGCCAGTCATTGCCTCCCTTACTTCAGCGGCTGTTATCGGCTTTTCGCAACACTTCGCCTCAGTGGCCGAGAGCCGCGGCAGTCCGTCGAGGTAGACACTAAAGTCCATCCCTCTACCCGGCCCCCCGCTGCCCCCGAACAGCTGAGCGAAGTGTCGCTGAAAAGCTTCACACATTTGCCCGGGATCGAGTAGCATGCGCCCGTCGTGGTCCACCAAAGACCGGATCGTGGCTTTGTTGCCACGACGCGCCTCCGCCACTCGGGCCCATTGAACGGCTTTCGTCCCCTCGTGTCTGAGAGCACGCACCCTAGCTCTGACAACGCAGCCTTCGTGCTTTGCATTGAAGAATTGGTCAAGGGCCAATTTCGCCGCAAGCACGTCGGTCGCAATGCCTTTGCTAAGCGCCTCGTCTAATTTTCTAACTAGTTCTCCCTCTGCTCTATTTTTCTCTATTGCTAAAGCCTTACTAAACCTAATCGATTCTATTCTAATCGCTCTTTTCAGAGCAAACCACCACTTGTTGTTGACGATGGCCCCCGTCAACGCCCGCTTAACTAGTTCGCTAATCCGGTCTCTGTAGGCCTTGCGCGCTGGTAAGGACGCGTTTAGCTTCCAGTAGCCGGGTCCTCGTCTATGAAGCCTATCTAAGTCAAGCACACAGATCACGAATTTGTGGTCCGTGTAGCTGACTATCTTGAATTGTGGACAGCCTATGCTAGACCTATCTATTTCCCTACAAAATACTCTATCTAGATATGATCTGGATGACCCTATGCGGTTTGTCCAAGTCCACATTGGCACATTCGGGAAATCCAATCGGTACCTGTCAGACAGTTCAAAACGCCTGAGCAGGTTGGTGAGGCTCTTGCACCCTCCACCCCTATCCGCTAATCCCACACAGTCCCAGCGTGCATCTAAGATCCCGTTCCAGTCGCCCACTAACACTAAAGAGCGCGACGTTCCAAGAAAGGTCTCCAGACGCCGGAAGAAATCAGGCCGCCCTGCTCCTGTCGGGGCATAGACGGCCACTAGCCTGAAAGCTTGCCCGTCTCCGCTGGTCACGTCCAGCACCACCAGCTTACCCTCTGGGTCCAGGAAGATGGCCCGTATGGCGAGATCCAAACCTCTCCGAAAAAGCACAGCAACTCCTCCACCCGATCCAGGACGGCTGGGAGATGCGTACACATCGTAGCCGCCGAAGATCGGTGCGAAGGCCCGTGCTTCGGAGATTCTGGTCTCGCTGATGGCCACTACATCTATGTTTAGTGACCTGAGGTCGTTGAGCAGGTGACCCTGCTTCCATGACGACCCCAAGCCACGCGCATTTATGCTGCCTATTCTGAGTGAGGTCATGTTTAAAATAGAGTGGAAAAGATGGGAAAGACCACTTACCGTATTTTTGGTAGAGGAGGGATGGTTTTTACATCCCTTTTCACTTGATCGTCTGGTGAAGGGACCGTTGAATCGTCCCTTCGGCTGGTCGTCGGCTCTTCTAAGAGAATGTCTGAATATACTCTTCGATTAATGGTTCCTCCTAGGTCCCTGAAATCACCAACTGCGTTGGGGAATTTCGTTTTAATGTTTGTGTATTGTTTCTGTGCTATTTTTAGCAGTCTTATGTTAGTTGGCGTTTTGATTGGTGCTGGTATTATGTAGTCCTGTTGTGAAATGTCTGTGTGTTCAATTATGTAAGTCATTAGTTTCTTGTTGTGTGTGTTTATTGCCGTGCATTTGTTTTTCTGGGGGTGGGGTGTGGTTCTGCTATTTTCTTGTCGTTGTTGCTGGGTGTGTGTGTTTTGTTGTTGTGTTTGCGATGTTGGTGCTTGTGGTGGTGGTGTTGAAGGTGTTGTTGGCGGTGGGGTTGTCGCCGGTGGTGATGGTGGTGCTGGTGTGGGTGGTGATGGTGTTGGTGGTGTTGCTGCTGTGGGTCTCTTTGCAGTAGACTTTACCCTTTTCTCATTTCTTTCCTCCCTTTTCAAAGGCGACGATGCGCTGCTTCTGCGTTTGTGCCTTCTTGAGACCTTTTGCCATCCCTCTCCCACCTCACACTCCATGTCTGATTCTGTAAGGTCGGGGAGGGGTACCAGCTCCACTCTTTCACTTGTTGTTGTTGGTGATGTTTGCACTGGAGTCTCTGTTGCAGCTGCATTTGGTATTGCTGTTGTTGTTGTTAATATTTCCACTGCTGCTGCTGTCTTTGATTTCCGTGGAGTGGGTATGGGTGCCACGGACCTATCGTTCCTGGTTGCCGCTTGTCCTGTTGCTGGTAGCCGTGGAACCGGATTCGGGAGGAGGGGGGTTTTCTCCTTTCTCAGGGTCTTCTCGTTGCAGAAGGCCCTGAGGTGAGTCTTCGATCCACAGCGAAAGCATTTCGGGCGTTTGCCCTCAACACTTATGGGCAGTTGAGTGCCGTTATCGAAGTCTATCACATCCGGGATAGCTTCGATGCACTCCTGGTTGGTTTGGATTAGCATCTCAATGGAGGAGCCGACCCAATCTTCTCTTACTTTTTTCTGTACTTGCAGTACAGTTGTTTTGTCCTCGATTCCGACGAGGACAGACGCGGCCAGCCAAGAAGGGGTCATTCCGGGGGGGACGTGGGTCAGTTTGACCCTCACAATTTTTTGCCCGCAGTAGGAGGGCACCAACACCATTTCCTCGCTCCTTAGGGTCACTACTGATTGGGCCTTTGCCTCGTGGGGTGTGGCAAAAAGTACGTCTACGGTGGCGTATTTTTTGCCTCGGGTGATGTGCGTTTTCCTCTGCCACACAGACCCCAAGGCTTTTTGTATTTGGGCCTCTGTGGCTCTTTCCACCCTACGGGATTTTGTACTTACTGTACGGTACGTGACCGTACAGTGCTCTTGGGTTTCGAAAAAATTTTTCGCTGCCTTGCAGATTGCTCGGTGTCCGTTCTTTGTCACCATCTTCTTCGCTTCCTCTAATTCCTCATTTGTTATGAGGATTGTTTCCAGGTTTTTCGCAATACCTGCAAATGAGATTGGTTTTTCTCTGCTGTTGTTGTTGTCGTCAGAGCTGCTGGTACTTTTGTTGTTGCTGCAGGTACTACGACTACTGCCTCCGCCGCTGTTGCTGTGGTTGTTGTTGGTGTTGCTGCTGCTAATGGTGTTGTTGTTTATGCTGCTGGTGATGCTGTTGCGGCTGCTACTGTTGTTTTCATTGTCACTGTTGCTGTTGTTATTACGGCTGCTACTGCTATTATTCCTGACGTCAGACGAATGAACTGGGTTTTCGTATTTCCCGCACACCTGTTTCGTCGCTGTCGTCATCGTCGTGGAGAAACCTTGCACGCTTTGCACGAGACTTTTCTTTTCTTTCGTCGCTTGCGAAAGAGAAGGTAGGGAGAGAGACACATTTAAAGAAGGGAGGGAGAGAGACAATCTTCTCTCTCCTGTAGTGATGATTGAGGAAGAAGAAGACGGAATGAGTGGGAGTGACGTATGAAATTTTTTTTTTTTGGTAGCCATGTTTTTTTGTTTAAAATGAAATTTTGGGTACAAAACCCCAATAACTGGCTATTTAACCCCGAAGGGCCAAATAACGGACAGAAAGACCCCTCTCACGAGGAGGAGGGTGTCTTTATCAACAATTTGGTTCAAGTTTTAAATAATTTACAATTGTTTTAACGGTTAAAAATTACTATACCTTACAGAGCCGAGCCTCCGTCAACCATGGCATTCAATAATAATAATAATAATAATAATAAAATCGGCCCCTTCACGCTTTTTGGAACGCTTCAAAAGGCATGCTTGCTTGGAACAGCAAGAACCCTCCGATACGTCCTGAATATCTGAGGCTGCAGGTAGTGGCTTGATATTCAATCCAACGGACTTTCCAGTTAACCAACATCAATGACTGAGATTCAAGGAATATCAACAACAATAATAATAATAATAATAATAATAATAATAATAATAATAATAATAATAATAATAATAATAATCACATTTACAGGGAGGAGGCTAGCCCACTGTGCAGGATCTGTGGAGAGAGAGAGGAGACTGTGGCTCACATTGTATCCGAGTGTAAACATCTAGCCCAGACTCACTATAAAGTCTGGAGACATGATGTGATGGGCAGGGTGATCCACTGGTACCTATGCAAAGTAAACAATTTACCACATTCTGAGAAGTGGTATGAGCATAAGCCAGAGGCGGTGATAGAAAACGATCAGGTGAAGGTGCTGTGGGATTTTAGGATACAGACGGACAAGAAACTGGAACACAATAGACCTGACCTGGTGGTTCTGGACAAAGAAAAAAGATCGTGTCTGATTGTGGATGTGGCCTGCCCATTCGACACGAGAGTGCAAGAGGAGGAGAAGGAGAACATTAACCGATACCAGGACTTAAAGTGGGAGGTAAAAAGGATTTGGAACTGCCATGAAGTCAAAGTGATCCCGATTGTCATAGGCGCACTAGGGACTATCTCAAAAAGTTTCCAGGGATGGTTAAAGAATATTGGCCCCTTCACGCTTTTTGGAACGCTTCAAAAGGCATGCTTGCTGGGAACAGCAAGAACCCTCCGATACGTCCTGAATATCTGAGGCTGCAGGTAGTGGCTTGATATTCATCTCAACAAACTTTCCAGTTAACTAACATCAATGACTGAATAATAATAATAATGCCATGGCTGATGATGCGCAAACATTCTCTGAGGCTGCGACAGCTTTGGTGCTTCCTTGACGGTGAACAGGTGTAGTCGCCGTTCGCCAGACATGTTTTCCCTCAGCTCGTCTCCTTGACCGAGCTGCAGTCCTGGGTCAGAAAAAGACCGAGGGATAGCGCTTGGAAACTGGAATGTCTCCAGGCGCTCACTGCCCTCTGCTAGCTGGTCACCAGTATCGGTGGAACATCCACCTCGGCGTTCTATAGAGGATAGTGGAGGGGAAGTGCGACGACGTTCTCAGAGAGAATGGATGCAGCCCATTATGCCGTGTATGTAAAAAACAACCAGAGACCATTGACCATATAATTTCAATGTGCAGTCATATAGCTCCAACCGAATACCTAAACAGGCATAACAGAGCTGCACAATACATACATTGGATAATGTGTAAGCATTTTGACCTGTCCCATCAAAAGAATTGGTGGGAGCTTAAATCACCTCCCATACTTGAAAAAGATCACATCTCTATCTGGTGGAACATTAGCATCCAAACAGACCGAAAAATAGATGCAAATAGACCTGATATAATATTGAAGGACTTTAAAAAGAGGGTATGCCTGCTAATTGATATGTCCATTCCAATAGACAAGAATGTATTTCTAAAAACTTTTGAAAAATTGAACAAGTATAAGGACCTGGAGATAGAAATTGGAAATTGAGAACTAAAAAAAATACCAGTGGTTGTAGGCGCTCTAGGAATGATACATAAGGGGTCTAATGATTACTTATCGCAAATCCCAGGGAACCTGCGTATAGGAGAAATACAAAAGTTAGTACTAATGGGAACTGCCCATATACTAAGGAAAATGATGTCAATATAAGTACATCACAAGTCTAAACCCCTAAAGATGCATATGTGTGTATGTATTTTCTTTCTTGAACATGGAGGACCTTGTTGTCTCTTGAGGTCACTGGTTGTGACTTAGTGATAATTCGTATGAACATAAAGCAAGATAAATGAAACTGTAATAATAATAATAATGATTTCTTTATTAACCACAAGGGTTGACACAAAGTATAACATTAAGGACAACACATGACAATACAAATGGGAATTTCTGCGTGTAAAAACAAACAAAGAAAAGTGTGATAAATGGAAACAATGAAAAATTCCCAATAGGGGAGACCTCCGAGGCTTGCTCGTGGAGAAAGCCCACAAGAAAAGCTGCGGTTAGCCTGACCGCTAGGTCAAATGCACTCTTCCAGTTTTCCTCCTACAATGCTACAGCCACTCACTCAGGATAGACCCATTAACACGGGCCATTCCTGCCTCTCTCACCCACATTTCAACAAACTGGCTGGGGGACAGCACTTCCCTCTCCACCCTGATTATCCTCTTCAGGTGAAACCCGTAAAAGTTAATGAGGCCGTCAGCTAAGAGGAAGGTACCGGTCCTCAACCCTTTCAGACGTGTCCACCATACAATCACTTTTACCATGGCCACCAGGCAGATTAAAAACTGCTTGCCCTTCTCGGCTAAAGGAAGGCGCTGGGGCAATCTTCACGATGGACTCAGCTGATAGCCGGATCCGTCCTACACGTGACAGCAGGTGTTCGGCATAAACCCACCAATCAGCATTGCTCGGACACTGGACGAGTACGTGCAGGTCGGTTTCATCGCCCTGTGCGCATCTCGGACAGGCTCGGCTGACGGCACTTCCATGCCTGTAGAGTCTATCCCGAACTGGCAAGGCTCCCTGGTAGCACTGCCAGACCGGGGATTTCTGGAAGTTTTCCCTGCGCCCCGACACGAAAGTTCTCCCGAAGAGATTGGCTAGTTGGTTTTCCTCGACGCCTAGAGTCTCCCCAAGGACTTCGTCGCTCTTTCCTTCCACTAATCCTCTATAGAAAGCCTGAAGACATTCTAGTCTCCAAGCGCTTCCTCTCAGTCTCCGCTTGACCCAGGACTGCAGCTGCGCCAAAGAGACAAGCTGGGTAAACATGCGTCTAGCAAAGGGCGACCACACCTGATCACCGTCGCGGAAGAGGTGGAGATGGCGTAGCCTGAGCGCTTGTCTGCTGCGCATCATCAGCCACGGCATGCCCAGTGAGCGAGTGTTGACAGTAGAAGGACCGCCTGACCATCGGTGAACGTCCCTTCCACAAAAAGTGAGCAAACGCTCCAGTGCAGTCAGGCGAGGCTTAGGACAAGGCACGACGGTCAGGTGGTAGATGATGACGGACGCGATGTACGCATTCGCCACCTCCGCTCGACCTTTCAGGGATAGCTTCCTCTCGGCCCATTTCTGGGTGAGAGAAAACACCTTGCTCGTGACCTCCTCCCAGTGTTTGTCTGCTTGGAGGTCTGGACCGAATCAGACCCATAGCAATTTAACCGGTCCGTCCGACCAGTGCCCGACGACGCTGTTGGGCGGAATTGACTTGCCTCTCCAGGTGCCGAGTTGCAGGCCTACTGATTTTTCCTGGTTGATCATTGCTCCTGTCACTACCTCGTATTCTCTTAGTATGGTGCCGATTGCCTCGATGTGTTTGCTGTTCGACACCACTACGGTGATGTCGTCTGCATAAGCTGACACTGTTCCTCCGCATCCTAGTTCACGTGGGATCCCCTTCAACGTCTCCAGTTTGTCCAGTAATGGCTCAAGAGTCAATACGTACAAGGACTAGAGATGACATCCTTGGCGGATCGAGCGCATGATGTTGAACTGTTCCGAAATGTGACCGTTCACTCTCACCACAGAGCAGATGTCGCTGTGCATGGCAGCAATCCAACCTTTAAAGACAGGCACAAAGCCAGCTGCTCTTAGGACTGCTGCCAGATAACGATGGTCGACCCTATCGAAAGCTTTTGACTGATCTAAATTGATCAAAGACCCACCCATGCCAGGTTCCCTAACTACCCTCTCTACGATGTATCGCATACGGTGGAGATTGTCGTTGATGGATCTGTCTGGAATTGCGCATGTTTGCGCCTCTCCCACCAGACCACCAACGACAACCGCCAACCTCTTTGCTAGCACCCTAGCCAAAATCTTGAAGTCTGTGTTTAGCAGAGTTATGGGCGTTGAAGAAGAAGAAGAAGAAGAAGAAGAAGAAGAAGAAGAAGAAGAAGAAGAAGAAGAAGAAGAATAAAGAAGAAGAAGAAGAAGAAGAAGAAGAAGAAGAAGAAGAAGAAGAAGAAGAAGAAGAAGGCAGCCTAATCAATATCAACGTTTATTCGTATAGATATATATATCTGCGCGTTTATTTGTAAACAGATACCTTAATTTACATAGTTAATATATTTTGCTTGTGATCGATTCACTTGCAAATATAATTTGTAACATTTGTGTGGATAAATGTCATGTTCGCTGTGTCTGTCCAATACCACAAGCAATATTTTTCACTTTTTCGTCCGATGGTTCCATCGTGTGTGAGTGCGTGTATCAATGCCTGTTTTAATGTGTGTCCATGTGAGTATGTGTATATGTATGTGTGTATTCCTTTGAATATTACTTTTATATGAATATTAAAACTCGTTTCTTGATCTTTGCTTGCAACTTAATCAAAAGCGTGCTCTATTCGAAACGTTTTAATAACAGACAAGCCAGTGCATCTTTTACATGCATTTATGGATTTTTATTATTTTACATGTTCAATATTATTTTGCTCCATCAATCCTTTAGCCCATATCTATCATTTCTGGTTTTGAATTGCGGAATCGTTGCAGATAATAAGTTCAGAGTTACAACACAAAATTACAACAGTCTAACTAAGCAGCGAAACGTTTTGAAACGGAACTCGTTAATTTTGTAAAAAAATAATAAAATGCCAGTTTCCAGAAGAACAACTTCCAATGCACTTTACTAAGCTGCCTTGTGGCTTTAGGCAATTATGAGGAAACACACTTTTTATTACACTGCGCAAGTACCATGAAACTGATTAGCGTCTCTGAAATATACATAATTATTCCAGCGAGGAAATCGTTCTTTGCTTCGCAGTCTGCAGAATAATTATTTGATTTCTATGTGGATAGGTATGATGAACAGAATGTTGTTTTGTTGTAAGTGTTTATATTCAAGGATGTTGGCATAAGACGTACCTTCAATTATAGGAATTATTTATTAGAGCCAATGTACTCTCAGTCGATATATATATGGACGTACATGAATTACTGATTAATGTCTTCACTAGTATAGAAAGAGTATTCAAATGGAGGTACAGAATTCAAAATTATTCAGAGAATGATAGAATATATATAGAATCAGTTAGGTAAAGGACAGTGGAGTCATGAACGCATACATCTTAGAGGTCTGAGTAATTCATTAGCTTTCTTCAACTACTGTATGTTGAAACCATCCTGTTAATACAAGTGGAAGAGTGCTCAGAACGGGCACTCTTTATTGAGAGAGTGGTGCCAAATAGATAACAAATATCCAATTATTCTGCTACACACAGGTCTCAAAGTGTCGAAATATGATTTCAATAGCCTTGAAGTTTTCCGGCTCAACCGGAATGGTTGTATATTCTTCTTTTATACCGACATAAACGTGACTAGAAATGTGTGGTTTGATTTCTCTAGGAATTAGAAAGTATAGGTATATGAATGGAATCTGTTTTGATGCAGCAATAATATACAAATTTCTTGGTTTGGCATCTAACGATAACTGCTTCATATTTTCAGGGGCTATTAAAACTACTTTACGTATAGTTATGCATATTCCAGATATTTGAGTAAGCGCATTTCCAATCAAAACTAGGGACGGTTGTGTAGAACAGTTAAACACTTGATAATATATATGCTGCGTCGATAATTTTTCTTGGGTAATCTAAAGAAACATCTGACTCTGCGTATAGAAACTACTGAACTGAAGGGCGGGTTATGCCACCGAATTAATCTCTGCCTATATCAGTTAGGAGTTCTGAGTTGGATATTTATATAGACAACCCGCTAGTGAATAAAGGTAAACGTACGCAAATAAATATATGCACATACACCTAGTCAATTACAGAGACAAACTTAAATCACCAAGATGTACGCAGGACCTGGAATACCATCTCGATATTAAATATAATTCTGTCTCCATGTATGTATTTTGTGGTCCATGTATAAATTTCGCATGTGTTCTGTTCTCTCAACCTACAAGCATTCTGCTCTTCTAAATTTCAACCAAGCTTACCGAAGTAACTAGACCATCATTTTAAAACCTAATACCGATAATGTTCGTTTATTTAATTTATTTGTAAGACTCAAGTTACTAATTTTATGACTTACGAAAATCTTATTAGAAAAAGATTAGGTATTCGACTTGATAGTTTCCGTCATGTGCAATTCAGAGCTTAATATAAAACCTTGATGCATTTAGTTCAAACTTTGAAAATTCTAGTATACTTTGCAGACACTGATGCCATATCTAGTAGAGGAATCGGGGGTGCTTTGAAGAGTTTCATTAACTAGTCTGTTGTACAACATTCCTATATGTAGAATTAAACATTTAGTGACTGTGTTGATTCGAGAAACGATACCCATATATATATATATATATATATATATATGACGGAAATGAAAGTCGAAATGAAAGCCAATCACATAAAAATGGATTCTTTTTAACAGATTTCCCATGAAGTTTGAGATCACGAGAAACTCTTCTAAATTAGATACGCATAACTAATACTGCTTGGAATTATTTCATATATGAGACGAATGTATATATTAAACTAGATAAAGTGGAAATATTGACGTTTCTGTTTAACATTTCATGGAACAAATGCACAATTATATCAGCTAGTAAAGATTGCCTTTAGAGATATAGAAAACGGGAAACAGCAACAAGGAAACAAATCAAATTGTTGTTGAAATATTCTGAAAAACTTGAAATATCCCAGGAGATTAAGAGAGCACGTCACTATTAAAAGCAGAGTAGAACATCTCTAGAATAACATTATGAAAGTATAAAAGAAAATAAACTTTTTGAATTTCTAAATTTTCTCTTAGTTTTGCTGAAAGTAGATATAGAATAATCTTAAAACCATACAGGAGAAACGAATGATAATTCATATGCTAAAAAAAAAAGAATTGAAAATAAATCAGTTATCCTGTCAAACCAAAGGTAATTCAATATATTGCATACGTAAGCAAAGTTTTAATCTATGAACAGATGTTAGCTTTAAAGTGCGGACTGTACACGGAGCTAATCCAGCTTATACACGAATTCAAATATACCTAGAAAAGGTTTTGAATGCAGTTAAATCTTCTTTTCAAAGACATCAATACACAAGTAATACATAACTGGGTCATCTTCGCTCTAATCTACATTGTCTTTTTTGATAAAGCAATACTTCGACTACATTTATTGAAGGCTGTTGGATAAGGCGGTATTTCATTTTCGATTTTGAAGGTGTTTAGATTCTTATAGTTAGAATATCTCAAATGTACTAGTAATTCTCAGTATTAGCGAGGGCTCTGATCCACTCAGAACCAATGTAATTTATATGTATATCTGTGATTTTGCCTGACATTGAATCTTTCAGTTTTACATTTCCCGATTGTCAAGCTTTAAAAGGAGTATTTTCACAAGTTAATTTCGTGTTCCTGTTTTCTTTTTGTGGTTTTGATGGTGTTGAGAATGGAAATAAAGTTACATCTTGCGTTTGTCGTTTTGTATTGTTATCAGTGTTATTAATTATGTCGTTATTTTACAGAGATATTCGTAAATGTTATTTAGTAGCAATGATGAGTATGTTGAACAACTTGCAAGTAATTTGCCGTAGTCGGGATTTTAGAAAAAACTTTTTACAGAGGTTAATTTTTTCCGATGATTAGGAATATTTGTTTTGGGAAATTATATTTTCATCTGCATTCTAGTTATGACCAAACCGTCTTTATTTTTTGGTATATTAAATTCTATATTAGCTCATCCTCTATATTTTATCATTTTGAAGAGAGTAATATATTGATTGAGGAAAAATCGGCTTTACTTTCTTGAAGATAGAGCGATCACGTGGTAGGTTCAACAAGTTATTTTTAGTTCAACAAATGTCTGACGTGGTAAATGCATTAAAAATATAACGGTTAATAATAGAGTTCCCTTGCTAACGATTTCTATGTAGATATTATTATAGATTATATGTAGATATTATTATAGATTATATTATTATGTAGATATTATTATAGGTCAACTTTGCCTTTCATCCTTACGGGGTTGATAAAATAAAGTACCAGTAATGTACTGGGTAATTGCTGGCCTTGTGCCAAAAGTAGAAACAATTATTATAGATTATGTATGAGTGTTTCTGTAATAAGTGTACATTACATTTATCACTGGGTAAATATAAACCAATACTTATATACATTCATCTAGGAGCGTGTATATGAACCAAAACGGTTATATACTTCCTATCGCGTGCTTATATCAGTTAAGAATTACAGTAACGTCATATAATGTCTCCGGTTGTGTGAATATGAGTCACATTAACGCCATATAATGTTCTTAATTGTGTGTACATAAAACAAAAAGATCGTATCTTTTCTCTGAGCAAGTGTAAGCCAATAACATTATATAGTTTCTTTCAATGTATCATCTATGTAGTACAGACGTTTCTTTTAAGAACTTGCAAAATTATTTTCTAGTTTTCAGTTATCAATATAGCAAAGAATGAGAGAAATATAAGTAAATATTATGGAAGATATGTTTTCGTTAAATCCTGGCAAAATTGCAAAAAGTACGATATCATCTATTTTACATTTTTGTTTTTTTTTATTTATAAGTCGGATCGTACCCCCAGAGAACATCAAAGAAAACATTGTTCTACTCAGAATGTCTACGTTACACCTGTATATGTTTCTAAGTATATATATATATATATATAGAGAGAGAGAGAGAGAGAGAGGGTGGGAATAGGTTTTAGCATCAGGCTTTGCTGTATAGAAATTTTTTACGTTTTACGAAGCTCTAGCTATGCAAACATTGGGCTAACGTCCTCTGGTGGTGTCCAGCAGAAGCAAAGGAGACAATCGTCTATGTATTTCAAACTTGACTGGTCTTCCTCAGGACGGTCCCTCCCATCACTTGCAACTGGAGAACAGACGAGAACATATAGTTTCTCGTCCGAGAAAATGAGGTGATTAGACTCATTTGCATATGAAGCTGCATAAGTTGGCTCAACTATATATATATGCGTGTGGGTGTGTGTCGGTCTGTCTGTATGTCTGTATATATGTGTGTCTGTGTCTGTCTGTGTGAAGATATGGGCTTAGTGGACAGGCTGTTTGGCTCCCTTTGCCCCAGGCCACGTAGCTGGAAATAGTTGTAACAGTGCCGGGATTCTTATCACGTTGAGTGCCCATGTTAGGGCTCAATGTATACGTAGAATGTTCATTCCGTTGTTAATGTATTGGACAAAACATCGGTCTAGCCGCTAGACAACCAACACAACTAACGGGTTGAGTCAGACGAGAAAGCAAATATATCAAATTTGCAATACTACGACAGGTGTGTTATAATCAAAACATACATATAAACTCATACCAGCACTATATATATGGGACACCGTTTGCATGCAGCGCACACTCGGGCATGTCCTTAACATATGCAATTTATGATGCACAGATATGTAGAGGTTTTGAAGGAGTTCAGAAAGAGATTTCGTCGCAAGAGATCAGAACTCTTAAAGTCTGGTCAATGGCACCTACACAAGGACAATCCCCCATGTCACAAATCCACCATGGTTACCAACTACTTGCCGGATATGGGGATCAATACTTTTCTCCACCCACACCCCCACCCCTACAGTCAAGACTTAGCCCCTTGATACTTCTTTATGTCCCCGAAGCTGAAGGAGAAGCTCAGGTGTATCCGCTTCAAGGATGTGGAGGGGTTGAAGGAGGCTATGCCAAGCGCCATGGACACCTTCATTTTGGGAGACTACAATAGAGCCTTCCAGAAGTGGCTAGAGCGCTCCAACAAGTGCATTGAAGTTGGAGGATCCTACTTTGAGGGAGACTAGAGTTTTGTGTTGATTTGAGGTAAACAAATTTCTCTCTGATAAAAGTCTCAAAGTGTATTTCGTAAATATATATATATATATATAGATTAATAAAAACAATGAATAAAAACAAAGAAACAGTTCCTTATATTAAAAAATTAATCATTTTACGATCGTTTCTAGGATATATATGTGTGTGTTGGTATGTATATCATATAGATCTCTGTAAAAATTTTACAAACTATCAGAGGAAATATACATACCTACACATATATATGATGTCTTCAGAAACAATGATCTATATGATATACATACCAACATACACATATATATCCTAGAAACGATCGTAAAATGATGAATTGTTTAATATAAGGAACTATTTCTTTGTTTTTATTCATTGTTTTTATTAATTTATCTTGACTCTGTTTTCCGGTAATTTTTTCATCGAAAACATTTTTGAATACATCTTCTCTTATCATGATCTTTGGATTACATTGAGTTCTTCATACGGATTGGACACTACCGTATATTTTGGTAGATGTATCTACATATATATATATATATATATATATATATATATATATATATATATATATATATATATATATATATATATATACGTAGGTCCCGGGTTGAGTCGGGGATAACCACAGTAAGTAAGGTACTCAATACATGGAAGAGTAAATTTTTTTATTTTATAGAAGGAGCTTCTACAGGACTAGTACTGTTTCATTCAGATGAAATCTTCAGGAAGCTTCCTGAAGATTTCATCTGAATGAAACAGTACTAGTCCTGTAGAAGCTCCTTCTATAAAATATATATATATATATATATAATATTTTAGCTACATTCACAAACAAACTATGCATCTGTGATTACGTGCGTTTCGCCGTGGGTTTATTTCCGCAGCTCGTCAATGCAACATTTTGTGTGCGTGTCTATACGCTCAGGCATACATATATTTGTATATACATATGTGTGTATATATAAATTTGCATATATGAATGTATAAAATATATCATTAGGTACATATTTAAATAGATTCCGATATATAAGAACTGCTCCCCATTCTATCTATACAAAATAATCGTCTATATAACCGTGTTAACAGCAAAGAACACTGCATAACTAATAAATCTTTTTGTTGTTAATTTCTAAGTGCAGTCTAATACTGCAGGAAACACTATGAGTAAAATCATTCCTTCTATGATCATCCTGTCTCTTCACATATATTATACCTGGGACTACACTGTCTAATGTGGCTTTCTTTTATTAAAAAGGTAATCAATATTTCCTATATTTAGTAAACTCGTTGTGGTCCTTTTTGGCTTCATTTTGAAGCATAGTTTTTCTCATCCCATAGGGAATTTCAATAGAACAAAATCATAATAAAACACTTCAATTCCGATATAATCTAAATCTATATGACCTAATGTTCCCTTTCTTTTTTTTTCGTTATAGTATCGTGTGATTCGATGAAGAAGTGACTGCAACAGAAATGACTAAATGAAGCCCACACTTTCATTAGCTTGATTAATATATGTTGTTGCTTGTTTAATATATGTTGTTGCTTTAGCTAGTAATCAGATTAAGCTAGGAATAAGTTATTTGGTAGGTATATCTAACACTACATTTTCCAATGATTACTGGTTATTTTCAAAATGTTATGTATGAACTAATGGTTGCTATGTCTAGTGGGTCTGATGAGCACGTGCTGAGTGAAATTAGTTCTTACACGAAACCACTCCTATCTCTGGAAGAGATTACCAAAATAAACATAACGAGTTTAATCTTCTTTCTACAACTCCAATAACAGTTATAAAGTAGTAGAAAATAACAAGAATATTAACAAGTATTTGAACTTTTTTACCCACTTAGGTTATTACACATTTTCGTTTTCTCTGGCTAACAAAATAAAATAATTTTTCAAAACATAATTAGCTGTGGCAATCAAGAGGTTTCAGTTATTAATTGATGTACAAGTAATGCCAAAGTTCAGTTCTGAGATAGTGTAAACTTCTTCACAAACTTTCTCATCTAATCGGCTTACAGACACCTGTCCAGGTAGCCAAAAAAAATGGTATATGTAATTAAAGCTTAACATTCGATTGGCAAAATGTATACTATTTTTTCTGGTATTGTTGTTGTTATTTTTGTTTCCGTTTCTGTTGTTGTGTATGTTGCTGTTTTCTTGTAGTCCTCCAGTTGATGTTATAATTTGTTCATGGTGATGTTGGTGGTATTAGTGTTCTAAATCGTTATGGTTGAAGTGATAGTGGCTTATTTAACAAGAGAGGAAGATATTGATCCAATTATCTAACTAAGTCTAATCTGATTGTCTACAGATAATTAGCATCTCACTCAAATATGTGAAAACTAAATAATGATAATAATGATAATAATAATAACAACAACAACAACAACAATAATAATGATAATAATAATATTAATAATAATAATGATGATGATGATGATGAGGATGATGATGATCATCATGGTGATAACGATGATGATGATCATGATGGTAATGATGATCCCTTGGCAATAATGCTGCAGCTGAATCTGCTGATTATAAAGAGAATGATCATGATAATGGGAGAATGATGGTAATAATAAGTATGCAGAATTAAAAGCAGATTGAAAAAGCAACGAAAAAGACATTAATACAAAGTCGGTGAACAAATGAATTAGCAACAGTAACAGCAATCATTTATGAATGAATACGTTTCTAATTTGTTTATTTCAGTTTCTAATTAACGGTAACAAATGCAGGAAAGTATATAAATATATATGTGCGTATGTATGTATATAAATATATATAACTAAATATATATATATATATATATATATATATATATATATGTAGATAGATAGATAGATAGATAGATAGATAGATAGATAGAGAGAGAGAGAGAGAGAGAGAGAGAGAGAGAGAGAGAGAGAAAGAGAGAGAGGGGGAGGAAAGATAGATATAGATGTAGATATAGATATAGAGAGATATAGAATTTATAAGTATATTAATATATATATATATATATATATATATATATATATTTATATATATGACTCAAATCCAAAGAGGGCTCGATAAGGATAAATATATATCAAATATATAAGAAACCTAGGGCAAATGTTTTTAGTTTCAGAAGATCCTGTTAAGGGTGAAAGCACCGATTCTTTGGTTAAACTTTAATATGTTATGTATATATATATATATATATATATATATATATATATATATATATATATAAGGAGCAGGGACGAAGTATTAATAGACCATCAGACATGGATTCTTTAATGAATGTTGATATATGCACTCATTGTGGACTTCACAGATCTGATGGCCTACGATACCAGAGTCGGGCTCGATCAATACCGGACGCACATTGAGCTGATCGATCGCGAAACGCGTGTCACACGGAAATAGAAATAATGATACTACATTGATACTTGCTTTTTGCTCCTTATTGTTGTTATTATTATTATTAGTTTAGGGCGGTGAATACGTAGTATCGGTGGAGGGTTGGGCGCCATGCTTTCTAGCATAGTTACGTCCATTTACGGTCTGAGTTCAAATACTGTCGACGTTAACTTTGCCTTTCATCCTTACAGGGTCGATAAAATGAAGTACCAGTAATGTACTGGGTAATTGCTGGCCTTGTGCCAAAAGTAGAAACAATTATTATTATTATTTTCTTTCACTAGATATCCCACCACGAAGTTTCAACCGCTTGTGAGAGCTTTAATTTGTGTTCCATGTTGTCGACAATTGGCACAAAATTTTGACACAATTAATTAGATACTGATGATTCCGTTCCGCGGGAAAGTATCTTTCTAATAACCATTTTGGAATCGGCTATAACGTCCGTTCCAAATTGGGATTTCGGTACCATTTTCCCCAAAAAAGTAAAAAAAGCCCAGTTCTTTAATTGACAATTATTATGAGTCATCACTTTCAGAAGCTGCTGATGTGAGTAGGGAGAATGATGCGGCAGTTTTCGTAGCAGCAAATAAAACTAGTAATATGTCTACCCTCAAACACGACAACAACAACAACAAAATCAACAGTAACAACAACATTGTTACCAATTCAAAAATAATGTCAGGAGAGTTGGAGCGGGTTTGGGAAGGAGATTTTGCTCCAAATAAATCAGGAAAAGCTAAAAAGGATTCCTGGTATCATCGAACTGACAAATAGCGCATAACTTTAGCCGAGGAAGCGAGGCAGCCCCGATTTTATATATGCGGTACAAACAACCAGCTTGGTACCCTACACAGGGAATAAAACAACGTAATAGTAAGCTAGAATCTGATATTTATGAGTTGATTGATTACGGAACTGTAGCTATCCAGGCTTAAATTAAAAATTATTCTTGATACACCCACATAGCGGTAGACATATGAGCCGACACTAAAGCACCAAACGCATGCCTGCTTCACTATTGACGCCCCCATATGTCTCCTGCATAAATGTAGCTACAACTAAAACAAGTGAGTGACACGCATTCACTCATCATAAAGCAACACACACCTGCTTTAATATAAAAATCCATTCTCCCCTTTATTGACTGCAGCACATTTTGCCATACATTCATTACATCTCTAACCGACCCACCAGAAACCTTGAGGGGACTGGTGATTTGTATAACTACTGAATCAAGACTCTTTCTTTAAGATAACCAGATGTAAATTAATGCATTGCAAATGGCATCATTTGGTGCAAATGTAATGTATCAAGATGGCTTTATACCCACTTTCAAGATCAAAAGGCAAGTGTACCATAGAATTGGAACACTTTAGCCACTTTCAGAAGAAGAACAAAAATATTTACAACTGTATTTCATCAGTGATATAATAAAAACAAACACAGGCAAGATATGAAGGGAATAAGATAAAAAAGTAGGAAATTATATTGGAATTAAAAGATATGTTTCATACAAGAAACTGCGAGGTTAGAAATTTCAAATATACCCTAGAAAAAGATTTGAATGAAATTGCATTATTTTCTTTAATCCAGGAAAGAATGGGTACGTCTTGTAGTGTAAGACCCTCTTCCTGCTATATCAAGCGTTAACCTAATATATCTCTTCCATATACTGTACATATTGTGTTGTTATTTCTGTTTACATTTTACATACATATTACACACATTTGACATATATATATATATATATATATATATATATATATACAGCGAGAGAGAGGGGGAAATATAGTGAGAGGGGGGAGGGAGAGAGAGATAATAAGGAAATACAAAGTTTAAATGATAATGTCCCTTATATCCGTTATACATTTATCGAGGACGACTTTGGGTACGCAATTCAGCGTAGAATTCACTGCAATGTTCTCATCAGACAGTGATTTACATAATAAAGTTATGATCAAGGAGGCAATCACAAATTGAAGCGACAAGGGAACGGACAAACGGCTATGTTCAATTATCGAATGCCCGTTCCCCTATATATATATATATATATATATATATATATATATATATATATATATATATATATATATAAAAGAATAGAGGTGTAACACACGAGTTATGATATATTGGTAAAAGGAAAAGAAAATGCTGACATATTGTTCCCAGTGAAAAATAGTTTAATTATGAATAAGTAAAAATTAGTAATAAGTATTGGTTAGTATTCAGTTTTGGTTTTAAGTTTTTACCGGTTGCGCACTTCTAATGCTTTTCAAAAATAATTTTGAGATAGAGCGCCCGTGATGTTTGCTCTAATCTGATTAGTTTTGGAAATTCTACCTATTTTATGTGAAAAAAGTGGCTCCAGATGTATTAAAATAAGTTTCGCGCCAATTCGTGTTGCAAATATTCTTGTGATCAAAACAATTTTGATTGGTCGGTAGAGGTCATGTGAATGTTAAAAATTGATTTTGCGCCAAATGTAGGTTTGTCTCGGCTGATTGAGAAGTCACTGAAAAATAAGTCTTTCAAGACAAATATGTGTGCGTGTGTATTTGTAGTAGTAAAGAGGTTCATTGTTGTGATAATGGTCAGTAGGGATGTGTGCGTATTCATATATACATCTAGTCGCAAACGAAGAACTAAGTCCTTCCATAGTTGAGAAAATATATTTCCCTGGGAAAAGAACGAATCTAAACACACAGGTGACTGCGAGTTATAAAACCAGCGATGTGTGTGTGTGTATGTTTCTATGTGTGTGTGTCTATGTGTGTGTATATGGGTGTGTATGTGTGTCTGTGTAAATTTCGCCATGTGTTCTTGTCACCAACCTCTAAGCGCAGATGGAGGGGTTGGATACTTGCCACTCTTCTCACTTGATGAACTCACTAAAAGGGATATATCATATCTACAGAATGTATTATCATTGTTTAAAATATAATCTTTATTTCTACTGTTAAAAAAGCAAACTATTTAAATGCATGGCGAATTGAATACTGAATTCAAGGGTCGAAGTTTATCTACTAGAAAGTCTATTAACATACGTTTTTATGCATATTCAAAAATATTATTATTTTACAGTTAGTGAAGTGTAAAATATGCATTTTTTCCATTCACTTCCATAACGTGAATTGTCATTTGACCCAGTATTAATCAAATGTTTAACAAATGAATGCAAAATGATTTTTTCTCAAATTATGAGGTCAGTGTATGAATGCGTTTTGCTTTATTCACTATTGCAGTCAACAATCTCATGAAAAATGTGTTGCTGTTTATCTATTTCTGAATATAGTGCTATTGTAATTAAATTCTATGTTATTGATTTCCTTTGCCGTATAATCCGTATTTCTGTTTTAATTTATTTAGTGTGTAATTAATTTCCTTATTCATATAACCTGTAGTTTAAAAAATAATATATGCAAATATGTTCACAAAACAATAACTTATTTTATTAATCTTTACTGAAATTTGGATTCGCTTACAACAGTATTTTCCGAATTACCAGAATAGAAAATGAAACTATAAATTAATAATAGTAACAATAAGTATAACGACAACAACAATAACAATAACAGCAACAATAATAATAATAACAATTATAATTGTTTCTACTTTTGAATAATAATTATAATAACGGTTTCTTTGTTAGCCACATGGAGCTTACTTTAAAAGGACAAGCAATTTAACCGTTCCGTCCTTTGAGTGCCGGACGATGTTGTTGGACGGCATGAACCTGCCTCTCCAGGTGCCGAGTTGCAGGCTCAGCGACTTTTTCCTGGCATGTTTTGCTCCTGTTATCGTTTCGTATTCTTCGAGAGGGAAGCAATACCAATCAACTCAATATGTTTGCTGGTCGACACCCCTATGGTGGTCGTCATATGCCGATATGGTTCCTTCACGGCCTAGTTCAAGTGAGCGGCCTCATATGTCATCAATTAGTGTAGAAGTGGCTCGTGAATCAATACTTACAACAGAGATGAGAAAGGACAACCTTGGTGAACCGAGTGCATGATGTTAAATAGTTTCGAGAGGTAGCCATCCACTCAAACCATTGGACTTTGCAGCTACCCATCCTTTGAATACAGGCCCGAAATCCGCTGCCTTGTGGATGCCACAAGGTAATCTATTGAAATATTTCGACTATTCTAACTTTATCAGGACTCCACCCGTGCAAGGTTCTTGAGCCAAACTCTCTACGACGTATTGCATATGGTGGAGCGTGTCGTGAAAGTATCTACCGGGGTGACATGTGCTTGCACATCTCCTACCAAAACACCAACGACAATTATAGATCCTGCGTTTAGCAGAATTATGGTCCTGAAATTATCTATATAGCCTCTTTGTTCGGGTCCTTTCTCAGAAACGCCACCGCCCCTCGGTTCACAGGACCGAGAATATTATCCCGTTCTTCTTCCAGTTGTTCACGATGTCTTCTCCCATTTCCTCTTCTAGCTTTGTAATTAGTTAGTGCTCTCACAACACTAGTTTTCTCTATCACTTCTCTTTTACAAAACCTTATCGATTCTACTCTAATTGCTCTTTTCGGGGTGAACTATAATCTGTTGTTGATGATTGCCTCTGTCAAAGCCTTTTTTTTACTATTTCACTAATCCAGTATATGCACCCGGAGACGCCGCGTTTAAATTCCAGTAACTAGGCCCTTCTCTATATTTATGGTTTCTGTAGTCGAGTACTTTGAATTTGTTGACAATCTATATTAGACTTACCTATTTCTCTACAGTAAGAAAATAGCTAGATATGATCTAGTTGACTCGATGCAGTTTGCCCACACCTGGGAAATCCAGCCGGTATCTGTCAGACATTTGGAAGCAGTTGAGCAGGTTTATGAGGCTTTTCACCCTCCTTTCCTATATGCTAGTCCCACACAGTCCCCGTCTGCGTCTAAGATGTCATTCCAATCACCCACTAAAAATACATAGTGGGACGTTCCACCGAGAATTAGGCTTTCCTGGCCCTGTAGGATCATATACGACCAGAAGCCTAAAAGCATGCTCTTCACTGCTGGTCAATCTAGCACCAGCAACTTATCATTTGTGTTCAGAAAGATGTACCGTATCCCGGACGGCTTG